>CM062640.1:10694970-11022470 GCA_025617555.3 Puccinia polysora | reverse complement strand
TTGGCAATCAATCAACCAATTGATTTGCAATCACCAACCAATTGATTGGCAATCAATCAACCAATTGATTGGCAATCAATCAACCAATTGATTGGCAATCAATCAACCAATTGATTGGCAATCAATCAACCAATTGATTGGCAATCAATCAACCAATTGATTGGCAATCAATCAACCAATTGATTGGCAATCAATCAACCAATTGATTGGCAATCAATCAACCAATTGATTGGCAATCAATCAACCAATTGATTGGCAATCAATCAACCAATTGATTGGCAATCAATCAACCAATTGATTGGCAATCAATCAACCAATTGATTGGCAATCAATCAACCAATTGATTGGCAATCAATCAACCAATTGATTGGCAATCAATCAACCAATTGATTGGCAATCAATCAACCAATTGATTGGCAATCAATCAACCAATTGATTGGCAATCAATCAACCAATTGATTGGCAATCAATCAACCAATTGATTGGCAATCAATCAACCAATTGATTGGCAATCAATCAACCAATTGATTGGCAATCAATCAACCAATTGATTGGCAATCAATCAACCAATTGATTGGCAATCAATCAACCAATTGATTGGCAATCAATCAACCAATTGATTGGCAATCAATCAACCAATTGATTGGCAATCAATCAACCAATTGATTGGCAATCAATCAACCAATTGATTGGAAATCAATCAACCAATTGATTGGCAATCAATCAACCAATTGATTGGCAATCAATCAACCAATTGATTGGCAATCAATCAACCAATTTATTGGCAATAAATCAACCAATTGATTGGAAATCAATCAACCAATTGATTGGCAATCAATCAACCAATTGATTGGCAATCAATCAACCAATTGATTGGCAATCAATCAACCAATTGATTGGCAATCAATCAACCAATTGATTGGAAATCAATCAACCAATTGATAATCAACCAATCGATTGGCAATCAATCAACCAATCGATTGGCAATCAATCAACCAATTGATTGGAAATCAATCAACCAATTTATTGGCAATCAATCAACCAATTCATTGGCAATTGATCAACTAATTGATTGGAAATCAATCAACTAATTGATTGGAAATCAATAAACCAATTGATTGGAAATCAATCAACCAATTGGTTGGAAATCAATCAACCAATTGATTGGAAATTAATCAACCAATTGATTGGAAATCAATCAACCAATTGATTGGAAATCAATCAACCAATTGATTGGAAATCAATCAACCAATTGATTGGAAATCAATCAACCAATTGATTGGCAATCAATCAACCAATTGATTGGCAATCAATCAACCAATTGATTTGCAATCAATCAACCAATTGATTGGCAATCAATCAACCAATTGATTGGCAATCAATCAACCAATTGATTTGCAATCAATCAACCAATTGATTGGCAATCAATCAACCAATTGATTTGCAATCAATCAACCAATTGATTGGCAATCAATCAACCAATTGATTGGCAATCAATCAACCAATTGATTGGCAATCAATCAACCAATTGATTGGCAATCAATCAACCAATTGATTGGCAATCAATCAACCAATTGATTGGCAATCAATCAACCAATTGATTGGCAATCAATCAACCAATTGATTGGCAATCAATCAACCAATTGATTGGCAATCAATCAACCAATTGATTGGCAATCAATCAACCAATTGATTGGCAATCAATCAACCAATTGATTGGCAATCAATCAACCAATTGATTGGCAATCAATCAACCAATTGATTGGCAATCAATCAACCAATTGATTGGCAATCAATCAACCAATTGATTGGCAATCAATCAACCAATTGATTGGCAATCAATCAACCAATTGATTGGCAATCAATCAACCAATTGATTGGCAATCAATCAACCAATTGATTGGCAATCAATCAACCAATTGATTGGCAATCAATCAACCAATTGATTGGCAATCAATCAACCAATTGTTTGGCAATCAATCAACCAATTGATTGGCAATCAATCAACCAATTGATTGGCAATCAATCAACCAATTGATTGGCAATCAATCAACCAATTGATTGGCAATCAATCAACCAATTTATTGGAAATCAATCAACCAATTGATTGGCAATCAATCAACCAATTGATTGGCAATCAATCAACCAATTTATTGGCAATAAATCAACCAATTGATTGGAAATCAATCAACCAATTGATTGGCAATCAATCAACCAATTGATTGGCAATCAATCAACCAATTGATTGGCAATCAATCAACCAATTGATTGGCAATCAATCAACCAATTGATTGGGATGGAGGGAGATGGAAAAGGAGGAGGGGTTTGGCTTAACTAGAGGAGTAATCCAGGAGGCAGGAGGGGTGGTGCTAAGGCAATGTAAGGATGGTTGTGAGGGGGGTCTTAAACATCTATTGATCACAAAATCAGCAACAGATGAGGTGATGGATGGAGCTTACCAGGGGTTCTGACCAAAGGAGGAGGGGGGGTCCTAAAGCAATGCAATGAGGAGGAGGTGGAGGAGGTGGATGTTGAGGTTGTAGGTGAATGGCGAGGTGGAGGTGGATGGTGAGTTTGAGCAAGGATTGGACAGGTGGGCGTGGACTGGTGGTTTGGTGGGGATAGTTGGGTTGTTTTGAATTTTTGGTTCTGTTTTTTGTAAGTCCACCAAAAAAAAAAGAAAGAAAGAAACCAAGTCAGCCTGGGATTGTTTGTTGAGCCACCAAATTAAAAAAAATACAGAAATTTGAATTTTTACCTATTTAAAAACCAAATGCTACTCATCAAGGTGAGCAATTGTGAGGTGTAGAATCTGCTCTCTCATGGAAGAAGATGAGGGACCAGATGAGACAGGGATGAATTGAGGGGGATTAGGAATATTTTCTTCAAATATGTTTTCCCATTCATCTTTGATGTTGGCAAGAAGGTTGTGAAGTATTGCAAAACTGATCATACATTTGGTGAGGATCTTCATGTCTTTGGAATTTTGAAGCTGGTTTCACATATCCCTGAAGCTGGCCCATCTTCCTTTCATGATTCCTATGGAATAATCAATCCAAAATTGTGATTGGGAAAGATTATAGTTTGAATAAGTTTTGACTTGATCATTGGATGAAACATTGTGTTATTCTGGAACCACATATTTCCCGCTAGCATAAACTGAATCAGCCAGAAGGTATTGATCTTGGTCAAAGTGCTTCTCCAGTTGTTGGGCAATCCGCATCCAATTAAAAAAATTTAAATTGTAACAATAAAATGGAAGGCCAGCATGGAGTGATAAGAACTTCTTGTTGTTATGAAAAAAATTTTTAGTTCCACAGATTATCTATACAGACAGATAAAAAATATTTGGTCAGTGTTTTATCAAAGGTGTTATCAAAGTCTTTGGAAAAGAAATGAATTGATTGCCTTTTTTACAATCAAAACAGTGGTTGCCATCTAGCTTGGATTTTTGACTCAAGGGGATAGTGGTTCCATCAACAAAACCAATGCAACAAGGAAATCCCTTTGTCTCCATGACTTGAGATATCTCCTTGTGTTATTCTTTTGTGGGCCAACAAAGGAGTCAGAGGCAGAAATATAGGATAGCAATCATGACTCTTTTGGTTTATACGTCAATTATCTCATAACCAAATGAGAATAGATTTTCTAATAGATGAATGCCTGCTCTGTTTCTGTTTGATCTCAATCTACAAACAGAGATGGCAATCTGGATAGCTGGATTGCATCAGGGATTCCAAGAATTTCTCTGGAAGAAATTTTGGTCTTCAATCATTTCCAGAAGTTTCATGAATGAAGGCAATAAAGTTTGGAACAGTTGCTGGAAGCTTAAGTTGGAGAGTACATGAAGATTTTTCCTCTCATACATAGTTTTGTGGAGATTCTGTCTTGTTGGAACCATGTATTGCTTTTCCAATAGAGAATTCAAAGCAAACCAAGTTGATTCCAAATTGGAGTCTGAATCAGATTCAAATAATAAAAAGAGTCCAGTCAGCTTTTTTGTGTTTTCAACTTGTTGCCAGGAATTTTGATTGAAAACGTTTAGAAAGATGGTGATGTGATGTGGGGTGATGAGATAATGATGGGATGTGTGTCATTTGATTGAGATTTGAAGCAATTTAGATGATATGTTTGTGATGCAATGAAGCTGGGATTGGTATGGATTTGGTGAGGTGGAGGTCTGGATGGGTGTTTTGCATGCAATGAGATGTGTGTGATGTGATGGAAATGCAAATCAACGGAGATTTTTGTGATTCAAAAGAGATGGGATTGGTATGGGTTTGCTGATGTGGAGGTGTGGATGGGTTTTTTTCATGTGATAGATGGTGGATGGATGATAATGGCAGGTTTTATGTTTGAAACCCTCCATTTTGAAATACACCAGTTTGAGGGTATGTGTATTTCAGAAACCCGCCATTGAAAATGGCAGGTTTCTAATGGTGGTTTTTCTAACTCTGATATTCCCTAATTAAGAAAAAAAAATCCATTTTTTCTCCCAGAAAAGGGGGGACACCGATGGAAGGTGTTTTAAATTTTGGCAATTGAGTTGCAGCAGCTTCAAGATAAAATTAAAACCAAGGTTTGATGGACTTATCGATTTTGAAATCATGGGATTTGGTGTTAAATTGTCTTTTTAAACAATGCTCAATATAAATTAATTCCAAAAAGATTTCAAAACTGAGACATAAATGTCCCCCAGACCTTTTCTTCAAGGTCTGGGGGAAACTATATGCATTTGTGTATTTTAAAATCAATAGCATGCATATAAAATACTGTCCTTGTGCATGGCTCCAAAAATTTCTTCCAAATTGCATTTTAAGTTTTTTTCTGCAAATAAATCGTACTCCAGTTTGATCCAAATTCTTTTGAAAGACTTTGGAAGCAATAAAACCCAAAAACAAACCAAACAACTTGATATAAAAATATGATTAGATGTGGATTTTTAGAGTAGATTCAAAATCAGCTTCCAAAAACATCAATCCACAAGATGAAATTAGGTAGATCTAAGCTACCAGCCCTACCAACCTCCATAGCTGTTTTGAAAAATTCTGCCAATACTGGGGGGAAGTTTAGATCACCTCCATAACAAAATTCAGTGATCATAGCCTTTCTGTTGTCTTTCTTGAGTAGATTGAAAATCATCTTCAATTTTTCTGTGTGGTATTTTGTACAAGTAGAGTCTTTCCCAGATGTGTCTTTCTTGAAATAGTCAATGTTTGCCATAACCCAGGGAGAAAGTTTTATTCCAAAAATGAAAAAAAAAATGAGTCAGTATCTGCTCTGGCACATACCTCATCTCAAAAAAATAATTGGTTTTCCAATTACTTTGATTTTGAGGCAATTTCTCAACAAGAAAACAAGGCTAGTGATTGAAGGCCCTTCATCTGGACAGACCTCGTAGATTTCAAAGATGAGGCCTGTAGTTCTACCATCCAGATTTTTAACCTGAGAAAGTCCAGTGTTGTACAATTGGGCAAAGTTATTCAGTTTTTACCACTCATCACCCAGGATGATACACATGTTATTAACTACAGTTTTCCTTATTTCTTTCACAACTGCTTGGAGGGTTTTGACCCAAGAGCCTGGTTGCATGTTTTGTGGTTTTTTCATGATTCAAAATGCAATGTTTGGATTTCCTTCAAATTATTTAGCAAGCATCCAGTCTTTTAAATGCTAAAATTGAGTACTTTTTCAGTAAATCCAAAGAACTGGATCAATTCAAAAAACCTTCTAATTGTTTTCAATGATAGAATAAATTCCAGGCTCCATTATGGGCACAATCAAAATAATGAATTTTCATAATTATGCTTCATTTTTTATTGTCTTCCTTGTAAATAGTTTTAATTTGATTGCCTTGAAATTTAAAGCTAATGGCCTTTTTCAAAACTTGAATGCATGTTCTTTGTATCAGAATTCAAACTGGATTTGATTTTGGTGGGGAAAGAGTTACAGATTTTTGATTTTGGAGATATGGTTAACTTAACCTCCATTTACACCAGAGTTATTTCTGTCAGTAACACCAACATTTCAGGGAGGCACATTCTAGCATGTGCCCCTGTTTCCCCCCTGGTGATTGTGTTTCAAGATTTTAAATTCTTGGTCACAAATTTTTTCCAGAGTGGATCTAAGTTGAGTTCTTGCCAAGGATCAGACTTAAACTTGAATTAAACTACATGTTTCCAGCCTTCTGAAAGAATAAAGCAAACTGTAGAATATTTTTAATTTGGAGTGGGTGTGGAATCAATAGAAAGAAAAGTGAAAGGCATTTAGGAAGAAAATAGATCCACTGGACACTTATATGTTTCAGCAAGAAGGAAACCATGGAGTGGAAATTTCATCCACAAATTTATTGGAGCTGGGCTAGAAAGTTGGCAAGTTGCCTTCTTGCTTCTTGAAAAGTTCCACCCCATATTTCATCTTGTCAGCCTGCTACTTAGCACAGAGCAACCTGACAAAGCAACAACAATAATAATATTAAAAAAATTAAAAGGAACAAAGATAAATGAATAAATAAAATTATTATAAAATAAATGAGTAGGAAATACATTAATATTATTGTCGAAATGGATTCCCCACCCAAAATAAGGTAGGGTCACTCACTTACCCCACCCTTGAATTCTTACTCCTTATATTTTTTAATTAATTTAATACAAAATGGTAAATGACCACGGCACCAGTATGGCACCTTTTAGCCATTTTAATATTTCACATGATATGTCATGTATAGGTTTCACACCTAAATTTCAGTCAAAATCCAGGTGTTGTGTGTAGTTTAGGAGTTACACGGGAAATTGTGTTTTGTCACAATTCCCGCACGCAGCCCCGCGTCCCTACAGCGCTGGTCTCCTGCGTACGCAAACTCCCGCACGCAGCCCCGCGTCCCTACAGCGTTGGACTCCCGCGTACGCCAACTCCCGCACGCAGCCCCGCGTCCCTACAGCGCTGGACTCCCGCGCAACTGAATTCCCGCGCAGGTAATCCCGTGACCTAGTCACGCGCGCAGCGGTACAGTCCCCCGCGCGCATCTGAGCAGCGGATCAGTCCCCGCGCGCATTTGAATGGACTGATCCCCGCGCCTCCTTCTGTGATCAGTTTGACATCCAGGTACCGCTCAGAGGAGCTACAATATAGTAGGATCTACACTACATATGTAAAGCTACCACACAAGCATGGATTATAGTTCAAAAACCTTAAAAATCAATTAAAATTAGTTATTAACCAATTTTTAGTATTTTTTATTACTTAAATAAAGATCCAGACTTACCACGAAATAAGTTGATCAGAACCTTCAAAGACCACGAAACTACATAAGGAGTGGTCGTAAAAATTATTAAAAATTACATAGAGGATCAGCAGAGGATGGAGAATCAATAAACATCCACGTCTGCTCACTTTGGACCAGTACTTACTGTACAAATTGAGGATCAGTGCAGGATCAGCAAAATGACTAATCTATTGATTAACAGATCCTGCAGCTAAAAAGGAGCTGTTCCTTGACAGATCTAAGGCCAGCAGGCTAACAGCACCTTGAGGACGTGCCAATCTTGCCCTGATTGCCCCCTTAGCCTCAGCCCATGGCTAGTACCCCTTCTAGAGGCCCTCAAGCAACCAAAAAAGAATATTTAAACAGGCTCTTTTTGCCCTTCTGTTTCCAATCAGTTAATCAGTTATCAGGAATTATTTATTATCAATCAGACACGGTGTCATTGTTAATCAAGTGCTTATATGAAGATAAGCAAGTGATTTATGACTTAGTCTGTAGTAGTATTATTTACCTTTATTAACCAATCAACCATTGAAGTTTAGTCAAGCAATCAACCCCATCTGCTCTGAAACCCTTCCAATTATTCCAGGATTTTCGTGGTCAAGTGCTCAGAGTGAGTGTTTCCCTACCTGTCTAGGCCACTTGTGCTGTTAAGCCCGGCCATTAGTGGAATAAGTCTTTTCTAAGGCACCCATATTTATTCCAAGGTTCTTAAACTGCCTAAGGAGGCCCCTTGAAGAGAGGTTGCTAGTCTGTAAAGATCCCCAGTAGTATAATACTGTGGCCCCTCTTTTTATATTATATTTAAAATATTTATAACCAAACCAAATAAACCTTGCACTTGCTCTTACCATACCATTATTGGAGCTTTAAAGTGTTTATTCTTTGGAATATTATTGCTCCAAGTTCTTTTATCACTCTCTGTAGCTAAAGGACTGCAAGGTTCCTGGTATCAGAGAGCTGACACATCTATTAATTTTTTTTCCTTGAAGATTAGATTTTAATCAAGCTCTTTGAACATTTCTTTCCTGATTTAAATCCAGCCTTCAGATTTCCTTCCTAAGCATACATCTGCTTCTCTGAATCCACATTTTTGATTCTGTATGAGATCTTGAACATGGGATATATGTGAAATAGCTGTTGAAGGGGAAATGAAGCCTTTTTATTGGAACTAAAAGCAAACATTATATTTTTTTATAAAAAAATATGTTTTAGAGATACCAATGACTTTTTCAATTTAAACTGGCTAAAAAATTCCAGAATAAGAATAAGATAGTGTTCAGGAAACCTATAGAAAAAATAAAATAAAATAAATCTGGAAAAATGAAAAAATGAGAAATTATCAAATTTACTCACTTAATCACTTATTTTTTTTACCCTTTGTGCTGATACATACTTCCCAGGAGGAGTTTAAGGAGATTTTTTATCTCAATTTTATTTATTTTTTCTCTTGCTTCTTGGACCAGTTTTTGATTCAGGAGAATTAACCCTCCTATTCACAATGGTTCAAGACCTCTGAGAAAAGATTAAATGAAAACATCAATGTAAAATAATAGATTGTATATCAAGCTTGTTTGGGAACCCACCCAAATTAGCCAGTTTTTTTGCTACAGCACGCTGGGCACCCCCTAAAGCCCGCTTGGCGCATAGCCAAGTTTGCCTTGGAACACACCCAAGTTTGGTTGGGTTGGGCCAAAGTTCAACTTGGCCAACACCCAAGCCAATTTGCCATTCCCACCAAATCAATGATTGGGGGCAAATTTTTTAACATATTGACTTTATTTTTTTGCTAAACTGGTAAATACAACCTTCCTTGATTAGAAAAAAAAAGGATTTTTTTTTTGAATGAAACACGAGTAAAGAAATAAAAAATAAATAAAAAATTAAAAATTAAAAATAAAACATAAAAAATAAAGAAATAAGAAGAAAAATATAAGATTAATTGAGGTTAGAAAAAACTGTCCCTGTAATTTCTTGAAAGTCAGTGAATGGAGGGTAAAGCTTCTGACCATCCATGAGGAAATTATGGGATTTTTCTGGGGTTATTGCCTCCTGAATCCCCTGCTTGATTTGATTCACAAGCATTACACAATTCAAAGGTTCATTTAACTTGAAATTGCTCTTGATTGAGTGGAAGGCATATTTGATTGGATCCAAAAATGGTGAGTAAGGTGGGAGGAACTCAATATGGATTGATTTTGAATCTGAGATAGTTTCCCAAATTTCTTCAAATTTATTTCCTTGATGGATTGAAATGTGTTATCAATGATGATGATTGAATTTTTTGGAATTCTGAAAGTGAGGCTCCCAAGGAATAGGCATAATTCATCTGATCCTACTCCTTTGGTCTTGGACCCATTGGTGTTGAGGAGCTCATGGTACACAAACCCTTCAAACAACAAGTCCTCTGTGAGGGTCACTTTTTTTGCCTTGGGCACAAGGCTCAAGAACGCAGGTTGACCTAGGAATCAAAAATAAATCAATAAATAAATAACCAGAGAAAAATCAAAAAACAATTGATAAAAAAACAATCAATTCAAAAAAGCAAAATGTGATTGACTTACCAGAGGGGGCATATTCAGAGCCCCATCCCAAATGGAGGTCAAAAACTGCCTTGTCAACAACAACAACTGTTTTCTCCAGATCCAAACCACATTGTTGGACAAAATTTGTCCTTAGCTGAATGAGCTGGGTCTTATTCCAGAAAGATGGAATATTGGGAACCTGTTTCCATGATATATCCATATCATGGATCAGGTTCTGATTGCCTGGGTTGAAACACCTACATCAAATTTATCCTTGAGGAATTGTTGAAGTTCAAGGAGGGTGGTGGTTGATTGCTGCTCAAGTTGGAATAGAAAAGTCATTTTCATCTCCTTGGTAAACTTTCAAGGTTTTTTTTGTTTAAATTAAACTCATTTGGATCTTCATTATTGATGTGTTGGATTTGACAACGTGAGAATTTGAAGTTCTTCATTGCCTCACTCACTTTCATGCCATTTGCTACAACATTTTTTCAGATGAGCTTGCAAACTTCAGGCTTGATTATTGCATTTGGTTTGCATTCCGTGTGAGTAAATCAATTGTTTTGATGCTCACAGTTTTTTTCCCAACTTGATTTTGCTTTCAGAATGGCCTTATTTTGGGAGGTTCTTGGATTCAATTCTTGGAGCTCCTTGAGGATTTCTTGTGCATGTTCTTTTTTGGCCTCAATCTCATACTCATTTTCTCCATTCAATTTGCCTTTGGGGGTTTCAAAATCTCTTTCTATCATTTCAGCCTTTTCTAAAAACAAAACAAAAAAATAGAAAAAACAAACCCAAAAGTAAAAAATAAAAAATAAAATAAAATGGACTAACCATGGTTCTTTTGGTTGAGGTGAATGCAAAAGCAATGGAGAGAGGAGCAAGGGAGGATGCAAGTGGGTGGGAGCAAGAAAGTAAGGGATAGCAAGCAAGTGAGGGGAGGTGCCAACAGCTTGGCTTTGGCCATTTTCCAAGATCTGCAGTGCAACCTGATGGGCACCAATCAAAGCCTGCTGGACGCTGTGCCAAGCTGTGTGGAACAAACAGGATGGAACTCCCCAAAATTTTCCTAAGGTTTGGAATTTAATGATCCTAGCCTCTGTAAGGTGTGGGATGCACCCTTGAGTAGAAAGATAGAGAGAGAGAGAGAGAGAGATAATGAATTCCTTCCTTCTTTCTGTGGTCCATTTGTATATCCCCCCTCCCTGGAACCCAGGGCAGTGAGTGGGGACTTCATTTCCTCCCTCCAAACCCTAGACTAAGTACAAGCACAATGACAGCCCAGAAACAAATAAGAAATAAACCCTAGAAACCAGAACCCTAGCCCAACCCTAATCCATCCTTTGCAATCCCTCAAACCCGCCTGCCATTTTGTACATCCAGTTTTTCTTTCTCATGACACAGCCCTCCGCCGCACCCTGCCCGGCGCCCCCCATGCTTGTCCACATCTGCCCAATGCACCAATTTTCTGGCTGTCCGCGGGTTGGTCTGTGCTTGCGCATGCCCACCCCACTTGCATAACCTCCGCAATTTTCCTGCTCTTACCTCCACAAACTAGCCACCCCGCAAACTTGGTTGGTCAGGATCCATTCCTAGGTCTGTAAATCTGAGCAGGTTGCAACCAGCCGCGCCTGGTGTGCTGAGCCCCGCAGCGCCTACTGCTGAGCGCACAGTGACCACTTCTGAGACCACACGCTCACCAACTGCTGAGCCCAACCTAACTAATGCTGAGCACACAGGCCAAAATGCAGTTCCCAATCCAAGGCTATATAACAACACCACATCACCCCCCGACTTGAGTTTTTTCCCCAGAGGTCTTCCCACCGTTACCTTTACTGTACTGTGCTTCCCAAACCTCCCCCCTTGCGCCCTTCCTTCCCAGCTCACCCAACTCCTCCCTTTGCCATGGCCCCTTGTGACTTCTGCACTCACAACAGTTATGAATGCTCCACAATCCCCAGTTGTTGTGCATGCACCTCCTGCCTCCATGGTCACCGTTGCTGTTCCCTTAGCAAGGGAATGCCCCAGGCAGCACCCCAATTTGGTCCTTTCCCTCAGTTTCACAAGAGAGATTCTCAAGATGTGTTTTTGGTGTTGGATGACAACACCATCTTGGAGGACTTGTGGAATCTGCCTGGCTTGCCACTCTTCCGCCTGAAAGCTCCACCACCTCCTGCTGCAACTTGGCCTCCCCTCTCTGATGTGCTGTACCTCTGCGCAGGCAGGACTTCAGCACCTTTTCAGCTTACCAAGCTGCCGTACTCTACTGGGCCAATTGGGTCAAAGTTAATTGTCCAGAGGTGGACCTGCGTGCCAAAGAAATCTTGAATTGCCAGGCTCAGGCCCCTGGTCCAACTCCTTGTCCTCCACCTCCTCCTCCCCAGGCTCCTCCGGCATCTCCATCCCCAGCCCTGCAATCATCCCCAGAACCCCAAGGACATTCTCTGACTCTGGCATCTCCAGAGCGGGCCATAATTTTATCCTCTCCACCATATTTGCCGCCTCCTTTTCTGGTTTCACCACCTCTCTGCATGGCTTCAACACCTCCCTGAGCAGAAACGCAGGAAATCCTGGACATCTCCACTGGGCTAGCGCTCAGACAGGCACATTTTGAGGACTTTGCAGCAAAATTGGACAACCTGATCTAGAAATTCCTTGCAGCTCTGGGCACTCATGGGGCCCACTCCCACCACAATTTGCTAGTGGCCTTCCAAGGACTTTTGGATTTGGCGCAGTCAGATATGGTGGAGGTTATGGACCTCCTTTAGGCGCATTGCCCCCTCCCCTTTTCCCCTTTCTTTTTCTTGTACCTATTGCATGTCTGTACTTGCAAATAAATGGACTTTTGCTTGTGCCATTTCCCAATGAGTGAGAAATGAGAAGAATCTGCATCCGTGCAAGAGCCCTTTGAGTAATTTAGAGATAATTGAAAATCTGCATCTGCGCAAAATCCACATTTTTGCAAGGTTCCTTGAGCCTGAGAGTGAGAAACAACCCAGAATCTTCATCTGCACAAGAGCCTGGACCGTCAATGCTTCCCAGAATGGTACCTGGACCACCCCCAGAGGGACTGCCACAAAGTTCCCCATACCCTTTCTGCAAAACAAAACAAACAAAAAGCCAGCAGCGTTCACGCACCATCCCCCAAGAGAGAGAAAAAATGGAAGCAAACATTCTGGGGTGCCTTTTTGTTGTGGCTGTGAACCGGCTAGAGCACCCCTTTACCAAGGCAAGCTTTTCTTGCATAAACTCCAACCATACCCACCCATGCCCATTACACCTTTTTGTAATGAAGGGAACAGATAATAAATAAAAAAAGACCCAGACAAAAAGAGAAAAAGAGATTATTTTATTTTATTTTTGCATTACATTGCTCCTTGTTCCGCCTCCTGCTTGCAGGCCTTGTCCTTGCTTTTATTGACCCAGCTTGCGCCAGGCCTGCGTTTCCCCTCACAAAACCACCATCTGCACTGTATCCCCCCCAACTTGGCTGCTGTCCCCAGCAGGTTTTAATCTTCCACTCCATTGGAAGAAAAGACATGGTGGGCTTCATCCAATCCCACACAGGGTGAGTTTACAGATTTTTGTTCCAAACTGCCTTCTGAACATGTCCCCTGCCAAAACCCATGCAACCCGATCCTCTCTTTTCCCAAAAAAACTATTGAGACCCAATCCATTCCCATTCCACGCCTGAAGCGCCATCCAGCATGCCCATTGCGCCAATCCTGAATCACTTCCTGGATTTGATGGAAAGGCATCCATTGTTGACCCATATTCTCTGAACTCCCCGCGCTCCACTCCCTTCCGCACCACATGCATTCTCCTTGCTGTCAAAGGGTCCCAACCTTGGTTGCAATCCTTTGATGCCTGAACCATCCCTCCCACTGCACTCTTCTCCTCCGCAAGACCCATCTGCTGTCCATCTGTTCCCGCCTCCGCAATACCCATCCGCTGCCCATCTGTTCCCAAACCACCCTTAATATATGCCACTTCCTTCTTCTCCACATGAGCCATCCGCTTCCCATTTTTTCCCAAAACCTGGGCCACAGGTCTTGGAGCATGTGGTTGCCATTTCTCCTCCATGTCCCTTCCTGTCCTATGCGCTGCACCTCCCCTCTCCTCCGCTACCAACACCCATGCCTTGTCCTCCCCCCATGGCTGCTGTGGCCCAGCCTTGGTGACAATGCCGAGGAACATTTGCGCCGTTACTTCCACTTCCTGTACCTGCGTTTGCGCTTGCTTCATAGTGGCAGGCTGACCCAATTCCATCAAAATCTGCTTGCATGCCGGGAACGCATATCCTGTCCCTGGCAGAAAAACCAACCCTGGGCAGGTTGAATCCTCCGCCAGGTTCTCACTTTCCAACCTCCAATAGGCATGATTTCCACTGTACGTGCACACCCGTGGGGCAGGTGCGCTAGATGGCTGGAAACCCTCCTTTGTGTGAGTTGGAAAACTGCAAAGGTGCTGCAACATCCAGCTCATAAAGATCTTGAGGTCCCTTACCAACTCTTCTAGTTTGCTAGCCCAAGAGATGGCTGCAAGTTTTGGGGCCGGAGCACGCGCCAACACGTAATCCACCAATTCTGCTTGAGACCGGACCCCATTGTTTGCACTTGCCCCCAAGCCGCCCTCTCAAATTTCCTCCCCCAGAACTATGGTTTGCCCTTTTTCCACCTTTCCAACATTTCCCCCTTCAGCTTTGGCCAGTTAAGGTTCCTATAGCCTTCCATCTCTTCCACATCCCAGAGCTTTTCCTTCTTCATGATGAACAGAACAACAAAGTGTGCCTTGTCCAAATCCAATGCACCTTCAGATTCTGCAATCACTTCATATTTTGAAATGAATTGCTCCACTTGTACAGTTTTGAATTGAATGTGAGGGTTATCCCATAGCTCAATGAGAACAGGCAGGGCAGAGGGAGTAAGAGGAGGGGTTAATAGCCGGTTTAGGGCTATAGACCCTGAGGAGGAAGAAGAGAAGGGAGAGAAAGTGATTTTTGGGAGATGTTGATAGGGAATTGCATCTGGTTACCTTTGAGAGACTGAGAACAAAAGATTATTTCCCAGCCAGACCCCCAGATGTAGAAAAAAGAGGATGGAACTCCCCAAAGTTTTTCTAAGGTTTTGAAGTTAATGGTGCTAGTGTCTGTAAGGTGTGGGATGCACCCTTGAGTAGAAAGATAGAGAGAGAGAGAGAGAGATACTGAATTCCTTCCTTCCTTCCATGGTCCGTTTGTATATCCCCCCCTTGCAACCCAAAGCTGTGAGTGAGGAACTTACTTCCTCCCTCCCAACCCTAGCCTAAGTACAAGCGCAATGAAAGCCCAGAAACAAATAAGAAACAAACCCTAGAAACCAGAACCCTAGCCCAACCCTAACCCATACTGCCCAATCCCTCAAAAACGCCTGCCATTACATACATCCGGTTTGTCTTTCTCATTACACAGCCCTCTGCTGCGCCCTACTCAAAGCCCCCTGCGCTTTCCTGCATCTTCCCAAAGCCTCAATTTTCCAGATGTCCGCGGTTTGCTCCCCGCTTGCGCGCACCCGCCCCACTTGCATAACCTTGCAATTGCCCTGCTCTTCCCTCCCCAAACTTGGTTGGGCCGGCTCCATTCCTAGTTCAGTAACATCTGAGACGGTTGCAGACCACCGCACCTGGTGTGCTGAGCCCTGCAGCAGCCAGTGCTGATATTGCGCACACCCCAACTGCTCAGCCCAACCTACCTAATGCTGAGCATTCAGGCCCCAATGCAGTTCCCAATCCAAGGCTATATAACAACACCACAGCAGGACTTGCAAGTGTGCCCAGACAAGCTTGCAATACCATGAAAAAATCAAAAAAAATGAAATGAAATGAAAGAAAATTAAATCTGAACATATTCATAAAATAAAAATCTGGAATCTCTTCATCTTCTGAAGATTCTTCTGCAGTCAGAAAATCATCCTATGTTCAAAAAATGAAAAGGAATCATCAAAAATTTCATTTCATTTTTAGAAGATATAATATATAAATTAAACTCTGCCTCTGATTTTTCATTCTTGTTTCCCTTCCCCTTTTCCTTTTTTTAATTCTGCTTTCTTAAAACCTGAATAAATACATAAAAAATATTAATCATGATTTTTTTTCTTTTTCAAAAATGTTTACTGAAAATTGAATTTGCTTTAAATTTCTTCCTTGTCCTCCTTCTCCTGTTGGTTTTTTCTAAATATTCAAAATCTGATGGATCTCTTTTACCTGCAGAATTGGAGATATTCTTGATAATTTTGGCTTTTCAATTGGCTTGAACTGTTAATTTAGATCTTTGAGTAGAAGTTGTCTCTTGAATCAGAACAATTTGATATTACCCACTTTAAAGCTTCTTTCTTTCACCCAGATAATAATGTTTTTCTCCAGGTGGTAAGTTATGTAATTCTTCAGATAAATTCAGTGAAAAATCAATTTTCATGGGTTATTTTGGATGTAACTCCAGGGTTTTCTGATTCTTCAATTCAATAAGGGTTAAGAGTTAACTGGAGAAAGAGAAATCAAAATCAATCAGAAAATTATTCATTTGGGCTTGAATAAAAATAAAAATAAAACACTTACTGAGAAGGAGATTTTGACATGCCATTGTGGATGGAAATCCCAATGTTTAATGGTTCCAATTTTCTGATTGCTAGTTTTACTTTTTGAATAAATGGTATACCCAAATAAGAAAAGTGATCACATTTGATGCAACAGGTGGAAGAATCAGGAAACTGATGAAATTAATGAATTATTTTTAGGGAAAAGTGGATTATGTTCCCAGATAGATAATCCACACAGGGGGGGAAACCAATGATATGCTTGAAATCTTGCTGAGAAGCTTCAATAGCTCTCTCATAGATTTGGGTAGTCATGTAATTTTGAATTTTATGAACTACATTAGAAAGAGAACCATTAGAAAGAGAACCATTAGATGAACTGATGAAAAATTTAATTTATGAATGTAGGGCTTCTGTTCCTAGGTTACTTTCATTTCCAAAGTGAAATTTTTGTTAAAATATGGATGCACTCAGTTAATGTGCATGGTAGTGTGTAATCCAAATGGGATGCACAAATGGGCCTCCATGGCCAATTGGAAATCACGTGGGCAACGTGGGCCTATGTGGATGTTACTGTTTTTGGGAATTTGGGTGCCAAAACACGTTTTCCAGGTCCTTTGGGACACAGGCCCTTACAGGCCCGCCAGGGTGGATGGGCCACTCAAGCCAGATGGTCTTATTTGGGCATGACTAGGCCCAAGGTTTATTTTGGACATACTTGGCCAGAGGGGCTGGCCCGCCAAAGTATGTATTTTGCGGCTTTTGGGCCGCGGTGGCCCCCCATGTCGCGGCCTGCTTGAGGCCACTTATTTCTCACCTGGGCCCGTTGCAGGGCCTGAAGGCCTGCACAGGGCTCTGTTTGGAGTCCCCCCACCTGCTTGTGTGCAGGGCCACGGCCCAAGTTGCGTTTCTTGGTTGGTTGTGGCCCCTGCCTCCCTCCCTCCCCTTGCTTGGTTGCAAGTGGGAGAGGAGGCTGGTTGGTCATGAACCAACCAGGCCGGTTGCAACAAAGCAACTGGCAAGGTGGGAGGGGAATTGCTCACCCCCCCACCTTGAGAGCAAGATGACTAAGCGCAAGCGGGGCACTCTCCTCCCCCCATTACTGAGGAGGAGGCACAATGGGCTGGGGGGACCTGATCCCCCTCAAGCCCACCATCACTGCCTGTTGGCCTGGGGAAGGCAATGTCCCAGGAAACCAGCGGGGGATTTCATCACCCCTGCTGGTCACCTAGCTGAGAGAGGGGGGGGCGTGCATTTCTTCCAATTAAACCCCCCCCCCCCCCTCCTGTGGGTTTTGGCTGGACCCAGAGGGATCCTGGGTCCACCCTGGCCATTTTGAGGGCCAGGGGTCTGGTTGAAGGAGGCAACCAGGCCTGTGAGTGTACGGGAAGGGCCATTATGGTCAAAATTGAGATGTAACCAGGTAACATAGGCAGGTTTTAATAGAAAACCAGCCAGGGTCTGAAAAGCAACAAGGGCTTGTTCAGCCCAGTAAGGGTGGAAACACCAAAATCAACTGGTACAGGCTGGTCATAAGGGTTCAGGGACTAATTCCAAGTGGGCTGAGTAAGCCCAAACCAAGAAGCAAGGCTTGTAGAGCCTGTAGAGCCCATTTGGGGCGGAATTTTTGCCTTTTGCTTGTCCTTACATGAGCTCCACATGAGCACCATTTTTTTTATTTAAGGAGCTCTTCTCCCTGCTTTTTTCCACCAATTCATTCACCAATTCATCCACATTCACCACTGTTCCATTTCCTCTGCCTCATATTTAGGATCAATTATAACACATTATTGTCTCAGCATTTCTTTTTCTTTAAGTAATTCTCTTTGACTAAGCTTGTGGGACAATAATTCTCACAATTTGTTGTTGGAGAAGTAATAGAAAAATTTTTTTGTTGGGGATCCAGTTCTCAAGCAGGTAGTCTAATTTAGGTTGATTCCAGAGTAGATAAATTTATGTAAAGTTCCAATGATAGATTGATTCAAATTTTGATTTGAAAAACTGATGCCATTGTTTCTGGAGAAGCTTCCATTCATCTTCATATTTTAATTTCTTCCTGCAATTGTTTTGAATATTTTCAGAAATCTTCCAGAGAAAGAGAAGATGATTACCAGATGGGAGAAAGTTTTCATTGTAACTAATGATAGCTTGCTTTTTGTCTGTGACAATAAACCTGTATTCTTGATTTTGAAAGATTTCCTGAAATTTATTGAGGGAAAATTCATAGTTATCTCTTTACTCTTGAGATATAAAATAGAAAAAAACTGGAAGATTTCTTGAAAAATTGTTTAACCCAAAAATATGAAAAAGAGGCATTCCAAAATTTTTTCTTTTATATAGAGGAGTAGGGAAAAGTTTTATATGTTTTATGAAATAAGGTTATGAAATAAATCAAGAAGTGATGTGTGCATCCATATTTTTGATTATTATACAAAAAAAATTCAAAGCTCAAGTATGAGCCATTCAATGGTAGATTTTCCATCAAGATGTGTGTTCTGAATTTTTAAAATTTTATTGTAAATAGTACTGAGGTTTGTATGAACAGGAGATGAGGAGGATTTTATAAGAGAATTTAAAATTTGAAAGGGGTGAAAACCAGCTTTGGTTAAATTTTCTACAGTTTGCTGTTGCTCCCCTTGAATTCTTGTGTGGATCAAATGATTTTACAGATCATTTGAAGGTGGATGGTTTGGGTTGGAAAATTTAACTTTAAACTTCCAGAGACCCAATCTTTTGGAAAAATTCCCAGATAATCTGAAAGGAAAATTGGTCTTTCATGATTTTTCCAACCTCTTGGTATATTTTATGGGTTTGTATTCCCCAGATTTATCACATTGATATGTGTAGCTGTTGTTCTTGAAATTTGGTACTCTGGTAGATATGGCACATTAATGGGACTTTGCCCATGATTGGATTGTATCAACTATCTCCTCATTTTTATTATATGATATTTCATGATGAGGGTCCAGGGGTGTTGGAACAATAGTTTGAGTTGATTAGAAAGGAGAAAAATGAATTGAATCACTGATTTTATTAGATGAGGTAATGGAGGATGGGCCTGGTGAGACAGTTCTGAAAATTGGGGGGATTTTTTTGTTGAGCCATTTTGAAAAGAGATTTTATTTTTGAGGAATAAAGTAAGATAGTGGTTGATACTCCAGAAATAAATTGATTAAAAACATTAATCAGAGACTTGATACAAAAAAACGATTTTTTTTTGGAAGTATTTATTGAGGTGTATTGATTAGTGGAAGATTTGAGGTGAAAATTCAAAAATGTTCCAAAAACTTTTTTGAGGAAATAATTTTTTTAATTTTTGATGGAAGATTTGAATTGAAGAGGATTGATTTGGTAGGATTTGAGTTTCAAGTTGTTTTTATTGAGGTGTGGTCATGCATGATGTGTGATGTGTGATGTGGTGATGATTGGATAAGAGTGATTTCTTTTGGTGTGGATTTTTTTGGTTTGGTGTGGAGTGGGTTGGTTTGGTGTGGAGTGGTTTGGTTTGGTGTGGAGTGGTTTGGTTTGGTGTGGAGTGGTTTGTTTGGTGTGGAGTGGTTTGGTTTGGTGTGGAGTGGTTTGGTTTGGTGTGGAGTATTTTGGTTTGGTGTGGAGTAGTTTGGTGTGGAGTGGAGTGGTTTAGTTTGGTGTGGAGTGGTTTAGTGTCAAGTGGTTTGGTTTAGTGTGGATTTGTTTGGTTTGGTGTGGAGTGGTTTGCTTTGGTGTGTAGTAGTTTGATGTGGAATGTAGTGCTTTGGTTTGGTGTGGTGTGTCATGCTTCACCCTTCTCATCCCTCTCAGCCCGGCTGCACCACCAGTGCAAAATCTCAAAATATGAAGCCATGCCACTTTCACGAATTGCCTCTTGACCATCCCCTCCTGATCCTGACCATCTTCATCATCATCCCCATCGCTTACACATTCCCTCTTCATTCTCAATCAGTCTCCCTGCTCACTTACTCTGTTCTAAGCTATCCCACCTCCCATCCCTCTTCCCATCCATTTTTCCATTCCTTGTTTCTCATTCCTCTCCAACCTTCCAACACCCCTCACTCGAATCTCTCTTCTTCTTCATTCAACTCTCCCTCCTTCTTAAATCGCCCATCATCATCCTTGGTCATCTCCCTTTCAATAAATCAGTTTCCTCAAATTGCTAGACCTTCTCCCGCTTTCTCTCCTCAATTTCTTCTAGGCTCAATCATCAACTCAACTTGATCACCTCCCTGTTCTCGCGTCAAGATCACAAGATTCACTGAAAGCTCTAAGTTGATCAGATGTGAGGCTCACACCTACTGTCGCGACCATTTCCTTGTTCTAATCATTCTCTATTCTACTATCACAGCCCCTGCTCTTGTCTCCGCTGCTCCTTTCATTTTTACTTGTCACTCCTTAGTCCGTAGTCTTAAATCAAAGGGATCCCGGGTAAGGTTCTATTGATCTGCTCTTTTGTTTTCTTCAAAATCTCAAAATAACTCTTGTGATTCTTTCAGACCATTGGTGTTATTTTGAAATACAGTCAGAAACTTGTTTCAGCTTAACACGGTTAAAAGCCAAAAAATCTACCGACTCACTCGCTGACCAATCCAAGGACCAATGGACACCTCGCAATCCCTGCTCAAGACCTTGACAGACATCATCCCCAGTCTATCCAATTCCAACTTCTTGTTATGGAGGTCCAAGATCCAAACGATCCTTTCTCTCAAGGGTATCTCACACTGGTTGAACTCATCCAAACCCGACAAATGTCCCCCCGAAGTCAATCTTGAAATCGTCGGATACATCCTTGCCAAGCTAGATAATCGTACCTTAATCAACTGTGTGAAAGATCATCACCTTGCAAATGGAATCAAACTGTGGAAGTCAATAAATGAATACTAAGCCTCATCCCAAACGGCCAACCAATCCAGGGTCTTCTTTAACTTCCTCAATCTCCAATTTGATCCCAAACGAGTAGAAAAATTTATCACCAACGCCAGAGCCTCCCTTCTCCAAATCGCCAAAATTGGGATCCGGATGGATGACGACATTGTAGCCTACCTTCTACTTTACAAATTCCCCCCCCCCCAACTGGAACACCTCAAAACAACCATTACACATTTGCTCGGTGACGCCAAAATCAACACTGACTTGGTCCTCCAACATCTCAATCAGGTCAAAAATGAAGTGGTAGCTGGATTGCACGCCTCCGCATTGGTAACTAGGACTGAGGTCATTAAGTGTTGAGCAACATGGCACAACCCTCAAGCCAACCACAATTGCAGCAAATGCTGGTGGCTGTACCCGCACTTACAACCAAACTCAGGTGGCTCTCAGAACACTGGAGCAACGACCAACTCCCCGGCATCTCTACCTCCAAAAACTCCCTCCGCGCATCTAGATTACAACTTTGCCATGGTAATGTTGCCAGCTCTCAACCCTGAATGAATACTGCTTGACTCCGGAGCGTTGAACTGTATGTTCAACAATGTGAACTTCTTCTCAAGTCTCCTTCCTGACACCACCGAGATACAAACTGGCAATCCCGACGCCCCCATCTCCTCCTTGGGAGTTGGTGTTGCAAGTATGACTACTCAACTAGCAACACTTAATCTCCAGAACTCTCTCTTTGTTCCCAATCTGGCCGTCAACCTAGTCGCCCTTGGCCAGCTCATTCAAAAGGGGTGTTCATTAACTCTCCTGTCCCCAAACCGATTCGCCGTTGTCTACAAACAGCAGAAAATACTCTCCGGAGACATAGAGGACAATCTCTTTTTTATTGACAACAAGTTTAATCACCCCAGCTCCATCTCCTACACGTTTGTATCCCTTTCTACAATTCACAAACGGTTCTGTCATCCCCATCAAGAACAAACCCTTCATTTATCCAAGGATTTCCCCAACCTGAAATGGGATCAAATCAAGTGTGTTTATTGCGCAAAGGCCAAAATACATCGACAACCTTTTCTCAAACATCTGCCCTCAAGCTTGAACTCCTTCGATCTCATTCACGCCAATGTGTGCGGTCCCATCAGTCCTTCTTCCTTGACTGGGTGCAGGTACTTTCTGCTCCTCACTGATGACTGGTCCAAATTCAAAACATGCGTACCCATTTGATTGAAGTCAGACATAACCAACGAAGTGATTAAATGTATCAAGCTCCACGAAAATCAGAAAGGAAGAATGCTAAAAGAATTCCACTCCAATAATGGCGGAGAGTTTGTCAACCATTGCCTTAGCACCTTCTTCGCCGAAAATGGAATTAAGCACTCAACGTCGGAACCGTACACGCCTCAACACAATCCCATCGCTGAAAGAGGAAATTGCACTCTCTTAGAAGCCGCAAGAACCTCAATGATTGATATGAACATACCTAAGTTTCTGTGGGATGAAATTCTCATCAGCGTTTGCTCTATTATCAACTTCCATCCATCCTCCAAATCCAAAACATCCGCTCATCAATTATGGACTGGTCACCCTCCTAAGACACATCTCATTAGGATCCTCGGCTCTCAGACCATTGTCCTCAATCAAGCCTCATCTCCTGGCAAGTTTGACAAGAAAGGAATGGAGGGCATTTTGGTCGGGTTTGACTTTGACCTAAGTTCTTACCAAATCTAATGCCCCGATTCCAAAAACATTGTTTGTTCAAAACATGTTAAAATTTTTGAAAATTCCCCTCTTTCCTTTACTCTCTCCGATGACTCCTCAATTTCCAATAACTGCTTTGACCCTCTTCTAACTGATGATTCTCTACTCATTGATACTCTCAACTCCAATCTCCCCGCCGTCTTACCCTCCCATAATCCTCTCAACGATCAAAATCCCATTTCTCCAAATCTACAATCTCACACTCCTGAATCTCCTCCTACAAACTCTCCTAACCTCCCTCAGTCCAATGACATCCAATCTAATCCTACCAACTCTGACTCTGATGCTGACAACTCCAACGTGGCCGCTCAACTCAAAGTAGAATCATCTTGTAACCTTTGGGATCGCTCCACCCTACAGAAACCTCAACGTTACGGCTTCCTAGCAAGGACCCTTCCCAAAAGCTACTATGAAGCCACCCACTGCAACAATAAAGAAAGGTGGATAGCCTCGATGGAGTCCGAACTCAATGGAATTGATCTCATGAAAGTCTGGGAGGGCTGTTTCTCTCTCCCCAAAGGTAAAATCGCCCTGTCAACTGTGTGGGTCTACCAAATTAAAGATAATCCTGAAGAAACTGGAGTCTCATTCAAATCTTGACTCTGCGTTCAGGGATTCAAACAGATGGAATTCTTTGACTATGGTCAAACCTACGCTCCCACGGGCTCCATCACCTCACTTTGAGTCCTATTAGTCTTTGCTCTACATCACAAGCTCACTCTTTGGCAGATGGACATCAAGTCTGCCTTCCTTCACGCGCCGCTGGACGAGGAACTCTTCATCAAGGCCCCCTTGGGGTACAATACTCCGTTCCCTTACTTCAAGCTCAACAAGGCTCTCTATGGTCTGAAGCAAGCACCTAAAAGCTGGTACAACACCCTCAAAAGTTGGCTCCTCAAGGAAAATTTTACAACATCAAGTGCCGATCCTTGTCTTTACGTCAATACAGCTACCAATGTTCACATGTTTGTATACGTTGATGATCTATTAATAGTCGGTAACTCCGTTGAATTCAGAAATCGCCTAAAAGCTCAGTTCAAGATCTCCCAAGACGGTCCTCTAAGTAAGATACTAGGAAATCAACTTGTGAACACCAAAGATGGACTTGGGCTTCTGCAGTCCAATCACATTGACACCGTACTCAGTGAACTAGGCCTGACCAATTGCAAGCCAATCAGCACACCCTTCACTCCCAACATCAAACTTCTCTCCACCACCAATGAAGAACATCAAGATTTCCTCAAGCTTAACATCAATTATTGTTCGTCCACCGGCTATTTGAGCTTTATTGCCAGCAGAACCCAACCCAACCTAGCCTATGCTGTCTCAAATCTCTCTTGCTTCAATAACAAACCTGGAATGCCTCATTGGACTGAATCCAAGCATGCTTGGCGGTACCTAAGCACTTCAAAACATCTAGCTCTCCGCCTTCAGAACTCCTCATTTGAGTATGACATTGAAGCTTACAGCGATTCAGACGGGGGCAACGATCCTGAGTCTCGTAGAAGTCATACTGGCTATCTAATTCTCCTTTACGGCTGTCCCGTCTCAAGGCACAGTAAGCTCCAACCAACCATCTCCCTTTCATCCACTGAAGGGGAACTCAAAGCTCTCGTCCTGGCCACGCAAGAGAAGTTGTGGCTGTCCCAATTGATCACCAAATTCAATCCAAATTTGAAGTTCACTCACTGCTCTTTTGTTGATAACAAGTCCTTGAATGACCTGGTAAACCAAGAATCTCACCACAGAGCTCTCAAACACGTTGATACTCAGATCAAATGGTTGCGAGAGCAACGCGACAGCCACTCCCTTATCACTCACCTTATTCCCTCCAATCAAATGCTGGCCAATTCACTAACAAAGGCCCCCCTTTGTTCCTCCGTCGCCAATCTTACTTCCTTCGCCATGTCACCTCACATCTGATAATGGCGGTGTTTCATTCTCCACCCTTCTCATCCCTCTCAGCCCGGCCGCACCACCAGTGCAAAATCTCCAAATATGAAGCCATGCCACTTTCACAAATTGCCTCTTGACCATCCCCTCCTGATCCTGACCATCTTCATTGTCATCCCCATTGCTTACACATTCCCTCTTCATTCTCAATCACTCTCCCCGCTCACTTACTCTGTTCTACGCTATCCCACCTCCCATCCCTCCTCCCATCCATTTTTCCATTCCTTGTTTCTCATTCCTCTCCAACCTTCCAACACCCCTCACTCCACTCTCTCTTCTTCTTCATTCAACTCTCCCTTCCTCTTGTATCTCCTATCACCATCTCCCTCTCTCGACTCTCCCTCCTTCTCAAATTGCCCATCACCATCCTTTGTCATCTCCCTTTTGATAAATCAGTTTCCTCAAATTGCTATACCTTCTCCCGCTTTCTCTCCTTGATTTCTTCTACGCTCAATCATCAACTCAACTCGATCACCTCCCTGTTCTCGCGTCAAGATCACAAGATTCACTGAAAGCTCTAAGTTGATCAGATGTGAGGCTCACACCTACTGTTGCAACCATTTCCTTGTTCTAATCATTCTCTATTCTACTATCACAGCCCCTGCTCTTGTCTCCACTGCTCCTTTCATTTTTACTTGTCACTCCTTAGTCCGTATTCTTAAATCAAAGGGATCCCGGGTAAGGTTCTCTTGATCTGCTCTTTTGTTTTCTTCAAAATCTCAAAATAACTCTTGTGATTCTTTCAGACCATTGGTCTTATTTTGAAATACAGTCAGAAAATTGTTTCAGCTTAACATGGTGTCAGCTTGCTACTATGTACAGAGCAAAACTGTCAAATAATAACACAAACTATGAAAAATAAGAATACCTCAATTAACAAAATAAGGAGTGAGCAATCCATAAATATTATTACAGGAATTGATTTCTCACCCAAAAGTAGGTAGGGTCACTCACTGACCCCACCCTTGAATTCCAAGTCCTTATATTTTTAAATAATTAAAAATAAAAGTACTAAAAATTACAACACCAGTATGGCACTTTTTGGCCATTCTAATATTTCACACGTATTGTCACGTATAGGGTTTACACCTAAAATTCACTCAGAATTGAGGTGTTGTGTATATTTTAGGAGTTACATGCGGAAATGTGTTATGTCACAATTCCCGCGCGCAGCCCCGCATCATTACATATCCCTACGTCATAGTAGCAGCAGGTTCCCGCGTACTAGAGACCCAGGCGCAGCTGATTCTGCCACGCAAACAGCATATCCTACGCTGCGCGCATCTGTACTAACTGATCCCTGCGTCTGGATCAGTCATGATTAATCTGACAACCAGGTACCGCTCAGAAGAGCTACAACCAAGTTAGGGTTGCCTAGTATATGTAACGAACGGACATATGCATTACTAATGATCTAAAAAGATCAAAAATTAAATAAAATTAATGAAAATTAAGTTTAAAACATTTTTTAATAATAAATCAAAGATTAAGGATTACCACGTAAATCACTGATCCTGATCTTTGGAGACCATGAAACACTACAAGAAGTGTTCATAAAAATTATTAGAAATTATCTACATAATCAGCAGATGATGGAAAATCAGTAAACATCCAAATCTGCCCGCTTTGAACAAATATCAATAGTACAAACAAAGGATGAGTACAGAATGATCAAATTTATGCCATAACAGATTAACAGATCCTGTGGCTAAAATAATACAGAAATCCAGCAGATCTAAGGACAGCTGATTGACAGCACCAATTGGACGTGCTAATCTTGCCCTGACTGGCTTTCCAGCCTCAGCCCACGAGCAGAACCCTCTATACGTGCCCTGAGAAGACCAAAATCACCCCAAAAAGATATTTATGCAGACCTCTTCGGATCCATTATTCCATCATCAGTTACCAGGAATTATTTATTATCAATCAGAAACCGTGTCATTATTGATCAATTGCTTATATGAAGATAAGCAAGTGATTTATGACTTAGTCTGTAGTAGTATTATTTACCTTTATTAACCAATCAACCATTGAAGTTTAGTCAAGCAATCTACCCTATCTGCTCTGAAACCCTTCCAATTATTCCAGGATTTTCGTGGTAAAGTGCTCAGAGTGAGTTTTACCCTTCCTGTCTTGGCTATTTGTGCTTTTAAGCCCAGCCATTAGTGGAATAAGTCCTTTCTAAGGCACCCATCTTTATTCCAAGGTTCTTAAACTGCCTAAGGAGGCCCCTTGAAGAGAGGTTGCTAGTCTGTAAAGATCCCGATTAGTATAATACTGTGGACCCTCCTTTATATTATATTGAAAACCATCTATTACCAAACCAATTCAACCTTGCAACTGCTCTTATTATATCATTTATTTGAGCTTCTAAGTGTTTATTATTTGAATAATAATTATTATTATCATTCCAGCATTTTTATCACTCTCTGTAGCTAAAGGACTGCAAGGTTCCTGGTATCAGAGAGCTGACAACTGGGGGTCTGGCCGGTAAATATCCTTAAATAATTAATTTTTAATTATTTATTCCTTGGACCAGTCTATTTATTTTTTAAAAAATAAGTTAACATACTCATAACATATATTTTTTGATCATTTGTTTCTCTAGTGGATCTTAAGACCAACAGAGAATTGATCAATTATTATTTGAACCTTCTTAAAAAGAAAAAACAAGAAAAACTCCATAACTTTGTCCCTGTTATTATAACTCCTGAGCAACAACAGGAGAAATTGCTTTATTATAAACAGCAGGTTATAAAAGACAAAGAACTTGAGCTTGAAAGAATCATCAATTTCAATTCTTTATTAAGGCAACATAAGGAGTGGAAGATTTATCAAAGGAAGCTTTATATTTATAAACTAAATAACCCTGAAGATAAAGAAAAATCCAAAAATAATAAAAGTGATTATTTTTTCTAAAAATCATTTTAACACGTAAAAATACAAAAAAATATTAAACTTATATTTTTTGTTTTTATCCATCTCAGTGGATTTTGTTTTTGGTGATCTCATTGACCAGGATCTCCTAGAGGACGTCCCAGAAAGTGTACCATTGGACTTACCCTTGGATTTCTCCCAGGATCTGATTGGAACTCACTCAGACCCCGTTGGAATACCCTCCAAGGATAGTTGTCATCCCAACCAAGTGTTGGTAACCTTGAATTTAATTCTAAGTAATTTTAAATATTTATAAAAAAATTATTAAAAATATAAAACACACAAAAAATATTATTTTTATAATTTTAAAGTCTTTTTTTCAAAAGTTTCAACAAAAGACTTACACATTTTTTTGGTGCTATGTATCAAAATAGGCGCAACACCCGTGCAACCGGTAGAGCCCCGTCATATGGATCTCTGCCCAGAGGAACCCGTGCGCGCAAGGACTCCAGTTGCGAGGGCAATGAGGTGACTCAAACCCGTGACCATAGCATCACGCGGGACAACAACGGCAACGACTGCGGCTGCCAACTCAACCAACAGACCATTGGAGAGCCATCCGTTTCCCACCATGTTATCCCAGGAGGGTACAGGTCCTCCTACGCCACCCCAGCTGGACTCAACCAAGGAGGAAAGAGTCAAAGCATTAGTGAAAGAGCACGTGAGCTATTGGGAACAATCCAGGTTGGCACAGACCCAGGAGGATTAACCAGGTATGAGAAAAGCCATTTCTCAGGCAAAGAAATCTCAGATTTCTCTGCAAAGGTTGATCCCAAAGAAAGAAGTAGAAGGCTACGTGCAGAACTGGATTCCTTGGGATCAGTTAGCTTCCTTAAAGGGAAAGGACCCCAAAAAGAAGAGGTCCTCAGCCCATCAGAAGTTAAGGAACCCAAAGGATTGGGACAACATAATATCCTTAGCACAGAAGTGGAAAAAGTTGTACCACAATTAAATGTAGAAGCTCTTAATAGCTTTTCTGTAAATGTGTCTCACAATTTTACTATTATTAGCCAATGCTTTGACAAAGTTTATCAACAATTGGAAAAATTAAGTTCAAGTATTTTCAGAGTGATTGAAACTCAGTCTCAGATTATGAGAATTGATGAGTTGGAAATACAACAAATCAAGGATAGTATAAGAGCTATTAAGTTGGACCTGATAAAACATATTGATGACAACCAATCAATTCTTCAGGAAGATATTCTTGCAACCATAGACCAGCTTAAGTAAGAAGTTAAGAAAACTATTCCTACTCCTTCAGCTCATCTGACTAACAAAATTGAATTATTAAGCCACAAACTTGATTTAGAGTTAGGTATGATTAAGAATGATCTCAGAGATCTTAAGATCAACTCTACTGACTCTCCGGTCATTGACCTAGAAGAAACTAGACCTGCCAGGTTCACCAGTACTCCTAGTGTTCCTCCCAGAACCAGGATAACTTAGAATGAGTCTTTCAGACCCAGTCCTACTCCTGAAATGGAGCAGGCTTTGAATCTACTTCCTCCCGTCACTGAATGGCCTAAATTCTCTGGAGAAGGAGAATACAACCATGTCAGTTTCATTAAATTCATTGACTATACTCTTTCTTCTTATGAGCTCCCTGATGCAATAGCTGTGGTAAGATTGCCCAGATTATTTGAAGGAGTAGCTCTCGATTGGTTTATCAATTAAAGAGAAGAATTTGGATCTTTATCCTGGAATTCTTGGAAAGAATTGATCAAAGTGCAGTTTGGTACCAGGATTTGGAAAAGAAAGATGATGAAAACTTTTGAAACTTCCCAGTTTGATCCATCCAAGGACAAACCTCATAAGTGGTGCTTAGACCAGAAAAAGATTTTAGACTGTTTTTATCCTGATGCTGATAAAGAAGAAGTCAATGAAAGACTCCTCAACTTATGTTGCGGACAAATCAACCACAGTGTAAGGTGCAGAATGCCTATGGATTCAGATCTTTCCACCTTAATAGGTGTATTGGAAGAGACTATTGATATGAATGGTCTTGATAAAAGAGTCAATAGACCTCCCAGGGAACAAAATACTAGGAAAAGGGAAGAATATACGGCCAAAACTAAAGAATCCCCTACTACTAATCCATCTACTTTGGAAGCCAAGAAGACTCCAGAATCAAAAGAGAAAGTATGTTGGAACTGTAACCAGACAGGACACGTGAAACCTGATTGTCCTCTACCTAGGAAAAGGATTAATCTTATTGAAGGAGAAGAGTATGACAATCCTGACCCTCACCTTGATGATACTGATGGATCGCTCTCTGATTGTGATCTAATAATCACTAGTCTATCAATGTTATTGAAGGTAGTATTGAGTCTTCTCTGGACATAAATCTGTCAATGAGGATTCTAACTTACCTCAAAAATGGAATCCCAACATGAAGATTCACCACATCTCTGAGGCTAAATCTTTGACTCTAAAACCTTCTTCCGGTAAAAGTTACACCTCAGGCAAAACATGCTATGCTACTGGTTTAATCCAAGGTTCCCCTGTTAAGTTACTTCTAGACAGTGGAGCCTTTTGCTCTTGTGTTTTTTCAACTTATCTGGAGAAACAAGACCCAAACTGGAAACTGAACTTACTACCAGTACTTCAGGCTAAGTTCAGCATTTGTAATTCTGCTCTCAATGCTGTTGGAGTATGGTCTTCTGATATCATACTGCCTCACTCTAAAGGATCACTCAAACTGAACATTGAATTTGTAGTGCTCCAAAACATAGTATGTTATTATTTTATCCTTGGGAATGATTCTCTTTGCTTATATGGTATAGATGTATTCCAAAGCAAAGGTAGATACTTCACTATAGGTGGAGACTGGAATAAGAAGTTCCAAATATGCCATGTCAATGCTCAAACTTCTGATTCAACTTATGAAAAACACTTAGAGAATTTCAATCAGGAATACTTCTCTCAAGCTACTTTGAACTCCCTTCTCAATGAAGAACAGAAAAGGGATATCCTACAAGTATGCTTTGAAAATCAGAATGCTTTCTTTACCAAAGATCACCCCATTGGTAACATCAAAGGACATGATATGATCCTAACTCTAACTATTAAGCCTCCTTACCCACCTAACCTCAGGAGACCTGCTTACCCTTCTAGCCCGAAATCCAGAGCTGCTCTGGAAACCCATATTCAAGAGTTGGTTGACTTACAAGTCTTAAGGAAAGTAGGCCACAATGAACAAGTGGATATTACTACCCCAGTAATTATAGCTTGGCACAATGATAAGTCAAGAATGGTTGGAGATTTTAGAATGCTTAACAACTACACCCAAGCTGATTATTATCCAATTCCAAGAATTGACCATTCTCTGCATAACCTGTCTAAGGCTAAGTACATCACTACCATGGACATGCTGAAAGGTTTTCACCAAATACCTATCAGTCCTGATAGCCAGAAATTTGTGAGAATTATCTGTCATTTGGGAATTTATGAGTATCTTAGGATGCCTTTTGGTATTAAAAATGCTCCTTCTCCTTTTCAAAGGATGATGGACATAGTCCTAGGATTATTCATCAGACAGGGATGGATGATGGTATACATTGATGATGTTATCATTTACTCTGATCATTGGGATACTCACATGGAGAAATTAAGGCTAGTCCTCAAAACCATCTCTGCCGTAGGATTGAAAGTATCAATGAAAAAGTGTAACTTTGGCTACGGAGAACTCAAAGCCTTAGGGCACATTGTCTCTGGACTAACCTTAGCTGCTGACCAAAACAAGATAGCAGCAGTAATGAATAGGCCTATGCCTCAGAATAAAACTGAACTCCTATCCTTCATCAGCTTGTGCAGCTACTATAGGAAGTATTTACCAAATTTTTCTCTTCTAACCAAATGTCTGTATGAGATCTGCAACAACACCACTGTGTTTGAAATGACTCATGACATAGTCAAGAACTATGAGGAACTCAAAATGGCAATGACTTCAGCTCCAGTACTGATCCAGCCAGATTACTCTAAACCTTTTAAGATCTACATAGATGCCAGCATGGAAGGGCTAGGAGCTGCTTTACACCAGGAAGTCACAGAAGATGATAAACCAGTGGAAAAACCTATACTATTCATATCCAGACAAATTAAAGACACTGAGAAAAGGTACGGTGCAAGCCAAATGGAATGTCTGGCCTTAGTATGGGCTCTAGAGAAACTCCATTATTACTTAGAAGGCACCAACTTCACTGTTATTACTGACTGCAACGCTGTCAGGACATTGATGAACATGAAGACCCCTAGTAGGCACATGTTGAGATGGCAGATAGCTATACAACAGTACAGAGGACAGATGACCATAGTTCATCAAGCTGGGACTAAACACAAGAATGCTGATAGTTTAAGCAGGAATGTGTTACCCAATGACCCAAGTAACCTTGCCTATGATCCAGAGGATAATGATATTTTCCCTATCCTTAATATTAACAGGTTAAACATTGAAGCTCCTATAATGGGAATCCACATTTGTGAACTGAATGAATCATTGTTCAACTCTATCAAAGAAGCTTACAGTTCTGGAATAAAGACTCTGATAACTATTATGGAAAGTACTTCTCCACCCCCTGAATTGATCAATAGCCTACCTGAACCTCTTTTGAAACCATACAAAGCCGGAAGGTTCACCATATGGGATGGTCTAGTATACTATAGGCATCAACATTCAAGTGTCATAGTCTTAACTAAGGATGACCATATCAAACATGTTCTGGCTGACTGCCATGATAACTGCTCATCTGGTCATTTTTCTGCTGATAGAACCTTGGATAAGGTTAAAAAAACTTCTTGGTGGGTTAACTGGAGATACTCCACTATACAGTATGTTACCAGTTGTGAAACTTGTCATAAGTCCAACAGGACTACTGGGAAACAGTTTGGACTAATTCAAAAGATTGCTGAACCCAAGAAAAGATGGGAGATCATCAATATGGACTTTGTAACTGGACTACCACCAGGAGGAGCCTATTCCTACAACTCAGTCTTGGTCATTGTGGATAGGTTCTCCAAGAAAGCAAAGTTCCTACCTAATCACAAGGAAGAAACTGCTATGGAAGTTGCCCTATTATTTTGGAACAGACTCATTGCTGATGTTGGAGTTCCCAAGATTATTATCAGTGATAGAGATCCTAAATTCACCTCTGAGTTCTGGAGGAATCTACATGATATGCTTGGAACCACCTTAGCCTTCTCTACTGCTTATCACCCTCAGACGGATGGATTAGCTGAAAGTATGATTCAGACCCTGGAAGACATGCTCAGGAGATTCTGTGGCTTTGGACTAGAATACAAGAATTCTGACGGTTATTGCCACAATTGGGTTATCCTTTTACCTGCACTGGAGATGGCCTACAACAGTAGCAAGCACTCTACTACTAAGGAAGCACCTTACATACTGGAAAGAGGATGGATTCCTAGATTACCCAAGGATAACCTTAACCACCAGCTGACCAATATCAACCCTACATCACTTGATTTCAAAAACATGATAGATGTAGGCAACAAACATGCTTTTAAATGTGTCCAGGATGCTATAGAGTATAACCAGCAAAGGTGGGATAAAACCCATAAGGAACCTGATTTCAAAATTGGTGATCAAGTCTTGATCTCTACCACTAACTTTACCAACTTTGTTGTAAATAGAAAGCTTATACCAGCTTTTGTTGGACCTTACACCATTAATGAACTTCATGGTAAAAATGCTGTGGAAATAATCCTCAGTGATGAGCTTTCTAGGAAACATCCAGTCTCCCAGTAAGCCTCATCAAACACTACCACCCAAGGAATGGAGAACATACTCTTTCACCTACAATACCTGTCACAGAAGAACCTGAAAAGGAAAAAGGAAAAATTAGCAAGATCCTTAAGGATAAAAAAGATAGGATCAATGGAAAAGACGTCAGACTCTACCTGGTTTGATACAAAGGAGAATCAGCTGATAAAGATGAATGGTTGCCTGAACATAATATTCCTGACAAAACTATACACCTGAGGAACTACAGAGCCAACAGGAGGCATTAACCCAAAATTTTTTTTCAGATATAGACATATCTTGGAGCGGGGGAATGTCAGCTTGCTACTATGTACAGAGCAAAACTGTCAAATAAAAACAAAAACTATGAAAAATAAGAATACCTCAATTAACAAAATAAGGAGTGACCAATCCATAAATATTATTACAGGAATGGATTCCTCACCCAAAATTAGGTAGGGTCACTCACTGACCCCACCCTTGAATTCCAAGTCCTTATATTTTTAAATAATTAAAAAGAAAAGTACTAAAAATTACAACACCAGTATGGCACTTTTTGGCCATTCTAATATTTCACACGTATTGTCACGTATAGGGTTTACACCTAAAATTCACTCAGAATTGAGGTGTTGTGTATATTTTAGGAGTTACATGCAGAAATGTGTTATGTCACAATTCCCGCGCGCAGCCCCGCATCATTACATATCCCTACGTACTAGTAGCAGCAGGTTCCCGTGTACTAGAGACCGGCGCGCAGCTGATTCTGCCATGCACGCAGCGGATCCTACCCTGCGCGCATCTGTACTAACTGATCTCCGCGTCTGGATCAATCGTGACTAATCTGACAACCAGGTATCGCTCAGAAGAGCTACAACCTAGTTAGGGTTGCCTAGTATATGTAACAAACGGACATATGCATTACTAATGATCTAAAAAGATCAAAAATTAAATAAAATTAATGAAAATTAAGTTTAAAAAATTTTTTAATAATAAATCAAAGATCAAGGATTACCCCCTAAATCACTGATCCTGATCTTTGGAGACCATGAAACACTACAAGAAGTGTTCATAAAAATTATTAAAAATTATCTACATGATCGGCAGATGATAGAAAATCAGTAAACATCCACATATGCACGCTTTAAAGCAATATCAATAGTAAAAACAAAGGATGAGTACAGAATGATCAAATTTACGCCATAACAGATTAACAGATCCTGTGGCTAAAATAATACAGAAATCCAGCAGATCTAAGGACATCTGATTGACAGAACCAAGTGGACGTGCTAATCTTGCCCTGACTGGCTTGCCAGCCTCATCCCACGAGCAGAACCCTCTCTACGTGCCCTGAGAAGACCAAAATCACCCCAAAAAGGTATTTATACAGACCTCTTTGGATCCATTATTCCATCATCAGTTACCAGAATTATTTATTATCAATCAGACACAGTGTCATTATTGATCAATTGCTTATATGAAGATAAGCAAGTGATTTATGACTTAGTCTGTAGTAGTATTATTTACCTTTATTAACCAATAACCATTGAAGTTTAGTCAAGCAATCTACCCCATCTGCTCTGAAACCCTTCCAATTATTCCAGGATTTTCGTGGTAAAGTGCTCAGAGTGAGTGTTACCCTTCCTGTCTTGGCCATTTGTGCTGTTAAGCCCAGCCATTAGTGGAATAAGTCCTTTCTAAGGCACCCATCTTTATTCCAAGGTTCTTAAACTGCCTAAGGAGGCCCCTTGAAGAGAGGTTGCTAGTCTGTAAAGATCCCCAGTAGTATAATACTGTGGACCCTCCTTTATATTATATTGAAAACCATCTATTACCAAACCAATCAAACCTTGAAACTGCTCTTATTATATCATTTATTTGAGCTTCTAAGTGTTTATTATTGGAATAATAATTATTATTATCATTCCAGCATTTTTATCACTCTCTGTAGCTAAAGGACTGCAAGGTTCCTGGTATCAGAGAGCTGACATGTGGAGTGGTTTGGTTTGGTATGGAGTGGTCTTGTGTGGAGTGGAGTGGTTTGGTGTGGAGTGGAGTGGTTTGCTGTGGAGTGGAGTGGTTTTGTTTGGTGTGGAGTGGTTTGGTTTGGTGTGGAGTGGTTTGGTTTGGTGTGGAGTGGTTTAGTTTGGTGTGGAGTGGTTTGGTTTGGTGTGGAGTGGTTTGGTTTGGTGTGGAGTGGTTTGGTTTGGTGTGGAGTGGTTTTGTTTGGGGTGGAGTGGTTTGGTTTGGTGTGGAGTGGTTTGGTTTGGTGTGGAGTGGTTTGGTTTGGTGTGGAGTGGTTTGGTTTGGTGTGAAGTGGTTTGGTTTGGTGTGGAGTGGTTTGGTTTTGTGTGTTCTGGAGTGGTTTGGTGTGCTGTGTAGTGGTTTGATTTTGTGTGAAGTGGTTTGGTGTGGTGTGGAGTGGTTTGGTGTGGTGTGGTTTGGTTTGGTTTGATGATTGGTGTGTGTAACTGTGTGCACCAAAGCTAATAGCATGTGGAACTGTGCACACCAAAAATGGCATGCCATTAGTTATGTTGTGGTATCAAAATAGCCGCCCCCTGTGTTAAAATAGGGTCCCATGGGTCCCTTTTTTATGGAAGTTTCAACACTCATCATGACCTTAGGGAGGATTCCTGTTTTCAAAAAATCATTTCCTCACCCAGAATGCTCTTCCAAGAAATTGAGGTTGATATCAAGCATGGTTTAAGAAATAAAATACCATCAGCTTTGGATGAACAGCTAACCAATCACATTCAATTATGATTCTGGGACCGGGACCATGGAAATGGTTTTATTTTTTGGGTTGCTGTCCATGTTTTGTGACAGCTTCAACGTCTTGTTGAAACTCCGTGATGCAATGCCAGCTTGGGAGCCAAGCCTTGTGCTAGATCAAATGGTGTGTGGGTTTGGGCCATACTCAATGTCCAGTGGTGCCAGTCGTGGTACTATCATTGCCAGAAACATCCAGGTAGGGCTTGGTAATACAAATGTTCGGAGTCTCTATGGGTTCGATCTCCTGCGGTATGTTAGGTATCTAACAAGAGCTTTGAATCTGGGGGGTTGGATGGTCTCTAAGCAGAGTGGCCCTCTTGTTGATTTCAATGCAAACAAATCAAGAAAAATCATGTACAGCTCTTTTACTCAGCATGTTTTTTTTAGTAGATAGTAGAGTAGGTCTACGTATTGGAGACAATCTTTCAGAGTGATTGAAATCAACCCAGCAAACAATAAGAGGGTACTGGAGATGACTGGGGTTTGAGGACGGGTACCGGGAAGGATATCAAGGACGTCAACTCGGAAGGACTTCAAGATTGGAGGATGAGTACTGCGAAGGATTTTGAGAGGGATATCAAGATCACGCAAACTTTGGATGCCCAAGAATTTGCAAGGATCTTTGGTATAAGGAATATACCCGCAACTGTTTCGCTAGGGACAATTGCACCGGCCCTTGGGATCCCATTTGCACGTGGCACGGTTGCCGTGCGAATTCACTTGTTGCGAGCCGTTGAACATAGCAGCTCCATCATTGGCGATGCTGCTGGGAGAATCATACTACATCTGCTGCGTATCGGTGTTGATCTTGCATCTAGACGGTATTTTACAACATGTTGACTTTGGATTGGGAAGTAAGACATGCAGACAATCTTGCAACGATAGCCTCAGTTTACCTCATAATGTTCATCCATGTAAAGATGTAGGCTTTAGAATGGAATGGACGAATAGCAGGGATAGCTTCGATGCGAACCTGTCGTAGGATCGTTCCAATGTGGTGCGATTGCTTATCGAGTGTCCTTACCCCGGAACAGTCACGATGATAGTGTTACTGCTCACAGGTCGGAAACAAACAACATATTCTTCGGAAGCCGAGATTTATCGTCAACACCCACATGTTGATGCATTGTGTATTACCATACCACCAATCTAGACATCTCCGCCCATCTCTTTGGCAGGCTGTCCTGCCCATCGGCGGGGTAGTGTGGTCTTACTCCCTCATGCTGTACGATACAAGGCATGCACAAATCAATACAATATTCTTGCTTCCACCACAATCAAGAGATCTGTGATCAAACAGGATGGGTGGGACTATGCGTCACCCAGCTCGCGCCCCCGACAAATCGCGCGCAGATCATGACATGAGTTGCCTGGCAGCTGCAAGACATCTGTCCTCGCCTGGAGTTGGCTCTTTCCGAAAGCCTTGCCAAGTTTGCTCTGCCGGTGCCCACCCGCTCCCCAGCCTTTGCGAAGCGAAGCGCTTCTTGGTTAAGACTAAGTCTGGCGCCCGTCGTCCCTCTTGCCTGGATTCATTTCCAACCACCAAAATTATCTAACATCTTTGGCCCCGGCCAGCCTTGCTGCCAGACTCGTGACAATCGGGCTTCGGACTATTCCCACTTGGCTCATTTACATCATAGCCGATCAACTAGCAGCTCATCTCGCTCGATTCCAGCATACCCCAGGGGCGACTCTACCATTTCATTAACTCACGGCCTTGTGCTCCCCGTTTGGGAGAATGTAGCCGGAGGCCGAGTTTTTACCTTCCCAATCAATCTCATTGATATACCTGCCGTTCGTTAGGATGCAGTGTGACCCAAGTATCATATGCTCTAGTAGCCTCAATCGCTCGTATCTTGAAAGTTGTTGCAATTCCATTCACGCCAGACACATTAAAAACTCTCTTCTATCTCGCACAAGCCTCTATGGCGATCCTTCACTTCCAGATCTCCTCACCGGAGCCGCCAAATTTTTGAGTCAAATCCCCCCGGATTCAAATTTATTTGATGAGCTCTTGAGACTAATCAGACTTGCTAGATTTCCACCTGTATCCACAAGTACCTACATCATCTTGCTCTGCTTCTCTGTTTTGCATCTCATTACTTTAATCATTTCCTTTGTCATCCTAATTTGGTTACCTTTCAAAAAGTCATCAATCCCATTTTCCAAGAGGGTTTGGTTTTTCAAATCAGTCTTGCTAACATACCAAGATGGTACTCCTGGTAAGGTCTCCATTTTCCCTACTTGCCTCTCCCCTAGTATCATATTGGGAGAGATGTACTGATCATGCTCAAATTCCTAACTCTGGTTTAGTTAGCTCAACACCTCTAATACTGGTCAACAGCGGAAACCTAGTGGCTCTCTCCCAAGTGATGGAAAGCTTGCTGTCACAAGTTTACATTTATTTAGTCTTCTTTACATCTCGGAGCGTCCAATTTGCTGAAAGAACGGCTGTAAGACCCTGGTTAGTGGTCGTTCTCCTCAATTGCTTCTACTTGTCAACCGAGTTCATGACGTGTCACAAGACGTCCATCCTGAAAAGACGACAATAACTAAACATAATCGACCTGTTTCATTTTTTCGTCTTCTATACCAGGGTTTGTGCGATTGCTGTTTTCCAATTTTACTCATGCTGGTTTATGGCCTGGACCTCGATCACTACAAGGTGTTTTTCAAATCCTGACTATCATCACGCTCATAGCATTCAAGTCGATTCTGATGAGGAACAAAGACTCAAGCGTCTCATTCGGGTCGTCTGGGCCTAACTTGTTTGTCTTTTACTCCATCTAGGCTTTACGCTCGCAATCCTTACGTCGATGGAAACCAGCGCAAGAAGAAAATGCTCTACACTCTGTTCCACCCGATGTTTCTCAATGCTTTTTTCTGCACGATACCAGCTTTGGTGACTTCCGGCTCCGCGTACATGTTTTGTGATCTAATGACGACGTTTTATAGTCAATACGATAGGATGAAAGTGGTCGAAGCTTCTCTCCGCAAAGGCTCCATTGCTTGGACTAGAGCTAACGCCACCAGTAAACACAACTCCGCCCAAGCGGCTCTAGAGTCCGTGCCTCAAATCGCCCGGGCTTTCGGCGACAGCTTAACTGCCGGCTTACAGCTGGGTGAAAGCATTCGAAGCAGTATTTCTGCCGACCGACGCGAATCTTATTTCTGGGTAGGAGTTCTTGCCATGACCTGCCTCGTCAGTCCGATCAGCGTGTACTCCTCACAATTTTCCGAGACGGAGGCAGCCATGTTAATATCTCGACACTTGTTTTTTTTTTTTTTTTTTTTTTTGGGGGGGGGGACTTGGTATCCCAACAAAGTAGATTTACATTTTGTCTTTCTGGATGCTGTTGGTTTTGATTTCAAGCGGAATAAATAGGAGAAAACAGGTACAAATCGGTTTAGTTTCGATCTCACGCAATAATCCATCCCTCAGTCAGGCTCGATCTGGATCGGAGAGTCGTGTTCAAGATACCAATAGATTAGCTCCCTCAACCGCCAGTAGTCTTCGTCGTTCGCCGGAGCAACGCGCTATTATCCGAGGATATCGTAAGCCAGCTAAGCCTCTCTCACCGACCTTTATTCAGATTAAAGGTTCTGATTTTTCGTTTCTTGATCTAAATCCATCATTGCGCCTTTTCTTCCCGCAGGTTACTTCGCCTTCCATGGTACACTCATGATTTTGTCAATGTTGTGTACGATTGTAGTGAGAATCATTCTAGGAATCAAAGCCGAACAACTCAACTGGGAGTATGTGATACTTCATCATTTCTTCGCATTTTTTTCATTCTCCTGAAATCCCAAGTCTAAGTCGACGTTGAATGGCGATCTCTATCAAATTTTTGTCAATCGGTTCCATGCGTCTTTTTTCTTTTCTGAACGACGACTGTCTTGACCCCACCCAAGGGCCGATTGGCGGGCGAGGGGCTCGTGGCTCACGCTGGTCAGTGGCGCCTTCGCTGCTTTGGCGACCACTTTTCAATGTGTGAGTCGATTTGCAAATGGGTCATAACATCTGCGAGATGAGTTGGCGAGTCAAGCACTGACTTTCTTTTCAATGACTCAGGTTAGGACCGTCATAGATTTTGCTATTCTTATTCCTGTTGATACCGGTAGTTCCCGATCAAGTTCTGACACCTATGCCAATGATCATGAGCCACCGATCTCCAGAGCCCCGCCTGACGAGCCACGCACTGTGGAACCTTTGGCAGGAAACTTGGATATTTACGAAATAAAGCGTCAGCTTACATATCAATGAAAATTCCACGAATTCTAATGATCAATACACAAGAGACTAATCATGCCACAAGTTCTCTTCAGTACAATGAACGTACTCGTTTCCTTTCTGAGATCACTTTGGCTTCAGTCATACCCTGGGGGATCGATCTTTCAAATTCCAAGCCGAGACTATGTATCGGCCGATGAGAGATATTCAAGAATCCGTTAGTGCGATTCGCTTCTTCATTGATAGAATAAAAGTGATATTGATTGCTGATTCAGCAAAAAGCTGAAAATGATTTCGGGCGTTGACAATCTGGCACGGCTGCGACCCGGCTTTGTTTAATTTTCCTTTCGACGACTGTATTCTTGAATCCCAAATGTAAAGCATCAATAGTTCTTTCTTTTTTGTTATACATTTACTCTACTCTTCATCAGGAATTCACTGGCTCTCAAGAGCCCTACCGGGGGCTCCTGGGCAAAAGTCCCTCTCACTTTCAGCTTCATTTGTCTTCACATGACTCTGTGGTGACCATCTCGAACTGTAACCTGATTTTTTTGTCGATAAATTATTACTAATATCAATATGCACATTACTGGTTGAATCTGTGGTAGCCATGTTTGAATCAGCCATCAATAACATTGTGGTTTTGTTCACCTCTAAAGTTATTACATCTTCAAAACCCCTCTGCTTGACTAAACCTTCTATGATCCCCCTGATGGGATTTGTTGAAGTCTACAGAACTGCACTGCTTGATACAGATTGCTAACACCTTCATGTAAGACTTCCAAACAGCATTAGAGCTGTCAGCTCTCTGATACCAGGAACCTTGCAGCCCTTTAGCTACAGAGATTGATGAAGTAATGGAATAAAAATATTCCCAAAAATAGACATGCAAAAAGCTCCAATAATAAGACATGTTAAGAGCTAGTGCAAGGTTTAATTGGTTTGGTTAAATGGTTTTCAATATGTTATAAAGAGGGGCCACAGTATCATACTACTGGGGATCTTTACTGCTCTAGAAACCTCTCTTCAGGGGATCACTTTGGACTGTATAAAACCCTGGAATCAGTGGGGAACTTAATGAATTACTCAAGAAGGACTTATCCAGCTAAATGGTTCAAATAACCGGGGAAACTAGCACAAAGGCCAAGTCAGGAAGGAAATAGATCACTTCTTTGAGTAATTACTCTCAGAGTACCTGCAGGGATTCAGATGAAGGGTTTCAGGGCAAAGGTGGGGTTAATTTCTGACTAAACTTCAATGAATCAATAATGGTTTCAGAAATAAATTAATATATATCAGACAGGGCCATAAATCACTTGCTTAACTCCTTCAAGCAGTTGATCATAGATGGCAAAGTTTCTGGACAATAATTCATAAGTTTCTAGGTAACTGGGGGACAATAAGCCAAAGAAAGCATTGTATAAATACCTTTTTTGAGTGAAAGAGAGCCTTCTCAGAGCACTTAGAAGGAGTAAGGCTCAAGGGCTAAGGCTAGAAATCCAGCCAGGACATGTCTTGCACGTCCCCAAGGCTCTGTCAATCAGCTGATGTCAGACCTGCTGGATTTCTGCATGTTTTTAGCTGCAGGATCTGTGAATGTGTTAATTTGTTATTTTGATGATTCTGCACATATCCTTGATTTGTGGAAATATGATTTGAATACATTGATCAGTAGTGAATGTTTATTGATTTTCCATTGATTGCTTATCACATTGATATTTTTTACTAATCTTTGGGATTACTTCTTGATATTTTTTGTGATCATTAAAGATCTGGATCAGTCTTTGTTGTGGTGATCCTCAATATTTGTTTCTTAATTTAAAATAATTTAAATTTAATTTATTATATTTCTATTTGATATATTATTTTTTTGGACTATCTATCACACATGTGTCATGCTGTTACATATACACAGTTGATCCTTCTGGTTTGTAGCTGTTAATGGTGCTACCAGCTATGATTTGGTTGTTGATCCTTTCTGGCGTGTGGAGAAGTCAGATCCACTGCATGCAGGGCTCTTGCGTACGCTTCTGGATGTTTTATGCATGTAGGGCATGTTTGAAGCGCGCAGAATGTGTGTAGGGATGCAGGGCTGTGCGCAGGAATTGTGACAAAACACATTTCCTTGTGTAACTCCTAAAATATACACAAAACCTCAGTGTTGGCTGAATTTTAGGTGTGAAACCTATATGTGATAACACATATGAAATATTCAAATGAGCAAAAAGTACCATAGTGTTTCCATGACCTTTTGGTCACTTTTTTTTAATTATTTAAAATGTGAAGGAGTAAGAATTCAAGGATGGGGTCAGTGAGTAACCCTTCCTAATTTTGGATGGGGAATCCATTTCTTGAATAATATTTATGTATTTCCTACTCCTTCTTTGTTTATATTAATATTTATATTAATTTGTTTATTTTTGTTACTTTGACAGATTGCTCTGTAAATAGTAGCAAGCTGACAAGAGCACAATCACTCATCAAACCAAACATACATAACCAATACATTCAACATTGCACATGGTGCACTTTGATTAATCAATATGCAGAATTAGGTGATGTGAGAGCCCAATATTGTGCAGACATTGAGCAATTAACAGCTCCCCAGCAGCCCATAGGAAACATCCAATCCCAAAAAAATAGCCCCCAGCTGGATGTATGTATGTTTCAAAAAAATTGCATAACTCATGAGCTGCCCAGCTAATCTTGGGGTTTCCCAGGTCACATCATTTTCCAACAATCAATCACTTTTTTTTGATCTCTCCATTGGTACTTATACAAAGTCAAAAATGCTAGGATTTCCTTTTACAAGCCCCACTTGTCCACTTGGGTTAGATTTTTTACAAGCAGCGGCAACATGTAAAAGTCACCTGAGTTTACCAATTTGGCAGTTTAAAGCCACACATCCTACATAATTATATTTTTTTAGGTATTTCTAACTATTCTTACATTCCAAATTGATTTGCTGTTTTTTAATACCATGAAATTATACTTGTGAGGCCATGATCCAGGATCCACCCCACCTTGATGTGAACAAAATTCCTTCCCCCTAAACAATTCCAATCCTCATCTTTCTACATGCTATGCCATGTAATATTAAAATTCAGTCAAAATGGATTCACTCCAATCATTGGTTTTTCATTAAAACACAATCAACAGAATTTTAATGATATTTATGACTTCCAAAGTAAAATTGGGGAAAAAAATAATTCAATTAAAAAAATTGTGCAGAAATTTGGAAAAATTGAAACAAAAATGAATAGTGGCACCAGCTCTGCTGGTTCAAAAATAGTTCCCAAGGAAGTGGATCAAAAATTCAAGCCAATTGATTGAAATATTCTCCAAATTAAGATCATAAGACTCCAAAGACCAAGAAATTTCTTTAAAGAAAACTTGAATTGGCCTCTATACTAGGTCCCCTACACCTTATACTTGGGGCTTGGATTCCCAAAAGACTACCCTTCATATGATAATGAAAGACAACCTTGGAGGCTTTAGAAAGACAAGGGTTTGTAGTCCCTATCTACTTGTACTTTTTTCTGCAAGAACTGACCAAAAAGTTTTTTTTAAACAGAAAGGATTCTATGTCTTCACTCAACCAAGCTCTTCTGAAACAGTTCAACCAGTTTTTTTTCAGATTTAAAACAGATACAGTCACTCATTAGCCAAAAAACCAATTTACTTGTTGCTGAGAAATAAAAAAAAAATATTTGGTATTTCAAGGAAGGTGAGGTTTAAATGAGTGAGGGGATGGCTCACATTCTCTAAGTCTTTTTTCCTTTTCCTTTTCCTTTTTTTTTTTTTTTTTTTTTTTACATTTGGGAAACTATGGCAAATACTGGCTTGAAATTCTGGGCCCCTGTTCTTGATGCTCAACTTGATTCAATTTGAAAAAAAGCCCATAGAATAATTCCAATGAGAAAATTCTGGAAATCTATTTATCACAAGGCCTAAACTTCAAAGGGAACCAATTTTTAATTTTAAAAGATATTGATATTATTTAAAATGCATATAAGCAAAATTTCCAACACTACATGGCTTCAATAAGTTTAAATAAAATTAAATAATAAGGGAAGCATATAAAGGATTAATAGAGGAAGATTTTTTAGCAAGCATTCCAACAGGTATTTAATTGCTCATATTTTCTGTATTAGAATGGGTTTTATAAAAAACTGTAATATGCTGAAGAATTGGGAGATTTGTTCTAAATATTTATTTTCAAAAGGAATTTCCACATAAATTACCAAGATACACTGAAGTTTCTCCAAGTTAACAGTGATGATGAATAATAACCAAGTAAATATTTTGAAATTTTGACATGGTTACCATATGATGAATTTTTTTGCATAGAGCAAGAGGGCATTTTCTTTTGATAAAAAAACATTCAAAGCAGACCAGATTCAAAAAAGCACATGGTAACACAATCAGTGGGGCTCAAGTGCCACTGCAGAGTGTTCTCTTGGTGAGGCTGAAGTGCCAGCAAGAGGATTGGTTTGGTGACAACAGATGGCCTTTAATTCAAAGGTATCTAGTCAAGTTTAAATAGACTAAATACAATTTCTCCAACTTTTGTGTCCAAGAGTTGGAATAAATGAATAAAAATTGGTTGAATAAAAGATTTTGGTAACATTCAAAAAGGAAATAAAAAGGAGATTGAAGACAAGTGAAATTCCAACACGCCACCTGAACTTGCAGCCCATTGACAAGACATTAGAGATTTAAGGCTGGTTACTTCTGCTGGAGGTATTCAATTGTTTCTTCATTTCAGGAGTGTAGAAAGTGAGATGAGAGGAGTGGCCTTTTGAAGATGGAGCTGGTGTCTTGGTATGTTTTTTATCAGCATACTTTTGATAGCAGTTATCTTCATTGTGTCCAGTTTTGAGGCAGTGGGAAAATGCACAAAATCCTCACTTTCAATGAGGACTGGTGAATTTTGAGTAAATTGATTGCAATTGAAAGTAGAATTTATGCATGGTGGTAAATCATCTCTTGTTTTTGTTCAGCTGGTTTTGAGTGGAAAAGTCTTCAAATTTTTTTAAGACTTGATCAAAGGAGCTGTTCTCAAGGTTCTTGGAAATTTTTGTCTTGAATGAATGAAAATCTTGAGGCAATTTATTGAGCATCAAGATGGTTTTCATTTTATTGTTGAGGTTAAGACGCAATAGAACAATCTTCTGGTTTTCCAATCAAACAAGGGGTAGAAATGTGGAGAAAGACTGAAGACTGGTATTCAATCAAAAGGAAATTCTTGAGGGAAGTGGTCTTGGAGGTGATTTTTTTTTCCAGAAAACTTTGCATTGAGGAGCTGCCAAATCTTGAATCTGTCAAATTTTTCATTTTTCAGAAGGGAAGAACTGACACAGGCCAAAAATTCTGGGCTCAAATTTTGAATGATTTATTTGTTGTAGAGAATCCAAGGGATAATGGGATTATTTAGCAAATAGCTTGCTGGAAGTCACTAGAAAGGGAGTTTAGTTTTCTACTACTATTGAATAGATAGAGGTAGGCTAAGATGGTTTTGAGTTGCATGACCTTCTGAGCTATAATCAGTCTGCACAATAATTTTTTAATTAATGGCTAGTTTTCTTTGAGACTTAAAAAGAATATTCAAAGTTGGATTGGATTATTGGAAAGCTCCCACCAATTAATAATCAAGAATTTTTGACTTTTTCTGACCATTTTTCCAAATTTCAATTAAAGGATTTAAGGTTTGAATAAAAGGTGTTTACGCAGTAGGAGGACCCAAAAATGGGTTTGCCCACAGGGACCTGGGCGGAAAAAGCTTATTTGGTTTTTCTGCTGTGCTCCTCCTTTTTTTTATAAATTCACTGATTGAAAAAAAAGGGTTTTTCCTCTTAATAATAGGTGCTGAATAACAGGTCTTTTCTCAAGAACCCTTCTTCAAGAACACCTGGGGTTGGTTCAAATGGTCAATGATAATTTTTTTTATTATCATTTATTTCCTTTTAAATTGATTCTGATTCACTGATAAGTTGATACTGGTTAGGCAGATGCCATTCTATCATAGGAGCAGATATATCATAGGGCCAGATGTCATGCTAGACAACTTGGATAGGGCAAAAGAGCCCCCCTTATATTGAAAAATACTTCCTCAGGGGATTCTTAGGACTCCCCTGAGTGCGGTTCTGAGCCTCTCTATTAACTGTTGAAGCACAGGAGGGTAAATTTACATGAGACAAATAATTCTGGTGAGAAAACATGTAAATCAGGCTGAGAGATAGCTGTATTTTTTAGTATAATTTTCAATATTTAGGCTAAAATATGAGTTATTAAATGACATTGATGAGATTTTGAACCTTCTGAGTGCTTATCCTGTATAAAAATTCATGCAGAAGTTCCCTGCAGCTTGAGTTAATTTTTCTGTTTGGGAAAAGCATGAAACATGCTTGGCAGCTGCAAGCCCCCTTTGGTAACTGACATTGTATAACTTGTATGGCAGAAGTGGTGGAACACTAATTTTTTGGGTGTTTCTGAGGACGCTTCCAAGCCTTTATAATTTTTAAAATTTTTCAGGAACAAAATGCATTCTTTTTCAATGGAATTAGCTGTAGAGATATGAGGTATGCTGTGTCACCACATGCTCCCTTGGGTAACTTGAGAGTGTGGCTTGAAGGTGTTGTGTGGTTGACATGGTAGAAAACTGAGTATCAGGCTGCTTCAGAGCATGGTTCAGAGGACTTATCTGGTTGTTAAATTTACAAAAAGGTCATGTATACTGAGTTTTTATTTCTGGTTGGTGAGAATTGAGACATACTTGGCTGCATGAGCCCCTACTTTTTTTGGTGCATATATGAGTTTTGTATGGTTTGATTTGTGGCAAACTGAGTATAAGAGTGCTTCAGAGGAAGTTTCAGAGACCTTATCTTGTGGTTAAAGTTCCAGAAAGGTCATGTGTACTGAGTTGTTATTGCGGGTTAGGGAGAACTGAGACATACTTGGCTGCATGAGCCCCTACTTCTGTTTGTGTGTATATGTGTGTTAAATGGTTGAAATGGTGGCAAACTGAAAATTTGAGTTCTTCAGAGGAAGGTTCAGAGGCCTTATCTGGTTGTTAAAGTTCCAGAAAAGTCATGTGTACTGAGTTCTTATTGCTGGTTGGTGAGAATTGAGACATACTTGGCTGCATGAGCCCCTAATTTTGTTGGTTCATATATGAGATTGGTATGGTTGGAATGGTGGAAAACTGAGTATCAGAGCGCTTTAGAGTACGATTCAGAGGCCTTATCTGGTGCTTAAAGTTCCAGAAAAGGAATTTTTACTGAGTTTTTATTGCTGGTGGGTGAGGATTGAGATTTACTTGGCTGCATGGGCCCCTACTCCTGTTGGTGTGTATATGTGTGTTGAATGGATGGAATGGTGGCAATATAAGTACCAGAGTGCTTTAGAGGACGTTTCAGAGTCCCTGAATTATACTGAATGATCCAGGAAGTGAGTGTAACTTTTTTTCATACACTGGTTGTAGTGTAAAATTGGTACTGGTATGGTTTGATTCCTGCTGGTATGATTATGTTGTTTTTTTGTGTGGTTATTGTAAGGATAATCTTTTGCCATTATATATTCAATTAATCTTTTATTTATTACTCCTTGTGAAATAATTAAGCCTGTGCCAGGTGTTGGGTTTTTTTTGACAGGTGTTTAATATGGTTGAAGGGGGGTAATCTGGTGATGGATTTGGGTTTTGAGGCTTGTTTGAGTTCAGAGTATAGTTTATGAGGGGTGCGGAATTAATTTTTGAGGTTAATCTGATAAAAGAGAAAAATAATTAATGAGTAAATGAGTCTGACGTCTATAGGAAAGGTTTGGTTTACCACAGTTTAAGCATCTTTGTTGAGCTTGACAAACAACCAAGTATTATCTTTGTCTTTTTGAGGATCCAGACAGTTTACAGCACCAGTGACAATGTTGAGGGCTTTTGTCTTTTAGATTTTTTCCTTGATTGGAATTAGCCAAAGATTTTATTTGTTTTTATCAAGCATGACTTCTGAATTGCAAGCAAAAATAATTTTATTGGAGGACATAGTTGAGAATAGTGGTTGAGGATGAGGTGGGATTGAGGTTGAAGCAGATTGGTGTTGGTTTCAACTGTTAATTGTGATGAATTTTTTGGTGTAGAGCCAAAGGGGATTTTATTTTGATAAAAAAATATTCAAAGCAGACAAGAGTCTGAAAAGCACCTGGTAACACAATCAGGGGGGCTTAAGTGCTTCTGCGGAGTGTTCTCTTGGTGGGGCTGAAGTGCCAGCAAGAGGATCATTGGGTGAGAATAGATGATTTTTAATTAAAAGGTATCTATTCAAGTTTAAAAAGACTAAATACAATTTTTCCAACTTGTGGTTCCAAGAGTTGGAAGCAATGAATAAAAAAGAGGTTGAATAAAAGATTTTGGTAAACTTCAAAAATGAAAAAAGGAGATTGAAGACAAGTGAAATTCCAACACCATCCCAATTCAATACTGACAATGAATTAGATTGAAATATTGATGAGAATATGAAAGGGTTGGGAGTGCTAAAAGTGAATTGAATTCAAAAGAAGCATTTATCCAGTTTAAAAATGAACCTGAGGCATTTTTAACAAAATCAAGCAAATTTTTTGACCTTAACTTTTACAGTTTCAAATTTTAAAATAATAAAATAACAGAAAAATTGATATAAATACAAAAAAAGATTTGGATGGCATTTGCACCTGATCCAATGAGCTCCACCTCACCCAAAACCAAGGCTGATGAAAAAAAAACCAAAGATGAAATTTGATGACAAGAATTTCACCCAAGCTTCAAAGCCTTAAAATTTAGTGCACAAAAAAGTCCATGGTACTTAAAAGAGGGAATCATAAGACAAAATAAGCCAAAAAAAATAGATAATATGGAAGATAAATTAATCTAGAACACACCAAAGATATCAGGAATGTATTTGAGGAAAATTATACACACAAAAATTATGAAGATGATGAAGATTCCAATGAAGAGTCATTCCAAATTGATTATGAATAGATATAAAATGGAGAAAGGCATGATTTTTGCATGGGAAGCTCTAGCCAAGGATTATCAGACAAGGAATTGGGAGAATGGAAATGATATTGATCTCCTTTTCTGAAGTTTATTCAAGTTAGTGGATCTGATTTTGGGAGCAGGCCAGGAATTTATTATCTGGTATTGTTTTTATGCTCCTAAAAATTGGTAGAATGAAAGAGATGAAAAAAATTCTTTTTAATTATTTCTTTAATTTTCTTATTTGAATTTTTCAGTTAAGTATTTTTAAGACCAAAAATGAAATAATTTTTTTTTTAAGAGTTTGCTTGTCTTTAAAAAACTTTGTAATAAGAGGGAAAAATTTTCTGGATAGAGTCAAAAAAACAGGCTATGTGAAATTAAAATTCAGTAAAGCAAAAAAAAATTCAAGTGTCATTGATGATCATGAAATCATTTTTTGGAGTGTGTATATTGGATTTTATTTTTCTATAGAGCTTCAAAGGGCTAAACACAATTATTGGGGATGTAAAAATCAGATTCAATGCAGTCAAAGGTTTCATCACACAGGGGTCACTCAACTCACTGCCATCATATTTATTTATCTTGCCCACTTCAATTGTAAAATCTCTAACTTCTTTAAAAAATCATCTAAACATTACTGCTCTTCAACATTTTAATAAATGAACTCCTTCACAACTAAATGATCCCAAATTATAATCAAAAAGTATTTTCCACTTTCCATAAATGACTATGGCTCCATCACCAAAATCAAGAAAATTGTTTTTATTCATTTTTTATTCATCCTCTTCCAGTTGTTAGTTTAAATTTATCTTTCATGAATAGAATTATTAATAATAAATTTTTCCACCTTGCAGGCTGAAAATTCAGGGCATGGGTGCAAGAAAATTTGTGGATTTTTTATATAAAGGGAATTTAAATTTTTTCATAGAATTATTTTGCAATCATAAACCTTCCCAAGGTTTCTTGAAAATTATAATTTTATGAATTATTAGCTGCTTCAAGATCCTGTGTAAAATTAAGGAATATCATTTGAAATATATATGTCTTGACTTTCTTGGTGATTATATCTGGAACCCACTTTCTGGTCAGTATTTTTGGTATAAAAATTATAAAGGAATTATGAGAAACTGAATTGCTACTGAATTTAGTTTTGAAAAATTTCAGTACCTGCAATTATAAAACACTCCATATGAAATTCTTAAATTCTCAATTTTGGACCCCAAAATTTTAGTTTCTCTGGGATTTTTAGAGTATGGCAATTATTTGGAAGAAATTTTCCAAATTTAAACAGCTCCGAAAAAGATCCAGAGTACATAGTTTACTGATTTTCAAATTTTTTAAATTCTCTCCCAGATAATGAGTGGCTTCTGAATATTCAGTTCCATTGTAAAAGTGCAAATAAATTATTGAAAAAAGTTTTATGTGTTTTTTGAATTGTGGCAAAACTTTCCAAATAAATTAAAAGATCCAAAAAAGCTAATTTTAATTGGGTTGAAAAGATTTTGTGTCATCAAACTTCCTTCAGCTTGAAATTTTCTGAAGCCCCAAGGCCCTTGCAAATAGCTTTGACTCTATTTGTTCATCAGCCCCCAAGATTTATTTGAGTACTACTTATCTTAGTAGAAAACTCTATTTGAACAGATTTTTTTTCCTCCTTGGTGATTACTGGTGAGGCCTACACTTCTTCATTTTGAAATATTATCCTATCCTGATCATAAAAGGCCCAAAGGTTTCTAAAATTGTGTGCTTAATAATTTTTTCAAACAATTTTTGCATCACTCCTAAGGCAATTTGGAGAAATGATTTCTGGGAAAAATTAAAGTCCAACCATTTTTTTTCAGTTTTCAAAACTTGTTTATTGCCAAATACATGGTGTTTTCTTTCTATCTTTGGTCTCAGGCTTGAATTCCCTGAAAATTTGGGAATGGCCCAGGCTATAATGATGCCAAAATAATTACTAATATCATGCCAATGACACCTCTTGGCATCATTTTAGAAAAATAATTGCTACAACAATGCCAAAAGGTGCCAGTGGTGTAATTTTAGTAATTTTCTTACTAGAATGATTCCATCCAGATGCTTCCCCACCCCAGGAAGGCATGCAGCCTTTTAAAGGTTCAAAGGGGTTCCTGGGGTGGTAGAAAATACTATTTTATAGCTTTTTGGGTCCCCAAATGCCTGAAAAAATTAATGAGGACCTGGGGGGGTAAATTAAGGCCTCTGAGCCCCCGTTGGGGTCTGTCTGAGGGAGAATGCTTTGGAAAGTTCAAATAAAGACACAAATTTAGTAAATTTAATATTTAAAAATGCTAAAATTTTCAATTTTTTTTTCAAGGAATTCAAATCTAACCTCAGATTTTTTAAAAAAATCATTCAATGTAAGAAAAATGATAAAAATTCATTTTATTTGCAAAAAATTGAATATTTCCAGTGAAAACTAAATAAATATCTACCAGAAATAAGAAAAAATATAAAAATTCTATAAATTCATCAAAGAATTTCAATCAAATTCAACAAAATCATGCTTTAATGAAAAATGGGGGGGGGAGGACCACCACCACCTGAACCATGTCTGGACCAGTTTTAAAACTGCAGTTAAACTTTTATTCATTTTTAAATTGATATTTATATATAGGGAAAAAAGGGGGAGAAAAGGACTTCAACCACCTCACCCAACTTTGGGTGAGGTTGAAACCTGCAGCACCCCTGGCAGATTTGTCAAAAATTCCCAGAGGTGGTGGTTTCAACAAGGCTTTAAAAACTGTACTGTTTTGATGGCAGGGATGAAGGAGCCCCCCCTCCCCTCTGGAATTTTTAGGGGGGAGATACCTATATCCCATGCAATTGGATGGGATATTAGGCCATTGTTCCTGCCTGGCATGGGATACCCATGCCTCCCTGGTGTGTGATACCCATTCCTCCCTGGTGTGGTATAACCATGCCTCCCTGGCATGGGAAAGGATTCCAGGTGGTTTTATATTAGTGAGAAGCCCACTAAAATGATTCAAATAGTTCCTTCTGGGATCATTTTAGCAATTCCATTGCTGAAATTATTCCAAGAGGCATCATTGATATTTTTCAAGTAATTATTTTTGCATCATTATAGCCTGGGCCTTTGGAAACTTTTTTTTTTTTTTTTTGAATCCATAATCTGCACCTGGATAAGAGACACGTTGCCTAAAGGGATGCAAAAAAAATATTCTTTGTAAGAATGAAACATCACTGATGAAGCATTTATGCTTCCCACTTACCTCCCTGAAAATTTGATTTCAGAAATCTTGGATCTCCACACCAATTTTGATTTCCAGGAGTTCATCAACAACTGGTAAAATTAAATGGCTAATTTTTAATCATTTTGAGTGTTTATTAGAGGGGATTTTACTGGAAAGATAAAGAAATTGGGGTTTTGGAGCAGAGATTCAAAGATACTGAAGCATTTCAATTTTAATAAACTTTTTATTTATTTTATCCAGTAATTTTATTTACCAAAAAATTATTAAATTTTTTTGAAAAATAACCTTGATTTGAGATTCTTCCTGTTTGAGAAATGAAGCCCAATCAAATTCTTGAATGTTATTTTCTGTAAATAGATCACATGCACATCAGGTGTAGCTTCTCAATAAATTTGGTTATTAGAAATTAAACTATGGCTAAATTAAAAAATATTCTAACAAGCCAAAAATTATTTCATAAAAAGAAAATGGCTGAATCAATTAATGGTTGGGCTGATTTCCATATTGAGATGGCGCAAAATAAAATTCTTAATATCTGATATTATGAGTGAAAAGAATATATTTTTTTCAGGGAACCAAATTTTATATTAATTTATAAAATTACTTGAATGGAGAATCTTCCATATTTTTAAGTGTATAGAACTTTTGAGAGCATGCACATTCTTGAATTCCAGGATTCAGTTTGACTTTTTTGGTCATTTCTTGTACATATTTTGAGCTTGAAATTCAAATCAAAATTGTTTTTTAGTTTGAAAATATTTCTTATGAATTGAAAGATATAATTTATTGAAATTTTAAAATTGAGCTGGCTTATAGAAAAGAAGAAGTGTAGTTATTCAATGGAACAAAGTAAAAAACCCTAGGAAACAGCATTAATTTTCAATTTTTGAACAAAATGAAACAGCTGTTGTTACTCACTGAAATAATTTTAATTCTAGGAGCTTGAATAATTATTTTATTTATTTTAAACTGTTTTAAAATGATTTTCCTTGGGACTAGATTGACATTTAATTGTTTTGTGGATTTATGGTCCATCACTGATTTATTTTGCAAGGTAAATTTCTTTGGAGGAAGATCCTTTGTTTATCCAGAATTCTTTTGGTTTACTAGGATAAACCAATAATACCTGTAAATAATCTCAATTTTTTTTATTAGTATTTAGAGAGTACTCAGGGATCTGCAACAATTTAATATATGGAGGAATTGATATGGGAAATGTTCCCAGGTTTTCAGTTTTAATGGGATAAGGATGAGGAATCTGGATTTTTTTTAATTTCTTTAAAATTGCATTGCAACTGCAGCTTTCAACACCTCATTGCAAAGAGTGATTTTTCAGAGAATCACTCATGTACTCTGGGGGTTTTTTTCCAGGCCCCTTAGTTACCAACTCCATTTCAACTTCTCAATTCTAGATTAGACCATCACAATAAAACAAGGCAAGAAAAAAAAATATTTTTAAAAAGACACCAGAAGAGAAATTCTTCATGGAAATTCTAATAAAAGACTTGAAATGAGGGGCCAAAAATTCTCTTCACCTATCATCCAGCAAAAACACTGGAAATGAATTCTTCTCTAAAACTGATTTTTTTTTCTTCCTCTGGGGAAATTTTCTGCAATTTAATTTCTAGAAACAAAAAATTACACATCCCAACCTACCATCCTATCAAAAATGGGAGAAAATTTTGAACTAAAAGAAATTTTTGGTGAGATATTAACAGAAAGTTTCAAACCTTCAAGCTGGGAAAATTTCATCACTTTTCTGGGAGCTGAAAAAAAATATATTTTTTCTTCTCAATTAAAGATAATTAGATGAAAAAATAAAATTAAACAAGAAAAATCACAAAAAATTCATCAGAATTCACCTCAATCAAAAGAAGTTTTATTGTTTTTTCTAAAATAACATCATCTATCAACCAAAAAAATCTTTCTAATACATCTGAAATCCCAAAATAAACAAATCCTTGGAAAAAATTTTCAATAAATGAATTGTATCCGTGGTATTATTATTTTTTGAATTTTTAACCTAAAGGAATTCATAAATTAGTTCCACAAGATTTTAAATCTTCTTCTATTAGTCTGCAATGGAAGTCTTGATTGCAGAAACATGGAAATAATTTTCAAAATTATAATTCTAGAATGAATCACCTGCTTTTAAGGTTAATGTGCTATATTTCTTCATCCAAATAAAGGAAAAGAAATACAAACTTTAGTTCAAAAACTTCTAATTTAACTAGCAAAAAGAGATAAAACTACATACTCAATCTTAAAATTACCTAAATCCTGGGAGCTCTGTTTTTCCAGGTAGAATTGATCCACATCCTCTCAAAATAAAAATCAGACATTCAAATTATTCTTCAAAAAGAGGGCTCTGTAATCCAGAAACCTCACAATTTCCCAATTGATTCAACCAACTAAACCTATTGAGATAAACTTTCATTTGTTCCTCTCTCATCTTTTTACATTTAATTTCTTCATCATCAAGTATCTTTATTGGTTTCCTCTCTGCTTCCAACATATCACATTACCTGACACTAAAAATTCATACTACCTGAGGCTCTGTTTGTGGAAGGATCTCTCTCTGCATCCTTCTTCTACCATAATCATCTCTGCCTTACACTTTTTCTTTCTCATTGACAACAGGCATGAGCTATCTCCTACCACCAAGGTTTCATAAATGAATACAAATATTCCCTGAATAAAAACTCATTTTTAAATAAATGAGTAATTCTAAATTTATTTCAATAATAAATTTACATCCTTTTAATTGTGAATCTCCATCCTTCTTCACAAATTATCAAAAAAAAGAAGTAATTTTCCTACTTTGTAGAATAAACCTCAATAATTCATGTATCTATTTAAATACCAATGAAAGAATTATTTTATTTAAATAAAATAATAATGATTTCCACTGGTGTTCTTTAAATAAAAGATAAAAAATTGTGCTAAATATATAAAAGTCAATTATCTCCATGAAAACCTATATTCTTATTGGGTTATCCCTGCAAAGGTTGAGATGAAATAATTCAAATTAATAGCTTCATAAGATGTAGAAAAATATTTTAGATATAATGGTTAGATTAATATATAAGGAAAGGCTCAATATTTCAAATGGTAAGGTAGTAAAGATAAATAAAGAAAATCTTTGAAAGTGATTGATAGATTAGAAAAGGCTTCCAAATTTGAGTAATAATTAGATATTGAGTCAAATATTTATTTTAACAAGTATAAAGTTTTCCTGGGTAATTTGAGAGTCAAGCCAATGAAATCTATCACTGAAAGGAGACTTATTTTCTATGTATAGCCTATGTGGAAAAATATTTCAACATGTGGTATTTAATATTAGTATAATTAAATGATTAAAAAAAATATTAATGATGAAGTAAACTGGCACAATAATTAGTTAAAAACACAAACTGATTCTGAAATTTCCAAAAATATAAAAACAATCTCAGCAATAAATTATAAATCATCACCATCTGGTGACTATATGTATAAAAATTTCATTGTTCCAACAAATACCTTTTATTAATCTTCAAGAAGAAGAATGAAATGATGAATTCAAAATACATTTAAAATTTAATTTCAATGGAAACAACTGAATCTCAAGCGCTTCAAAAAATTTTGAATTTGGGACTGAATAAATCTTTCAGAAATCCTATCTCAAAGTACTTTCAAGAACTGTTTCCAAAATTAAAATAAAAATAATTAGAATGCACCAAATTGCTGGTACCTAGAATTCCCAAAAAATCATTCCTGGTTTACTTTCTGTCTCCCTCTAAGGCTGTTGAATTTATAAAAACATTTTTTTTTGTTGAATATCCGCCAATTCTAAGGGATGGAGCAAGCCCTCATTTAAACCAATCAAATTCATGGTTATTTTGCCTTCATTTACCATACACTCCTCAAAAGTATTCTAGTCTTTCCTAAATCAGGCTGAGTGTGTTGTTAAGGACAAATTTAAATTTAAGTTTCCAAAAACAAGAGAAAACTTTCCAGAAACATCTGTGAAATTATCCTCCAATCAAAGTGCATTAGATAACTAAAAATATCTCTTAATATACCTGATAAAGCATATTTTACAAGAAGGAAGACAAACCACCATTGAAAAGGATAGGTCACTCACTACTCAAGACAAGTCAAAGATGATGAGAAATTTGAGTAGATTCAATCACCAAAAATGTTTGATTTGAGAATTCAAAACCCCAATTATATGAAAAAATGATGAAAACTTAATCAATGTTGACTTAAAAACCTTTCAATATCAACAAAATGGGTTCTTTTAGATGTATTTTTTCCTTCTTTTTTTTTTAGAATAATTTTAGGAAATCAAATTTTACCTTTCAAGATTTTAAGATTTTCCCCTTGGTTTTGATTCCAAAAAAAAACTGAAAATTTCCAATACCCTCAAACAAAAAATAAGAATTCATCCATCCCAAAATTTTCAAATCATTTATTAAATTTTCACTAAAGTGAATCTTGATCCTGTGATACTTGGCATCTCCTTTTCACCATAGAAGATGAGACTTTACCTCTGTTTTGAATTTTTTTTATAATGGTTTATTCCAATCCACAATCTTCTTTTCAGATACTACAGGTGATATTAAAATAATAAAATAGATTTATGCTTATATCAGCTACAGATATTTACAAATATGGAGATATAAATTGTGCAAAGATGAAATTTGTTGGTTTTGAAATATAATTAATCTTCAAATAAGTTATATAAAAGTAGAGGGTCTAAATAAATGGTGAAAAATATATTTTGAGATTAAACAGGTTCCAAATTCAGATTTGAATTTGAAGAGGTGATGGATAATGGATATTAATCTAATTGAAATTTAAAAGGAATTTTTAATTCATTATGAATAATCTGTGGTTTCTTTAGATAATGAGAAAACAAATTTGGGGGTATAAAATGCTTTTTTTTCATTACTGTCCCAAAATCAATGAATTTACAAATAAATTAAGAAAAAAATTATTTCCTGAATTTACCATATTTACCCCCTATAACTTAATTTTCTTTTTTAAAGATTCCTGATCCTATTTCCATGGACTCTTCTGGTTTGAATGAATTTTTCTGTCTCAAAATATAAATTGAATTGAGCTTTGAGTGTATAAATTTCATTTCTATGAGTAATTTAGCACATGATTCCTGGCTAAATTGGGGTTTTGAACCATGCAATGAGGTCATAAATGTCTTTAAATTTTTTCAAGTGATCACTCTTGGTTTCCCTGAAAGGGAATGAATGTGAAATAAAATTATAATATTATTTTATCAAGATCTATGGAATATATGTCTCATTATGACATTTACTGTAAATATAAGATATTTTATTTTACCCAATATTTTCTAATTCAAAAGTTTCAAATTGATGATATTACATACTTTTTGATTCTTAATGAAAGACTTATTTTTTATTCAGAACCAAATTTTGGTGATTGATATTTTTCAATAATGACTGAAAACAATTTTGTGAAATATTTCCAATATTAAGGGAGTAATTTTATTTGAAATTTATGTGAATTCTTGGCTATTGTAAATTAATTGTCATTTTTCAAAGCATTATCTGCCCATTAGTTAAATATTGAATATGGTCCTTTTAGAAATGGGTTTAATAATTAATCTAGAGTACCTGGAAACCACATTTTCAAATGTAGAATTCTCCATCCCAGGATCTGATTTCTGTGATAAGGTCTTTTGGTGCTTGCAAATCTAGCAGATGTATCAAAAAAAATTAAGTTAACAAAACTTAAAAAACTTATAAGAAGAGTATTCATTGTGCATTAATTTTCTCATGGGCACCATCTCTCAAATGATGGATTTTTACATCTCTGCAACATAACTCCCACACAGATGGATCCTTTATTTCAGGGGTTTTCAGGAATTCTCTTTTTTGATAATACAAAATCACAGACCTGGAGCTGTGTTCCTAAAACCCTTACAAAAAATCTTTGGTAATTTTGGAAGCATTAGAACACCCCAGAAAATTCTTTCAAAAAATCACAAAAAAATCAAATTTCTCATCGCATTTTTGGATCCTTTTCTTTTCCTTTTTGATTGATTTGTTTTGTTGATTTAATCTATGAAAATTAAAACAAACAACAAAAGAGCTTTGTAATATTTTTATAGATTCAACCACCAAAAAAAGATAATTAAAAAGGCAAAGAAAAAAATTCCAAAAATGCAATGAGAAATTGAATTTTTCATTTTTGATTATTTCAATGAATTCTTTAAGGTGTAATATTAAATTAAAAAATCCCAAATATTTAAAATAAAGCTCTTGGACTTTTTTTAAACCCCTGGAAGCTTCAATCACCAAAAAAAAATTTGGTATTTTGTTGCTTATTGGTGTTGCCTAAACCTTGAGTGCAAGCTCTGTTATCAGCTTTTGGGTGTCCATTTCAAGTGTGTCCTTTGTGCTATACATATTCTGTTATATTTCTATTTAAATATTTATCATGGATCCTGGTGGCTTGTCTTCATTTTCTAGCTCATGAGTATTATAGTCTATTAACTACTTTATCCTTTTCTGATTAGTCACAACTATAGTAGTTTCTTATCTCTAATCTGTGTATCTTGATCCTATTAAAAACATGTTGAGTTTTGTCTAAGTGAGTGAATGGTCAGTGACACTTCTGCCAATTTCACCCATTTTCTCTTGTGAAAATCCTTCTTATAGCCTAAAAATACTTTATTCATTTTATCCTATTTATTCATTCATCTGGTCAAACACATGTTGGCCTCTTTGTACTTGGTCTATTTGAGATTCTGGTTTACAACTGAATGAAAACTCATCTATTCTTGCTCACCATGAACTGGGGTGCCCGCCCCCCCATTTTACTCCTAGATCTGCTCCTCTTAGAATTATAATATTCCTATCCTCATCCTCTCAAGTTTTTCAACAAGAATCTCCACACAGTCAAAAGCCAAAACTCTACCCTTATCAACTTAGTCCAATTTTCCATCTCAATCCCACTCCAAATACTTGGATTCTGACAAGTATAACATTTATTATTTTTGGTCATATTGTCCTGAAATCTCTATTACTTTTTCAATTCCCTTCCAATTTTATTCTCATAAGATCCCAATTGCCTTTACATCATTTATATTGTGCATATCATCTTTATATCTTGGTCTCCTTCTTAATATTTCTCTTCAATGAAATACCTTTAAGACTTGGTTTAAATTTGAAATTTTCTCTTAAGTGTATTGTTTAGAAATTTTGATTCCTTTCTCACCATCTTGCTTTTTTTAATCTCTTTTACCTTTGAAAAACTGCTGTTGAGAAAATCTTTTTCCAACATCAATTTAATTCTCTATATCAATCCCAAGAAAACAATTTTCTTATAAAACCAGATCTCCTAATCAAAAGCTTCTTGTTGACCCTAATTCTCATGGTCTCAATAAACCTCAAACTTCTTCCCAACAGCCTCCACTTACAGATGAATCCCAAATTCCAGATCCATGTGCTTTTATAAAGACCAAGGGTTCTCCAACCTTTTTAAAGAAATTTTCCATGCTCAATTCCAAACTACCCATGTTGCTCTCCTGTCTTGAACCTTTCAATCCTAGTCAACCTCTCAAAATTTCTCCCAAGAACTCCATCTTGCTGCTAACTTGGTTTTCATTTCAAACTTGCTTCCATGTGCACTTTTCAGCAATACTTAGCATCCTCTCATCATTTCTTGCATGAAAATCACCCTTCTATTGTTCACTGTTTCATCCCTTCAATTGCATTGCACCTATTGTCCTGAAATCTTGGTTGTCTTCTTCAGATCACTTTTAAATCTAATTCTGTGCAATCTCAATTGCATTCGGTTATCCAACCTTGTTCCCTTTGATCTTTGGTCTTTCCCTTATCTCACTGTCTTGAATCTTTTGCATCAAGCTGCTGTGCGTCTTTTTTTACCCTCATCTCAGACTTATCCCAATTGGGATAACTGATGACTAGATCTCTCTCTGCTCTCATCTATTTGCTTGCTCAACTTATCAAGTAGCAACCTTGCACCTGTTTTTCTTGTTTCCACCTCAGCTTTCTGTGCCATTTCTGCCAACTCTTCCATCCAATCAACTTGCTTTACTCATCCCTTTGGCTTGATTGTTTTTCATCCAATCCTTTTACAAGCGTTACTTGTTTTGATTGTTACCCTAAATTCTTTCACCTTTCAAATTTTTTTTTGTTGCTACCATCAAAATCTTCTACAGTTTCTGTTCCTTTAAATTCCCTCTAGCTTTAGGCAAGGGGGTGCATTGGTATTTTTTTCTCTTATTGGTTTTGCCTAAATCTTGATTGCAATCTCTGTTATCAGCTCTTCAGTGTCCATTTCTAGTATTTCCTTTATACTATACAGGTTCTTTTATATTTCTAGTTACATCTTTATCATTAATCCTATTTTCTTATCTTCATTGATCCTAGTTGCTTATCTTCATTGTATAGCCCATGATTATTATATTCTAGTCACATTTTTATACTGTTCTGAGTATTAACAACTCTAGTAGGTTCTTTATCTCTAATCCATGTTGCTTTAAACTATTACAAAAATTTTGAGTTTTGTACAAGTGATTGAATTGCCAGTGACACTTCTACCAATGTCAACCATTTCCTGTTGTGAAAATCCTGCTTATAGCTTCAATATAATTTATTCATTTTATTCTATTTATTGATTCATCTGGTAAACCACATGTTGGCCTCTTTTTACTTATTATATTTGAGCTTCTGGGGTAAAAGTGAATGAAAACTCATCTATTCTTGCTCACCTTGAACTGGAGTCCCCCCCACCCATTTGAATCCTAGATCCGCTCCTTTTAGTGGTATAATATTCATCTCCTCATACCCTCAAGTTTTTCAACAAGAGCATTCAACTCAAATCTCCACAAAAAATAATTAGAAAGGCAAAGAAAATGATCTAAAACTGTAATCAGAATTTTTTTTTTCAATTTTTGGAATGAGATGTTTAAGGTGCTCCAATGCTCCCAAAATTACCAAAGAATTTTCATAATTATTTCAGAAACCCAGCTACAAGTCTGCGGCTTCAAATTTAAAAAAAAAATTCTTGAAACACCTGTGAAATAAAGGATTTTTCCATGTGAGATTGATGTCATGCAGACATAGAATACCTGTGATTTAAAGGATTGTGCCTGTGAGAAAATTAATTCCCTATTGATTCATTCAAAATGTATGAAAGGCCAATAAATTTAACAAGTTCATTCAATAAACGGGATTTTGGTACCATTTCTGGTAATTTTAACTACTGGCACAACCCCCAATTTGGAGTTAGTTCTTGTAAATTTTTCTAACTCAAGTTACCACAGGTAATTTTTTATAAATTAAATTCAATACTTATTTAAAATATACAAATATTTCAATGAAATCAGTGTGTTTTATAGTTTAGTATTTATTTATAAATTATATTGGGGCATATCAGAGTTAGAATTTTCAAGAAAAATAAATGGCTGATTTTGGGCTTATCCTTTTTTATCAAGTTAAAACCATTAATTCACTGTTTTTTTTGTTAAAAAAATATTTTTTGGAAAATTTATATTTTTTCTGAAGAAATCTGTTTAAATACTTCAAATTTTTAACTCTGATACGCCCTATTTTGTGTTGAAATTCTTGAATTCAGCAATGCAACCAGCTTCATTAAAGCTAGAGATGTTGCTTTGGGTTTAAAAGTGGTAAATTCAGCATCCAAGCTGCATAAAGGCATTATAAATGTGCATGGGGGATGTACTCCTACATATTTGAAGTGAAAAGATTTGAAATGGTGTCACAATATGCAATCTAATTTTTGAAAATCAATAGGAAATAAATTTTATATGTAGTTATATTACCAAAGGATTTTAAATCTCTGTAGAAAATTAAAACAAATGTAAATTAATTTAGAGCATGAATAAGAAACAATAGAAAATTTTCATCTTAAAATTGTAAAATCACCACAAATATTGTTGTAAACTATGATCCTGAAATTTTCTGAATAATTTTACTTCCAAAATATGAATCTAGATTGTGGTAAATGATTGCCCTTTCATCCAAATTATCATAGATAATGATTTTAAAACCATTGTATAAGAAAATACTATTTTATTAGAGATATTTTATATTGATGGATAAATTATTAATTAAATACACATGCCATCAATATTAATAAAATTATCTGATATTTAGAATGAAAATACTTTTCATGTAGGTTTCACCCATAAAATTCACTTTTAAACCATTTAATTCTTTTTAGTCCTCATTCCATGGTTCCAGATCTCATTTTTCAAATGCAGGAAATGATCAACTGCTATAGAACACATAGGGGTAAATAATATCTACATATCAGCTGTATCTTCCCCCAATTCATTCAGAATAAGTTCACCCAAAATCATAAGAAACAGGATTGATACATAAAAAAAATATAATTAAGTTATAAAGGGAAATCAATCTTCTCCAAAAAGCGTCTTTTTCTATTTAAATGTTTGGGGTTTTAGCTGTGTTTAGCCTTCCAATCACCATCATTCACTTCTAAAACATTCAGGATCATTTCTTCCCAGAGAAATGTGTGATTTTTTTAAAAACAATTGATTAAATACATGCTCTGTTTCTTGTTCTACCTATTTTCAGTGGCACTTGTAATTGTAGGTGCATTTTACCTTGAATTATGGCTCCAATAACTCTCATGATCAAAGATAATTCATTTGGAATATAACTGAAAAAGATGTTCAGAATCCCCAAATTCATTTCCAAAACTCCTCAAAAATCCTTTTTAGTTGGGATCAGAGTTAGAAAATCTGCCTTTTTACCTGAAATTAAAAATTTTGGTTTTCTGAAATAGACATGAACCTTAAATGGCTTATTTAAAAACTTAATTTTTCATAGAAATTGTATTTTCAAATATCAAATATTCCATTTATATATCATCATCCATTAAAATTCAAAAATTCCATCCAACTCTCCACATTATCAAATCATACAAAATTACCATCCATTGAAAGAAGCATGCCTTACTCCATCATTTTCCCAAACCCTTAAAAATCCAAAAATTATGTGATAAAATATCATTGATTTATGATATTCACCATCAACCATCCAAGAATCTATATCAAAGAATCATCCATTCCATCACTAATCTGACTACCCACAAGCCCAGTTAAAATATTATAGAGTGGGAAAACTATTGTCTTGCGGAAATCCTCCTCTTCCCCTTGTGAAGAGTTTGGTGATTAATTCAAAAAAATTGAACCAGTTTACCCAATCAATCAGAATGAACCTGGAAGCCTTGGAATTATTGACAAAGGTAATAAATTGAATATTCCAATTTTTTTTTTATTTAATTCCTCCCTCTTTCTTTCAAATAAAATTTCTTTCTTTATTACCTCTACTAATAATAATTTCAGTGTAAATTAATTAATCCTATCTTATCTAAAGCCTTTACAGATTCACTCAAAGCTTAAAAAAACTTTCAACCCACCCAGTTATATAATTCTTTCAATGACCATTCTTTTTTTTTTCTCAAACCATTTCCATTTCCTCAGATTTTTGAATTGATCTAGGAGCAAATTTCTTCACTCCTTTTTTGGTTTTAGAATCCCAAGTAACCTCTTGGCTTCCTTCCTTTTATAATAAACATTGAAAAATTTGAACAAAAAGATGAACATGTCTCCCAAAAGTCATCCATAATCTACTATCTTCAAAAACCTTTTTATTTCTATAATAACTTATTGGATGGTCACCCAGGTGAGATTCACTTGATCTTCTTACCCCTAGGAATTTTTTCAAACCATTCTCCTGAATTTTGAATCCCAATACTGGGCCTATGACCCACCTGCCCATTATTTTTTGATTAGGAAGGAATGATCTCTATTAATCCTACCATTCCATAATAAATTTTCAGATTAAGACTTCCCATGAGAAATTTTGATACACAATCCTACACTCCTGATATTTGCAGATAATTTAGAAAACAAAACAGAATTCTTTTCAAAAAAAAATTAATTAAGATATTTGAAGATCCTAAGATATCCACTAAAATATTCTTGAAATTCAAATTGCAGGAAACTCATAAGATAAAATTCTCCCAAGCATCCTTCAGAGCATCTTCAAAATTTATGGAGATTTAGGTATTTAGAATTTGGAATTATCTTGAGCTGCTTCCCAAACTTGATGGGCACTGACCAAACAGAAAAAAATGACTCTAGATTCATTCAAATTTTTTTAGATTTGGAGGTTATCAAATGATTGAATACCTATAAATACTGTACCAGAATCCATAGAACATAAAATGATGAACTTTTGGGGACGTCAGATGAGGACCATTATATGGTGGAGAAGCAAATTTACTTTGTTATAAAAGATGGTAAGGAGAAACTTAAGGTATTTAAAAGATAAATCTGGGTTTATTTTGTGATTCATAGATTTCCTTTGATTCATGTGAATTATTTTGATATGTTTCAAACAGTGATCTAGAATAACATTGATTTCAGAGATTTAAGGACTTGGCTAATTTTTTTTTTTTTTTTCAAGTCCCAGGTTTTTAAAACTCTCACCATTCTTTAGAATCATATCTCAGATTTTTAGAATAAAATTGCCTCAAAACTATCTTTCTTTGTTGGTAAATAGATCAAGAGATCCTCTAGGGTTCAATGCCACCCTACCAGTCACTTTCTTCAAAAGACAGGAAAGAAATCCAGAATTTCAATAGCTCTTTATTATTTTATTTATCCTCCACCAATTTTTACTAAATAAAATCAAAATTGATCACAAAAACCAAATAAATCCAAGCTCTCTGGAAGCTCTTACCATTCTTGACAATTTGGATCATGATCTCAACTGTGCTGATTAAAACAAAATTATTCCCCAAAGATTTATTTTCAGGCTGATGCTTGTCCAAAACCAAAATTGTTGAGAAATATTTTTCATTCATTACTATCATCCCCCCAATTTTTGATTATTTTTTTCTGAAAAATGGTTTCTTTAAAAGTCATTAAACAATGAGGATTATGGAATTTATTTTTTTCAAATGATTCATTTGTTGAATATGGCAGGATTCTCTATCCCAATATAATGAATTTTGAATCTCTATGATTTATCAAGAATCATGTGAAGATGCAGGGAAGGATAATACCCTCAATAATCACAATTATGCCAGCAAGATCAATCACAATTTTTCATCTTTCAACATGATAAATACTCCTGGTGCTTATACTAATTTATAGATTTAATTTTTGAATTTACTAATGCTTCAAGTAGCAGGAGAATATTTATAAGAGAAAGATCAACAAGAGGGGGAAATTATAACTTCTCTTGTGAAATAATTAATCTGCTCATCCAGTTCTACTGAGCAACAACTATAATGAGATCAGATCCAAACCCCCCAAATGAGCCTCAGATTAACCTATCCAGCCTGAATTCCTAGTTGAAGATCAACATTGAAAATTAATTTTTTTCCACCTTCAGAAAACTCAAATTTATATTTTTACTGGTGGTACTCTTTCTCTGGGATGAATTTTTAATATATGATATGATTCAATGGAAAAAAATTTTTCTTTCTGCCTACTACTCCACCATCCTACTTGCCTAGTTACATGGAGCCACAGGATATCATGTTCTGCCCATTTCACCACATAAAAAACTCCATTTATGGAGAGAAGTTTTAAATATAAAATGTTTTTCTATATGAGGACTTAATCCCAGTTTTTATTATTATTATTATTGTTAAAAAGAATAAAATAATAATCAAAGATTTTCTTTTCCTTCTACAAAGAATATAAATAAATTCATTTACAATCAATTTATATGATAAATAATTTTGAATCAAACCAACAGGTTTTGACTTCTAAAGAAACAACTGATGGTTAAATAAAATCTCTTTTGTTTTTATTTCATCTGATCAAATCCAATCTCTCTCCTTCTGCTCCTCCTTTTTTTTTTAAAAAAAAAAAAACCCTCAAGTGATGTTGGTTTAAAATCTAATTTATTTTCAAGGTTATTGTTTATTGAAATATAAGCTCAGAAGATTACTTGTGTTCCTTAATCAATGTTTGATAGGACTATATCTTTTCTTTTCAAACTTAAGTTCCTGACTTTGGATCTTCCATCCAACTGGTTTCAAGAGTTTATTAATGAATTAATACTGATTAATTCAGAACACTGGTTTATAAATTCAAGCATCTCACTAAACTCTTTTTTTTTTTTTTTTTAGAATTATCTCTTCAAAGCCTTCAAATCTTGAGGTGTTTATCTTATCTTGATGTATTTTTTGGGGGGTTGATGTTGAAGGAATTTGGAAACTTTTAAATTTGATTTAATGACTCATACTGAAAGTTATCAATATTGTTAGAGGGTGAGCTGGGAGTTTGAATTGGGTTAATCTTCCTGTCTTCCAAAAGAAAAAAAAATGTTGATTATTTCCAGAAACCAGTGATTATTAATCAAGACATAAACTAAAAAATAAATTAGTTTCTGACCTGATTCAATTTTGACTTGGAAGTATTTTTTGTTTTGAATATGAATAATACTATGGTAGGGTTCTAAGATCATTTACATGATTCAAGCTGGGAAGAAATTACTCCAAAGAGGCCAGTGATTGAGCCAAGGTACAATTTAACTGAATTGAAGATCCTTTTGTGAATTGGATTTGTGCTGAGATAGTTGGAGTAATGTTCTTGTGAAAAGATGGTAGTAAATCAAGGAGGCTTCAGGGATTCCTGATCAGTCCCATCACTACTTTGAGGGATCCCCCCCCCCTCCCCCAAAGGAAAAAAAGATAGAAAAAAAAAAGGATTCATTTGATTTTAGAGAGGAAATATTAGGGTGTATCAGAGGTAAGAGTTTGGAAAATTTGAATTTTTCAGTTCAGGAAAAATATTAATTTTTCAAAAAAAAAAAAAAATCTATCAAAATGAACTACAAACCAATGGGGTCAACTGAAAAAAAAAAAATGAAATTTCGAAAAAAAAAAAAACAATTGACAAGCCTGGAATCAGCCATTTAATTTTTTTTTTTGAGAATTTTAACTCTGATACTCCCTATTGATCCATTGGATTTGGAAAATAAATTTGATTTGATTTTATTTTAAATTTTATAGATAGTTCTTGAATCACTCCTTTATCTGTTTTGATGACAATTCAAGCCAAACATTTCTTTTTCTTTTTGAAGCATTTTTTTTTGTTTTCATCCAAAGATGATTTTGAACACTTTAGAAGATGGAGGTTGAACAAACCGAGTTTGATGTTTAGTCCCAAAAGGATTTTTTTGTAGTGAGAAGGATGTTTTGAGTCAGTTTAAAAGAATGAAATGATTGGATCTGTTCATTTGACAAGAAGGTTTGAGAGTTAGGATTGGTTGAGCTTTAACTACTTGGATTGGATTGGCTTGGCTTGAAACTAAATTGAACCCTCCCTTTTTTTACTTTGAGATTGCTGAGCAGATATATTTCCTCCAAGGAAGATGACAGGAAATGATATGATGAGGTATGTATGTGAAAAAAAAGAGGCTTTTCTGGGTCTGATTTATAGACACCCTAAATTTTGATTCAATTCAGTTTTTAGATTGAATCTTAAGGTCTTCATCACCCAGGGAATCTGGAACAAAGGATTGAGGTTTAGGCATTCAAATTGTTTTGTTGGTTTTCTTCTTGTGAGCTTGGGTTCCCATAGTATTACGTATCGTCTTTTAATAAAATCTTAGAACCTGTTGTTCCTGATTCTATACAAATTATGCATTTAGTATCACAAGACATAATCCAGGACCCTTTTTCAGAGTATTTCTGAACTGCCAGGTATCAATTGACCAACTTCTCAACTATATATATTGTTTATCCACATGTACCCTCATTCCACCTGCAGCAAGCTCTGAAACATTGATCCCACAACTCACCCCCTATCTTGGCACAGCCATCTTTTCTCACCCAAAGCTCAATATTTTCAGACCCCATCCCTACTCCAAGCCTCAGCTACACTGATTTTCTTTGACTCACTTCATAATTTTGAATAAAGTAAGGATTTCATAGACCAAAATAATTTAATATTTTTTTTTTTTTTTGCTTTTGATCAATTTAGAATGTTTTTTATTTTTTTTTTCTCAAATTGAACCAATTTCTCTGATCTTTTTTCAGATCACCATGGTTTATCATCATTACTTTCCATAATTCAAAAGTTTCTGCCATCCAAATCTCCATACAGGAACCCCCCCCCCCCCAGGATTTTATTTTAAAAGTGATGGGGGTAGGCATCTCCAAGCAATTATCCAACTTCTGGATGGAGTTATAAAAAGAAGCAAGAGTGCTATTTTTTGATCAAAACACATAAATTAAACAAGGGTGACCTTTTATTCTGTCAACAGAGGATCACAAGTTTATTATTGAATTTTTTTTGGTTGGAACCAAACCTGTTCTTGGACAAAATTTAAAAAAATGAGTATGATTAAAATGTACCTTTGGTCATCATATCAGCCCTAAACACAAATCTGATTGAAACAATCCAACTCAATCTCAAGAAGGCCCATACTCTCATCATCTGCAAGTCATTATACTCAACATACCTCTGGAAATAGCAAATTCAGAAAATCCCTGTTGAATCTCTAGTATTTAAAGGTAACTGATTCCCAATCTTTTCTTTCATAATTGGTGTTTAAATCATGGTCTGAAATATAATATACCATAGATGAATCCACTCTCTATAGTCTCAACCTATCAAGATTTCTCTACAGATCTTCCAGAGGATGCATTGAAACACAGACCCAGGTTGAACAAACCTCTAAAAAATTCAATCCTGTATCTGAAATCAGCCACTATTTGCTGATATATTTATTGATTAGTGAGGTTGGTTAGAGTCAAAGTTTTTGTTGCCAAGAGAATCTTCAAGTGGACTTTGGTAAGAAAAATCATCTTCTACTTGGGTCCAATTCTTGAAAATTTAAATTGCTTCTGATTTTCCTTGATTTACTAGCTTCTAAGAATGTATTGGTATCCTTCCCTAAACTCAATCCTTGTTTTGGATAACTCTGATATTCAAAAAGGGTCAATGATTATCAAATTTGTGCTGTCAAGCTTCTGTCAAGTTATTGTATTTACCACCCTAATTCCCAGAGCTGAAATCCTATCCAGACATGTTTTTCTCAAATAAAATTAAACATTTTTCAATCAAAAGGCCTTAGCTTAGCTTCCAAACCAATGAAGACCACCAACTAGTCTACTCTAAACTTCATCACTCAATCATTATGATCAAAGTTTTATTTTTAATAGCATTAGCAATTCTCCCCTGACAATGACCTTTCTGAAATTTATGATCAATATTTAAAACAGTTAATTTTAACTATTGGTCCCCAAATCTTGTATGCCAGACAAGAAACTTGATTGACCATGGTTGCTCAATCAACTAAAATGATAAGATGCATGACCAGAGATTTTTTCTGCTAATAGTAAGGTGCATGACTATAAATTTGTGGTTCTGTCCCTAAGAAAAATTCATATTCTTACATCTGAAAGTGCCTTGGAGAAAGTCTTTATGGTTACCTTTTTTTTGGCACAGTTTTTTTTTTCAAATGGAATTTTCTCAATCTCACCATACTCAATCTTGCCTTTTCCTTCATCAATCAATTTGGAAACTGAGTGGCTAGTACTCGAGCTACTGTGAATATCAAAAAAACTACATCCTCATCCTTGCTTGGCTTGGGGATGGGTGATCAAAAAGAAATATTTGATTATCCCTTGAACCTTCTAAACTTTAATCTCATTCCTTGTTATTAAAATCCTTTAAATGATACTTACCATATCCTCTTTTTTTTTTTGTGGGGTATTTTATATCTGCTCTCTAGTTTAAGAGGGTCTTGCTAATCCTGGCTTGGTTGAGTGATGTGGAATTGAAATTTTTTGTTTTTATTAACAATAAGTTGAGTTAGATGAGATAGTGATCATTTCTCAACTCCACAAAGACTTTGACATACACACTTTCACAGTCCATGTGGCCTCATTGTGATCCCAATCAATGATTTTCCCTGTTACCAATACTTCTCTTCCACCTTTGGAAAGACCAAACACATTGGCCAATACAACCCCTCTTAAAAAAAAAAAAACCAGATAACATCAAACTCAACATGCATACAGTTATAAAGTATTTCATAATGACACTTTAGCCAAATCAACCCCTGCCAACCCTGGCACAAGAGACAAAGATATACAACCAGAAGTCCCAATTGGTGTGATGTATCATAAAACTGAAAATTTCCTCCTGGCCTTTGGATTTTGGGTTATCTTATCTTGATTTTACAATACCTAAGCCTTTTATTTTTGATCTTGTTGAACTGGTCAATGCTCAAATTGATTTATGAGCCTATTTTTCAGGGCTGCCCCAGGGTGTAAGACCCAACACAGGTTTCCTAATTTGGATACTTGATCAGCCTAACATTTTAAGAATACATGTTACCCACCTTGACACATTGAATTTCAGATTTATTTGCAGCTATACCAAAAGAAATATCTTATGGGTTTTGTTCATCCAACCCAACAACCCTATGGGAAGAAAAACTTGAAAGGTATGGATACTGAAGTTGTGATGGGGTCAAGCAAGCTTTATCCTAAAATTCAACCACTAGAGGTGTATGTTAGGTACAGATGTGGTGATCAGCAATTGTTTTTTTTTTTATGGTTGACTTCCTCAATGGAAATCCTCTTTTGGATGTATGGTTTGAATGACATCTTTGCAGACATCAAGTAACCCATGAACAAGTGTTGGGAAACATGGTTTTCTGCTGCTCTTGTTGATTTGGGGAGAATTGTAATGGGGTTTACTTGATGTGTTTGGTGAAGGATGAGGTAGTGCTTGCAAAGTTGATGGGTTGATTGAGGTATTGAGGAGAGAGGAGAAGAGCAGAATGATTCAAGGCATTTGGAATCAATCAAAACTTTTGACTTCAAGCTGTGAGCTAATCAAATCCAGCAACTCACCCATGACTTGCTGTTCCCCATATCCAATGGAAATCCTGAAATGGACTATATTGTTGTTGGGATTGGAGTGATAGATACCCATCACTTTCACAAGATCACACAACATTCTGGCTTTCAATATTTTGATATTGATTCCAATGTAGATATAACATTATCCAAGGGAATATCCAAGAGTCTCTGACCAGTATTGAGTCCAATACAGAGGTACAGGTCTGATTCAGAGCACTGATCCTCTGGAGTGAGTCACCAATGAATTTTTGATTCAACATATCAAATGGGAAAAGAACATGCCAAAGGTGTTGTTGTTGAGCATTGGGTGATCATCATAGCTTAACAAGATCACCCAACCCAACCTAAGGCAAGATCCAAGAGTAAGTTGGATCTAGATATGCCTGACTCAGAAAATTTGATTGAAGCCCATAATTTGAATTAGATTCCAACTATCCACCAAACAAGAAAATTTATGAAATTATCTCATGGGTATATTTAGGACAACAAGTTATTTCCTAAAACAAGACATAAGTGGGGGGGGAAACTAGTGATGTAGAAACGATGATTTGAAAAGGAATCCATAGGAAACGTGAGACAGGATCCAAAGGTAGGACTACTACACCAAGAAGTGTTTGGTATATTTAGTTACATACACCCTTGATCAACTTTGAAAGCACACCAAACCATCAACCCTGAGCTCAAGGAATTGGGTGTGGGTAAGCATGGCCTTGCCCAAAGACTTTGTGATGATTGATGTCAGGGTTGATTAATTTCTCTCTAGGACCATCTCTTTTGTATCTTGTGAATCTTGATAGAGTTGATGTATGGTAAGGATGGGTAGATGATACATGGTAGGTTTTGGACTATCACCACCAAAAAAAAAAAAAAAAAAAAAAATTGAGGCTGAGGTTGAAGAGCCACTGGGAATCTGCTTGGCCTGGGAGTTTCCCAATGTGGTGGGATCAGAAAGGTTCAATGATGGCAATCATGTTTTTAAGGACTGACTAGGTCTGAGGCCTACTGTTGAGAAAGTTCTTGGTCACAAGTAGATGGTAAGGCTCATGGTCCAAAGGTTGAGGAGCACATACTGGAAAGCAATGGTTGTCTACAATCTTTAACTTTCAAGGTGAACGTTTTGAATTCATGTGAATGTCTATGATGGAGCTGAACTCAGGGAGACTGCTTTCGGACTAACAAACCCAGAAGACAATTTTTTTAGTTGTCAGGATGTGTTGCACATCTCTAATCCTAGTCTGACTTAGTTCTGAACCTGATTGGTTTTCAGCCTGGAGTTTGGGCTGGAACTTGATGGCTTGGCTTGGCAAGTATGAATCATGTGACATTGACTGAGCTCCTCACTCTCAGCCTTCCTTCCATCCACAACAGCTTCTTCACAGTGGTTGATCATCCTCAGGTTAAGGCCTCCATGGCAAGCTGGAAACTTTGAAACTTGATCCAACCATGGAAGAAAGCTTAGATCCATTCATCTTGAGTTGGGTCCAGAGAAGTTTTGTTGAATATCTTGGATCTGATAAGGTATCCAAACCAGTGAATCTTAGGGGGGGGGGGGGGGTTCAGAATTGATGCGATCAAGAATTAGCTTGCTTATTGAGCTGATATGCTTGTTGCATTTGTTTGCAATGAGACTCTTGAGAGCACGAGGTGCAGATGGCAGACGGATCGAATGATCAGCATCTAACAATACCCTATGGGATGTCAACTTGATTCGGGTCCGAGGTCTTGTGGATGATTTGCGGAGATGATAGATGGATAGATAGTTTAGCAGGATGATCGAGTGGGGAATAAGTTTTAGGGATCCGATTAAGAAGATGAAGTGATTGCTTGGTTCTTGAAGCAGGTGATGTATGTATCATACGTATTCTATCTGGTCTGGATAAGTGCTTGAGCAACTCGCTCTCGGATCGGTTTCTCCCCACGGTCTCTATCTTCATCTCCACGTGAATGACGAGTTGAGGTTGATGACCGATGGGGGCCAGATGGTAAGCTGAGATCGTGGGACTCGATCCGCCAGTCCGACTGCTCGTCCGATCACTGACTGACATCATCATGGGTCTTGATCGAATATGGATCGTCAAGCCTGGCCCCAGTAGGACTACCCCATCCGACAGCCATGACCATGGCCATGACCGATGACTACTTGAGTTTGAAATCGATGATGATGATCACTGATGAGAGAGAGAGAGAGAGAGAGAGAGAGAGTGATCGAGTCGATCGAATCGCTCGCTCGATCGCACTTCGGGCCTCCATCACTCAGTCGTGGTCGATCTTCAACTCGGGCTTGGGTTCGCATCGATGATGGTCGATCGACTGACTAGTCGGAGGGCCAGATCAGTTTCCATCGCCCTACTCCAACTTTCTCCATCACCCTCATCATCATCCCCATACCTGGGCCATCCCCACCCAATCTCATCCTTTCATCCTTCCAACTTCCAGGGCTAGTCCCCCTCCTCACTGGCTATATAGAGTGCATACCATCCATCTCCAGGCGCTGCTCTCGTGCGCCTGCTCATCCTTAACTCCACTCGCTGGCTGTGGCTCCCTCTCTCTACTCCCCCTCTGCCTCACCCTCGCCCTCGCCCCCAGCCGTACTGAGTACTACAACCTCGGAAACTAGCCTGCTCGAGGATCCCTAGCTGCATCATATCTCCCTCCTGAGCCCTGCCTGAGTCCTGAGCCCTGAGCCCTGAGCCCTGAGCTCTGACTCCTACCCAACCACACCTCCAGAGCTCACCACCAGCTTGGATCTGACGATGATGGCTTCCCATCCTTAATCTCAATTCTCCCAGATCCTCGGTCGATGATAGCGTCTCCTGCTTCTTGAAATCGAAAAGATGTACATACATACTCCCTCGATCCTTCTGCTCGAGCCCCTCCAGATCTCTCTCCTCCTCCTCTCCATCTCGGCTCACTTCCTTAGACTGACTTGCTAGCTGCTCGAGCTCACTTAGCCCATCCCCATCTCCATCCCAGCTTCATCCTCGACTCCCATCCCATCCCATCCATCTTCCATCATCCCTCGGCTCGGCTGCTCATCCTCCATCCTCCCTCCCACTCTGCCTCCTCATCATTCCAATCCAGCCCACTCCTCCTTCCCCACCAAGATGTCCCTGGCTACCATCCAGGCCCTCGAGCTCATCGTCTCCGGTTCTGGTCAGTGGGTTCATCACCACCCCTCCGATCGCTCACATCTCCTCACGCTTACCTTACCAACTTGCCCTCACCTCTGTCTCCCCTCTTCGGTATTGTGTATCCCCACCTAGATAACGAGAAAAAAGTCTCGTGCCTCTCCACGCTTCGGGATCAACTCGAATCCCTCGAAGGCGTGAGTCGTGCTGGTTGATCAGCATCCGTTCTTCCCTTCCTCACCATGCCCTGGCTTCCATCCATCATCCTCCGATCATCGAGCTGTGGCCAAGATTTATTGATTCCAGCCATCCTCGATCTTCGTTCCTACCCCCCCCCCCCCCCCCCAGGTACCCGATCTACAACCATTGATCAATCCTCTCAAACTTGGCCTAGAATCTTCCAATGGCCACTTGAACTTTGCTACGCTCAACTGCTTGGCCCCCCTAGCTCGCAAACTTGGCTCGATTACCCATCAAGCGGCTCTCAAACAACTCGTCATCTCCCTCTATTCGCCTACCTCGGGTAGCGTTCTAAGCTTTCTTGGCGATGCTAAGCAACGTACCCGCGAGATCGCTCGTACGGCTCTTCTTGCCGCCGCCGAAGCTGCTTGTGAAGCTCATTCGAAAGCTCAAACCTCCACCCGCAATGATGACGTCTTACAAGAGCTCGAGCGTATCGTCAAGGAGCACGGCTTGGCCAATAAGACCGCTCGCGCTCGAGTCCAGGTGAGTCGTACCCGCTTTCTTCTCTCCCTCTCTCTCCCCGATCTCTTACTCCCTTCTCCTCATCCCTCTCGTCCTTTCGATTATTCTCCCGCTGTGGGTTGACATTCAACTTGACCTTCTACCCAGACTCTTCACTACTTATCCGAAATTCGGTCTCGATATCCCGCCCTAATCCCCATCAAACCTTATCTACCGTCCTTAGTCTCCCTTCTAGAGGATTCTGATGTCTCCGTCCGAGCCGCTGCCTCCGAGTGTATTACTACCGTCTTCTCAGATCCCTCTCTTCCACCATCCGCGCGGGGTGATCTCAAGAACGAACTCTCGAAGCAAGGCACCAGGCGTTCAACGGTCGATACGGTCTTAGCCAAGGTCTTCAGCCCCCCGATCCCTTCCACCGTATCTACTTCTCTGGTACCCACCACTGACGAGCCCCCACCGACACCAAAGGATGATGCTCCACCTGATGCACCACTCGATTCCCATCTCGTCGATTCGTTAGCTAGGTCACAGTCTGGTCCACCCGGTTCGGACTCTTCACCTGCCTCCGGAATCATCCATCCGGTCTTTGTGTCGGGTCCTCGCGAATTGGAATCTATCTTTGCCAAGATGCTGCCTCCTTGGGAAGGTAAAGAAACCGAGCACAATTGGCAAGCTCGAGAAGCGAATCTGAACACGCTCCGTGGGATGATCAAAACTAACGTCCATACTCAGTACACTCCTGATTTCATCATCGGTCTCAAGTCTATCTCCGAGGGCTTATTAAAGTCTCTGTCATCCTTGCGAACGACTATGGCCGTCGGAGTCTGTAATGCCTTCGTCGAACTCAGCTCACTCGGTCAAGCGCTCGATCCGCTCATCGACATCATTCTTCCCCCATTACTCCGAATGGCATCCCAAACCAAGAAAATCGTCTTTCAGGCCTCACAGGCCGCAGTCTCGGCCCTCATCAAATCGGTTCCCTCTCACCCTCGTCTGCTTCAGTACATTTCGGTCTGCGTCGAGGAGAAGACTGTACAAGCTCGCGTTGCCGGAATTGCCCGCTTGAAGGAGTTTTTGGAGTGTCACGGGCAGCGATCCAAATCTCAGATCGACTCGGGAGGTGGACTCGGATTAATCGAGAAGGCGTTGAAACGATCCTTGGCTGATGCCAGTCCTATGGTCCGTGAAACGGCGCGTGAAGCGTTTTGGATTTGCTCTGCAATATGGCCTCAAATGACCGGCGCTTTGTTTGAAACCCTCGATGGACCGACTCGCAAACAGTTGGAGAAGGCTAGCACGGGCCGCCAAGTAGTCTCAAGTAACTTGTTCAAGGCTGAAAAGGAACAGCCAACCCGAGTTTCGGTTAGATCACTCATCAAATCATCACGTTCCACTCATCGGACAGTTAAGAACTCAGACTTGGTACAAGCAGCCTCGATTTCTCCCCAGCGCAGTGCTAGTGCGAGTCATGGCGAATCACCGCTAGGGACCAAGACTATCGCCACCACTCTAGGTTTAACTTACCATGGCTTCGAGCGACCATCTCTGGGGTCGGGCGTGGTACAATCTCCCCCGAGAAACGAGTTCAAGCGTAGTTTGTCTACCCGCGATTCACCGAGTGCCGGTCGAACCAAGAATTTGCTCTCATCCTCATCCCCCCCTCACAGATCGATCAACAGTAAAACATCTAGCCCCCGTCAACCAGCTCAATCGCCATCGCTTTCTCGAATCTTCAAGCCTTCGATCAAGGCCGGAGAGCAGCAAAGCGGTGATGGCAAGTTTAGTGACCCTGTCCCCCTAGGTGATCATCATCTAGAAAAACTCTTGCTCGAAGCTGATGGTGTCCATTCTCGAATCTCAAGCTTAGCGCGTCAGACGAGGAAAACGTTGAGTACCGACAACATTGTGGAGGATGCGATGAAGGCGCAAGCCGCACAAGCCGAATCAGCCGCCCATAGACTCTTGGAGCTTACAGAGGATGAAAACGAGCCACAACCACTGGTACCGCTCGGTCCAGGGGGTGTTTTGCTTTCAACAACCGATTGCGCTCAACTGGTTCATTCGCCCTTTGCTCAGTTAGAAGCGTTCGCAACACTTCAGGCGATCGATAAAGATTTGATGAGCAAACAGTTTGAAGACTCCCCGAGGTATTTTCACCGTACAGAGTCTGAAGAAGTGCAGAAGAAAGGGTTTGGAAGGCGTGCGAATAAGAATCTCTGGTGGCATCGTCAAGCCGAGCGTGAGTCAAATCCCACTTGGATTTGTCAACTGATCTCAGTTCATCGAATTCATTTGGAATTATCATGAGTTAAACTGATTCACGGTTAAGTCTTACATCATCTTAGTCTCGATGTGCGCCGCTCGTCAAGACTTGTCACCCAACGAGGTTCATAGTTTGATAGAGCAATTCGAACAACGACCTCTAGATACACGCCAAGATCGACAAACCTACCTCGATCTGTCGCAAGCATGCTTCGAACGGAAATCTTCGAACGGCAAGATAGATGAGGACGGGAGTGTAAGCTTCCCAGAGGTTGGACCAGAAGAAAACTTGGGAATGAAAAAACACATGGAGTTCTGGATGGAGGGTAATTTGTTTGAGCATTTGTTCGAAGGTCTCAAGGATAATTTGAAAAGGGTGAGTTCTCATCCTCCTTCTTTTTCAGATCGTAGTATGAAATGCCATGGTTTCTGGAATAAGTCAACTCACCTTCTTGATGATTTTTTATCCTATGCTTTTTTATCCTCTTATCAGGACGCTCCCCCTGACGTTAGGGATGCTCAATTGATCTTGCTAAGAGGCCTGATCCTATTTGAAACTTCATTGATGGCGGGAAAAGAGACAGAATTGTGTGAAGTTTTGTTGGTGATAGCCTCAGAAGGAGCGTCAAACGTAAGTGAGGCGCTCACAGAAGCGCGCCCAACCTCTTCTGACAATTAAACGCGATCCTATTGACGAGGCAAGAATCGGGGGGTTTTTTTTTTTTTAGGTACTCATTGCTGTTGAAGCTTTGGGCAGTCTATGGGCTGAGACGAGTGATCCCCTTTATGGACTAAGCTGTTTGAGGAGTTGTGTTGAAATGATCAGCCGACGGAACCTGATCGACCAAATTGGCTCCTCGCCGTCCTCAGTTCAACGAGGATCTGAGAACTGGATGGGTTTAACTATGAACTGCTTGGGTGGATTCTTTTGTAGATTGCCCGCCGAGATCGTTGAAGAGGAGTTACCCAAAGCGAGTGAATTGGTTAAACGAGTTGAGTCCCCTTCCTAAGTTTAAGTCATGCGTGTGGTCCTTTTTGTTTTGTAATATCGAGCCCAGTCGAATCGTTGAACCAACTGATGGTCTGCTTTACTCCATCTTTACTCGAATCCTCCCTAGGCCCTCAATCATCGAAAAGCTGATATACGAATGTCGGCTGTCATGAGTCTCGTCTCAGCCAATAGAGTGATCAAAAACGACCGAGAGATCTTTCAAGTCCTGGGTAACTTGTCGACTGCTCAAGAAGCCTTGATCACTTATTACTTGACTCCAAGTCACTGAATTCTTCTTATCTCGCTTATGGGTCTTCAACACCCTTCTTTTCGCCCCTTCAACCAATCGATCAGTATCCTTCCTTCTCTCCGTTTCCTTCCTCTTTTCTTTCGCTTTCGTTTTTCTCTGCAACTGAACCAACCAGATCACTGCCTTTTTTGTCTCCCCCTCGTTTATCTTACGCATCCCGCCGAGTAATCAGTATTTACCGTCAGCATGATTCTTATGCTTCCAGATAGAGAAACCGTTTACCCCGGAACTTACCGTTCGGCTCATCTTTGGTTATCTGAGTCGATGTGTCTATGCATTCTTATCTTAGCTTTTCTGTTCTCCTTTTTTTCTTTTCTTCCAACCAATCTTCAGAAGATTATTACGTTAGAAAACTTCTATCGCTCAAAACCAACTTGGTGTTTTGACCCATCCCAGTCGTTCTTCCCTCCCGCCCTTCTTTCTTTTTCCTTACTGTGATGGATATCGAGGGCCAACATATATGATGCATGAGACGATCGTATGGGTTACTTTTTTTTTTTTTTTTTTTTTGTTTGTTCGAAAAAAAGAAAAAAGAAACGACCATGTCCCCCTACTTCTGTATCGTTACCATCCCGACCCAGGTTAATGATTTGCACCTACACACACATGTACATGCTTTGATACTTTCAACCTACTAACATGCTAATCTCAACTAAATAAAGAGTACTTGACACCCAAGGTGGATGAGTACGACTACTGCGTACATGCAAACGTCGTCGTACCTTACCTTACCTACGAACTTCTTCACTTTCTATCCAGAAGCTTGCTCTTCCACCCTCATCTCATCGATCCGATCACACACGGAGACCCCATGTGCCTGGCACATGTAAGTACGTATCAAGGGTCGTCCCCAACCATATCATCACTTCTCGCTCGGACCCGCTCCGTCGGTCTGATGTCGACCTTGAGAGTCTGTGGGTGGAGCGCGGAAAGCCTACCTGCGCGGTTGGGGTGGGTCGTCGAAGAGAGACAGGCAGGGGGGGGGGGTGTCGGCGTACGTACAGGTAGACAGAGATGACGAGCAGATGGTGGAGCTCGTGAGGTGCGTTGGGCCTTTTGAAAAAATCTCGGGAAGCGAGAGACAGATCGTCGGGCTTCGTTCGGAGACCTGCTCTGCTGGTCACCAGCCGACTCGACTCGACTCGACTCGACTCGACTCGTCTCGAACACTCTCTTCCTCTCCTCTCTCCCTCAGATTCGTAACTTATTCTTGGGTTGTCGGTCGTCGAGCGAATCTTGATGATGATCGATCCCCATCCTAGGTTATCCGTCTTCCCGTCTTTGTTGGGCGTTGTTGGCTTCATCCCTGTGTATCGGTCTTGAGACTCGAGGATCAGTATCTGAAGAGGATCAGTTTGAGAGTTAGAGTCTCAAGGTATCTAGTTAGGTAGGCTAGGGTGACTAGACTTCGACTCCACATCTTCCCTTGGAATCTCCTGCTCGCTCACTTTGAGTCTCAATCGGGTCTCACCACCACAAGCTTCTTCTTATTTGTTCGAGTAAAAAATAAAAAATAAAAATAAAAATAAAAATAAAAATAAAACAAAAAAAAGATATAAAAAAAAAAAAAAAAAAAAAGAAGGTGAAAAAAAAAGAAAGAAAAAAAAAAAAGTTGGGAGAGGGGTCGTATGTATGTACAGTGTGACCAGTGGGTAGGCAAAAAAGTCTTGGGACTGAGCCCCCCCCCCCCCCGATTTTTTCCCCCGTTTTTTTTTTTTTTTTTTTTTTAAAGCAAGCTTCTTTCTTTTGATTTTTTATTTCTCACATAGATACTCACCAAAAAATGGATAAAATTGGTGTAATACAGTAATTTAGGATCCTATGCTTATCTTACAATGATGAGTTTTAAATTATTATTATTTTTTTGTTTAAAAATTTTTTTTTTAAAAAAAAAAAAAAAAAAAAAAAAAAAAAAAAATGAAACAGGTCACACAAATTGGCTTAAAAGTGATGATGATGATGATGAAAAAAAAAAAAAAAATATCAAAAGAAGATAATGTACCATCAAAAATTGATGGGAGTTTCAGAAAATGATGATACGATGATAAGGAATTAGAAAAGGGAAAAAAAAAACAACAACAACATAAAATTGATTCTACCATTGGGTAGAACCACCACCATCCTTGATGACACCATCCATGCAATCAGTCATGGAGTTAACAAGATTATTGAGTGTTTGATGTGGAAAGTTGTCCCAGGTACTTTGGAGAGCTCTTTTGATCTCTGAGGTGATCTATGGCTTGGTAAAGTTATTGGAAATTACAATTTAAAACTTTCCACAAGTTCTCAATCAAATTCAGGTTGGGTGATTGAGCTGGCCAAACAATTTTTTTTTTTTTTTTGCTCCTTGATGCCTTTGGAGTATGACCACTGATTGCTTATCTTGGCCTTATGAACTGGGGCCCCTTCTTCCATTAAGACAAAAAAAAAAAAAAAAGTTTTGAAAAAAACAAAAAAAACTTATTGGAGTGGTTGAAATTATTGATCCATGGGCCAAGAACCACCTCATAAATGATTTTGATAGAATCCTTTGTTGCTGTTGGTTGTTTTGGTGGAATAATGATGAGTGGGGAGGGGCTTTCAGAGATGAAAGCACCCCAGACCATAACAGAAGATCTCCAACTCTTGAATGTGGGGGCCAATCATTCTGGTTTGTATTTTTCTGGAGGGTTTCTTCAGACCATGACTTGCTTCAAGTCCTTGCCAATTTCAAAGCTTGATTCATTGATCCAAACAATCTTCATCCAATCTTCTACCATCCAACGGATGTGCTCATGATAAAAGGTGAGTCTTCCTTTTTTTTTTTTTTTTTTTTTTTTTTTTTTTTTTTTTTTTTTTTTTTTTTTTTTTTGTTTATTGGTCAGATTAGGCTTCTTGGCAGCCACCCTTGAATGAAAGCTCAATTCATGGGCCCTTTGTCAAATCATCCAAGTTGATACATCTTGAAAAATCAAATTCCCAATTTCAGGGGCCTTCAAATTTTGGTGGTTCTTGATGAGTCATCCCAGCTCAAAAAGATCCCAATCCATTAGTTTTTGAGGTTGTCCAGAGTGTTTTGAAGATTTGATTGTCACTTGATTTCAGAAAAATTTCAGGAGGTTATATATCATTGTCCTTGGAATTTCCAATTTCAATGCGATTTTGTTCCCCAAAGAGCTGGTCTCATAAATCCCAAGGATCCTAACCTTGACATCATCCGGTAAGGTTTTTTTTTTTTTTTTTTTTTTTTATTTTATTTTATTTTATTTTATTTTATTTTATTTTATTTTATTTTATTTTATTTTATTTTATTTTATTTTATTTTATTTTATTTTATTTTATTTTATTTTATTTTTTTATTTATTTTGGGCTTCAATTTGTCAACCATAAGTAAAAAAATCAAAGAGAAAAAGAAAAAAAATTAACAAAAATTGGTGAAAAAAGAAAAAAAGAAGAAAAAAAGAAACAGAAAAAATTCCTTAGGTTGGTCATTGGTTGAGGTGATTGTAACGGCTGATGGTGGAGGATGGAGGGCGGATGGAAAGGAATAAAGCAATTTGGTCAAGAGGAGGAGGTTAAGCCCAGTCATTGGATGAGGTTGGGTGCAGATAGTGGGTTGGTTTGGAGCGGGTGGGTGTGGGCGCTTTAAAATTCAGTCCCAAGACTTTTGTCTACCCACTGTACAAGGATGTATGTACATATCATCAGATCTAGCAAATCTGCTCTTAGGAACCTACCAATTATTATTATTATTATTATTATTATTATTATTATTATTATTATTATTATTATTATTATTATTATTATTATTATTATTATTATTATTATTATTATTATTATTATTATTATTATTATTATTATTATTATTATTATTATTATTATTATTATTATTATTATTATTATTATTATTATTATTATTATTATTATTATTATTATTATTATTATTATTATTATTATTATTATTATTATTATTATTATTATTATTATTATTATTATTATTATTATTATTATTATTATTATTATTATTATTATTATTATTATTATTATTATTATTATTATTATTATTATTATTATTATTATTATTATTATTATTATTATTATTATTATTATTATTATTATTATTATTATTATTATTATTATTATTATTATTATTATTATTATTATTATTATTATTATTATTATTATTATTATTATTATTATTATTATTATTATTATTATTATTATTATTATTATTATTATTATTATTATTATTATTATTATTATTATTATTTATTATTATTATTATTATTATTATTATTATTATTATTATTATTATTATTATTATTATTATTATTATTATTATTATTATTATTATTATTATTATTATTATTATTATTATTATTATTATTATTATTATTATTATTATTATTATTATTATTATTATTATTATTATTATTATTATTATTATTATTATTATTATTATTATTATTATTATTATTATTATTATTATTATTATTATTATTATTATTATTATTATTATTATTATTATTATTATTATTATTATTATTATTATTATTATTATTATTATTATTATTATTATTATTATTATTATTATTATTATTATTATTATTATTATTATTATTATTATTATTATTATTATTATTATTATTATTATTATTATTATTATTATTATTATTATTATTATTATTATTATTATTATTATTATTATTATTATTATTATTATTATTATTATTATTATTATTATTATTATTATTATTATTATTATTATTATTATTATTATTATTATTATTATTATTATTATTATTATTATTATTATTATTATTATTATTATTATTATTATTATTATTATTATTATTATTATTATTATTATTATTATTATTATTATTATTATTATTATTATTATTATTATTATTATTATTATTATTATTATTATTATTATTATTATTATTATTATTATTATTATTATTATTATTATTATTATTATTATTATTATTATTATTATTATTATTATTATTATTATTATTATTATTATTATTATTATTATTATTATTATTATTATTATTATTATTATTATTATTATTATTATTATTAGGGGGTATCAAAGTTAACCAAACCCGCCATTTTTTAATGGCGGGTTTCAACCCAAATCCGCCATTTCAAACCCGCCATTAAAAATCAAAAAAACCCACTTATTTCAGATCAGACGTGTCAAAGTTAACCTGAAATAAGTGAGTTTTTTCAAATAAAGTATTTAAATGCTTCCACCACCTGTCTGCGTCATACACCCCTGTCTTCCCACCTCCTTCTACCTCCGACCTCATTGGAAAATTTTTTACCCCCACCCTCATCATAAAATTGATTGACCACTCTCATCACTTTATCGCTCTCATCACTTGATCACTCTCATCCACTTCATCGCTCTCAAAACTTCATCACTCTCATCACTTAACCGCTCTCATCACTTGATCACTCTCATCCACTTTATCGCTCTCAAAACTTCACCACTCTCATCACTTTATCTCTCTCATCACTTGAGTAGCCCTTACTCTTTCAAATGGACCCTCAGCAAACCTCCCCCCGCAAGTCCAACACACCCAAGAGAAAATTGCCAAGGAACTCCACAAAAAAAAATCCTCCCCCATCAGCTTCCAAGGGCTCAAGTCAGCTCAAGAGAGCTGATCACATCATCCTGGTAAACTGGCTGAAAATTCCCTCCAACTACAATGCCTGCTTTGGATCCGACAACAAAACACGTGTTGGCGGACCTCAATCCTCTAAGGTCAATGGTTATCTCCTGATGGCCAATGAACTCAAGAACAAAACAAAAGGTAGGCTGGATCTGTCATCCAAACAGACAAGGGAGCGGTTCAAAAACTATCAAGCCAAGTACAAAAAGGCCCACTCCATGTCTATCTCCACTGGCTTTGGTATCACCGACTTGGACAAAGCCAAAGGAATCAACTTGGTGGTTGATAAGTTGGACTCCATTTTTCCTTTTTATATTCAAATGGATGAAATCTTTGGAAAGAAGGCCAACATCACCCCCCTAGCTGCTTTTGATGCCCAAAAATCCGATTCCGTTGATGCCGAGGACTTGGCTGGGGATGCTCAGCCTACCAACGGGGACCTTGATGAAACCTTGGCCTTGAAGTGGCCCCCATCTGATGACGAGGAGGATATTCAAACACAATTGGCTCCAATCACTTCTACCTTGGTATTGATTGATCAGTCAATCCCAACCTTGGACCCCTCACTTCCTTCTTTTGATTTCTCTCTTCCTGGGGCAGAACAACTGGAGAACTTTCCCAATGAGGAGGATGTTATTCCTGGATCACCGTTGCCATCAACATCTGCTCAAGTATGGAACTAAATTGTTTTCAATTCTGTCTGGTTGCTCCTGACTGATTTACATTGTAAAAAAACAGGCTCATCCATTTTTGATTGGCCAAAAACTCAAGCCAATGGGGCCTCCCACATTGCCTTCAAATACTAGTGAGGACTTTCAGACTCAAACCTCCTCTTCCAAGGGTAAGCAAAAGCCCTCCAATTCCATCAATGTCAACCCCAAAAGTCATCAAAAGAGGAGAAACACTTCCAGTTTTTTGGGCTTTGAAGAAATCATGTAGAAGCTAGATTCATGTAAGTTGATTGATTCAATATCCTTGCTTTCAAAATCATGCTCATTGCCATTCCCCTCCAAAAAATAGTGAAATCACAAATTGAATCAGATAAACTTCAGTTTGAAAAGCAAAAGTGGGATTGTCAACTGGTCATGGATGGTCAAAAGCAGCAAGCCGAGACTTTGGCTAATCAACAAAAATTGGATGCTGAGTGGAGGTTGAAACAAGCTGAGCTAGAGTTTCAAAAATAGGAAAAGGAGAAGGATCGGCAGCAAGTGCAACTGGAAAAGGAGAGGGAACAACGGGCAAACAAAAAAAAGGATAAGGTATCAGTAGCTGTGGCTTGCATTGGCAGTGGTAGATTGGTAGAAGAAATAAAGCAGATTACTCAAATGCTGGGCTTGTAAATATATTTGCATGGATGAAAGAAAAACAAATTATTTTTTACTACAAAAACATTTGAGAGCATTCTTAACCCCACCAATATACAGATCTTTTTTGTTTTTATTGATATTTTTTTCTCTAGAGTAAATATGGCCGTTTTTCATGTCCCTAAAAGTGCTCTGAGTTTTTTTATTAATTTGGAGTGACATGGCTATTCTGGTATGGGTTGCTGTGTCCACAGCTGGAAAGGTACAGTGCTTGTACTTGTTAGCCACCCAAACCATTTTGACTATACCTTTTTGCTTGAAATCAATTCCAAAGCCAAGGTCAGGAAAAACAAATTGACCGTCCAAAACTTGATATTCATGCGTATCTTCAATAAGTCAACCATTCGATTTTTTGGTTGGGACCACAAGTAAAAAGGAATAGCCAGAGATGTCGCCTTTGTCAATATGAGGACAATTGTAAAAAGAATCCAAGGTGAAAGTGAGGTGTTGGGAGCAATCAAAAGGTGTAGGCTTGGAACCAAATTCCAACAAAGAGAAAGAGGGGATGTTGCTGTCCTTCATGGTATCACGGTTTGATTCAAAGGCAAGTTTGGCCAAATTACAAAACATTTGTCCTAAAATTTGGGATACTTTGTTGGCCTTCAGGTTGAGGACAGCCTACTCTTGAGGAGAAGATCTAATGGATGATTTCTTCACATAACGTCCAAATAACTCCAAAGGGTTCATCAATTTTTGCCAACCAATTGCCCACATTTTTCCACCCCAAGATCTTGAGGGACCAACTGGGTTGACAAATTTTTTTAAACAGTGAAGGAATGTTGTCACAAAATTGATATCTTTCTTATCTTGCTCAGATAGTCAATCCAAAGGCACAAATTCAATGACGGCAACCAGAGCATGGTGATCAGATTGGTTGAGAACAATAACTTTTCCATGGTGGAAGAAGTGGAAAGCCCCAATTGTCTGTTTCGCTTGCTTAAATTCTTCCTGGGTGGGTTTTTGAGGGTTCTTTTTCTTTTCAGCCATGATAGCAGGGTACAGATCCAAAGGGCATAGCTTTTGTCTAGACCAGGCAAACTTTTCCTTGATCCAGTTGTCAGTCACTTCCAAAGAAATTTCCCAATCCCTCATTTGAGCCCTCCTTTTTCTACGATTCCTCTGCTTGCCACCTCTCTTTATGTTTTTCATACCATCTCCTTCCATCTTTCTCCCTCCCAGGCACTTGCTGCACCCAAGGTGAGGATCAGGGTGAAATTTGAATGGTTGTATAACATTTTGAGTTTGGTAGGCAGTGAAGGAATCAATATCAAAAATACTTTTTCTACAATTCCTCTGCTTGCCACCTCTCTTTATGTTTTTCATACCATCTCCTTCCATCTTTCTCCCTCCCAGGCACTTGCTGCACCCAAGGTGAGGATCAAGGTGAAATTTGAATGGTTGTATAACATTTTGAGTTTGGTAGGCAGTGAAGAAATTGATATCAAAAAAGGGGTTGGACAAACAAAAATACCGGTCAAACAAATAAAAAAAAAAAAAAATGTCAGCAACGTTCTCATTATCGGCAACAAACGGTGGGATTAAAAAAATAAAAAAGAAATGAAAATCAAAACCTGGCAGATCTAGAAAACCTAAAAAAAAAAAGAAACAAAAAAAAAAGAAAAAACAAAGGGAAAGTCAGTTCCCTGTACCCTCCAAAAACTCTGCATTGATTGGCCCAAACAATCGGCCAATCAATTGCAAATCGATAGCTTGATCAATTTGCAATTGATTGGGCAATTGATTGCCAATTGATCGCTTGATTGATTCACAATCATGAGGGTATCAACATACTGACGATAGCTTTGTAATATTTTGCTCGCTGCATCAATTGTTCGTTTCTTTCCCAGAGACCCTCGCGCTCCTCCTTGGCTTCCAATAGCTCATCCTCCCTGGAGGCTAATTGGGATTGTAACCGGCGTACCTTGCCTAGTAAACTTTGGCCAATCTTGGTCGCAAATTCAATATCGTTGGCACGGTGTTGAGCGTTTTGAGCACCTCGGGTGGCTGACTGATTGGTGGATGGACATTGAAGGTTGGGAGGGACTAGCTTGTGTTCGGGAGAGAAGATGGTGGGAACAGCTGGTAATTGGTTTCCAACCGGTGTGATGGGCATCGCGCCGTCGGGGCTTTGAGAGGGGGTGGATGGCCTGCTCACAGCAGAGGCCTAGAAACCATAGGGGAATATCATTTTTTTTTTGAATAGGGAAGCACATAGATCAGAGTCAAGTTACCTGACTCATTTGAACCATGAGCACCTGACCAAGGACGGGCCTGGAAAACTAAGAGGTTGTTTGTCTATCTTCTTCATAGAAACAAGACTTAATTCACCACGAGCTTGACGCCAAATCTCAGCATTACCCTCCTGCCAGCGTTTCATGGCAGCGTCAAGTTCCTCAACCTTACGCCGGACGGTCTCATCAATTGGGTTGGCATCATCTTCACTGATGTCAGTGGATTCAGGTTGGGGTAGGTTGGCAGCTGATGGATTGACTGGATCTCCAGAGAGAGGGGTCTGATCTCAATTGCGCCGGTTAGGCTTGAGTTGAGAGGCGGTGAGGAGTACACCGGTTGCTTTGAGTTCCAAGATTCTGGCTTCAAGTTCAGCCTGTTGTTTGAGCAATGAGTTACCAAGTTGACCGGCAAGTTGAATCTCATGAGATTTAGCTTGGAGGAGTTGCTTGAGACTTTGGAGCAAGCTTTGGGGAGTCAGGGGGGAGTTGAGATGGTTGGATGAGGTTGATAGAGGTGGGGGATGACGGAGATGATGATGATCGATTCAGTTGAGATGAGCAAAATGAGGGGGTAGTGGGGGTACAGGGGGTATGCTGAACTGATCGTGGGGATGATGATGATGATGATGATGTTGGCTTGATGGGGATGAGGGTAGGGATTGAGAGAGGGATGGTTGATGCAGGCCATTGATCAGATTCTCAATGGATTTGGTCAGATCAGACTTGGACTCCATCTTGTGCAGGGGAGGCTGGGCTGAGGTCAAATGATGAGCTGGAGGAGCTGGATGGGAGAGGAGCGCGAGATCCTTTTTTTCAAGGGAGGTTTGAGTGCAAGCGGGGGAGGCGGAGGATGGAGGATGGGGATGAGTGAGGGTGAGTGGGAAGGGTACTGATGATGGTGGGGTTGGATGATGATGGGCCGATGGGGACAAGGAGGTGGTGGTGGAGGCAGTGGTAGTGAATCAACCAGGCAGGGACGGACAACAGGCGGGGTTAGGTTCCAACTTGGCAGAGTGAGGGCGAGTGACGGCACCCGCAGGGGTGAGGAGGCAAGCAGCAGTCACAGTCTGGGCTGAGTGGGAGGACAGCTGGGGGGGATCGTCATGGGTTGAGGGGGATGAGCAAGGTGGCCGGGAGGGGTTGGATAGTCTGAGTCTGGGTGGGGCGGGAAGCCTACGAGTGGAGCCAAAGGGATCATTGGTCATCCTCGTAGACCAAGGAGCTTTATGGCCCCCAATGGTGATAAGCTTGGGATTGATTACAATCTCGTCAACGACGATGGCCAACGGATACGGCCAAGGGATGGAGACTAGATTTGACCGCGTCTGTCTGGCCTAATTTTGAGGGAGGTTCAAGTGCGAGCAGGGGAGGCGGAGGATGGAGGATGGGGATGAGTGAGGGTGAGTGGGAAGGGTACTGATGATGGTGGGGTTGGATGATGATGGGCCAATGGGGACAAGGAGGTGGTGGTGGAGGCAGTGGTAGTGAATCAACCAGGCAGGGACGGACAACAGGCGGGGTTAGGTTCCAACTTGGCAGAGTGAGGGCGAGTGACGGCACCCGCAGGGGTGAGGAGGCAAGCAGCAGTCACAGTCTGGGCTGAGTGGGAGGACAGCTGGGGGGGATCGTCATGGGTTGAGGGGGATGAGCAAGGTGGCCGGGAGGGGTTGGATAGTCTGAGTCTGGGTGGGGCGGGAAGCCTACGAGTGGAGCCAAAGGGATCATTGGTCATCCTCGTAGACCAAGGAGCTTTATGGCCCCCAATGGTGATAAGCTTGGGATTGATTACAATCTCGTCAACGACGATGGCCAACGGATACGGCCAAGGGATGGAGACTAGATTTGACCGCGTCTGTCTGGCCTAATTTTGAGGGAGGTTCAAGTGCGAGCAGGGGAGGCGGAGGATGGAGGATGGGGATGAGTGAGGGTGAGTGGGAAGGGTACTGATGATGGTGGGGTTGGATGATGATGGGCCAATGGGGATGAGGAGGTGGTGGTGGAGGCAGTGGTAGTGAATCAACCAGGCAGGGACGGATGATGGGCAGGGTTAGGTTCCGACTTGGCAGAGTGAGGGCAAGTGACGGAACCCGCAGGGGTGAGGAGGCAAGCAGCAGTCGCAGTCTGGGCTGAGTGGGAGGACGGCTGGGGGGGGATTGTCATGGGTCAAGGGGGATGAGCGAGGTGGCCGGGAGGGGTTGGATAGTCTGAGTCTGGGTGGGGGGGACGCCTACGAGTGGAGCCAAAGGGATCATCGGTCATCCTTGTAGACCAAGGAGCTTGATGGCCCCCAATGGTGATAAGCTTGGGATCAATTACGATCTTGTCAACAATGATGGCCAACGGATACGGCCAAGGGATGGAGACTAGATTTGACCGCGTCTGTCTGGCCTAATTTTTTTTATGATTCTAATCAAAGTTAATGATGATAATGAATTAATTTATTGCCAATCCATCATCAAACTCCTCACTCGCCAATGGATCATCATCCATTGAGGTCAACAATTTGATGAGGGACTGACTGACCAAGATGTGCGCTCGCCAGTCAGTCCTCAATGGTAGGAGATCAGCCAGGTGAAAAAAGAGAAAGGTGATTCAATGAGGGGAGGGGACTCACCTTTGACGGTTGATGGAGGTTGGGTGGGAGGTAGGTATGTTGTTGGTGATGTGTATGTTGGTGAGGTTGGTAAAGAGTGAAGGTGGTGGTGTTTTGGTGAGGTTTTGAAGGTGGTGGTGATGAGTGAGGTGGTTTGGTGAGGAGGAGGCAGGGTTTGACCGGTGATTGAGTGGGGTGAGGTTGAAGGGGTTGAGTGGTGAGGGGGAGGGGGGTGGCATTTGGTGAGTGGCAGGGTTTGAGGTGGAGGTGTTTTTGGATTCAAGTCCAATAAAAAAAAAAATAAAATAAAAACTCAGCCTATGAATCTTGGGTGAACAACAAAAACCAAAAAAATACGGTGAAGGGAATTTTTACCAATTTCAAAATCAAAAATTACTCATCAAAGCAAGCAAGGGTGAGAGGAAGAATCGGCTCTCTCATAGAAGAAGATGAGGGACCAGATGAGACAGGGATGACTTGAGGCAGATCAGGAATATCATCTTGGAATATTTTGTCCCATTCATCTTTGATGTCAGCCAAAAGGTTGTGAAGGATTACACAAGTGATAATCCAGTTGATGAGGAACCTCATATCTTTGGAACATTGGAGCTGGTTTTGCATCTCCCGTAAGCTGGCCCATCTTCCTTTCAGAATTCCTATGGAATGCTCAATCCGAACTTGTGATTGGGCAAGATGATAGTTAAAATCGGTTTTTCCTTGATCATTGGACAAAACATTCTGGTATGCTGGAACTACATATTTCCCACTAGTATAAGCCAAATTGGCCAGAAGGTATTGATCTTTGTCAAAGTAGATCTCTGGTTGTTGGGAAATCCGCATCCAATTGAAAACATATGAATCATGACAAGAACCTGGAAGGCCAGCATGGAGGGAGATGAACTTCTTGTTGTTATTGCAAACAAGTTGTAGTGCCACAGAGTATCTAAACAAAGAGATGGAACATATTTGGTCAGTGTGTGATCCAAAGTTTTATCATAGCGATTGGAAAAGAAATGAATCAATTGCCTTTTTTTACAATCAAAATAGTGGTTGCCATCTAGGTTGGGTTTTTGACTCAAGGGGATGGTGGTTCCATCAACAAAACCAATGCAACCAGGAAAGCCTTCTGTCTCTATTACTTGAGATATCTCCTTGCGTTCTTCTTTGGTTGGCCATGAAAGGACCGAGCAACGAAAAGATAGGATAGCAATCATGACTCTTTTGGTGTATAAGTCAATGCTTCTGTAACTGACTGAGAATAGATTTTACAATTGATGGATTGCTGCTCCATTTCCATTTGACCCCAATATACAAAGAGCAACGGAAAGTTGGATGGCTGGATCGCGTTGAGGATTACAAGAATTGTTCTGGAAGATGTGGTGGTCTTCAATCATTGCCAAAAGTTTCATGAAAGAAGGCAACAAAGTTTGGAACAGTTGCTGGAAGCTTAAGTCAGGGATGAGATGAAGCTTTTGCCTTTCATACATAGGGTTATGGAGAGTGTGTATTCTTGGAACCATGTATTGCTTTGCCAACAGAGAATTCAAAGCTAACCAAGTTGATTCCAAATCGGAGTCTGAATCAGAGTCTGAATGGGAGTCAAACAGTAGCAAAAGCTCAGTCAGCTTTTTTGCGTTTTCAACTTGCTGGCGGGATGTTTGATTGGACATGTTGAGAAAGGTGGTGAGTGATGTGGGGTGATGAGATGATGATGGGATTTGTGTGAAGATGGGTATGTGAAGGTATGTGAAAAACAATAGAGATGTGTGTGATGCGATGGAGATGGGACCGGTATGGATTTGCTGATGTGGATGGGTGTTTTTGATGTGATGGATGGTGGATGGATGATGATGCATAAATGGCGGGTTTAATGGCGTGTTTGATGATTGAAATCCGCCATTTTCATGAAACACGCCATTTTGAAATACACCAGTTAGGGGGTATGTGTATTTCAGAAACCCGCCATTAAAAATGGCGGGTTTTGTCAAAAAAAAATGGCGGGTTTCTAATGGCAGGTTTGCTAACTTTGATACACCCTATTATTATTATTATTATTATTATTATTATTATTATTATTATTATTATTATTATTATTATTATTATTATTATTATTATTATTATTATTATTATTATTATTATTATTATTATTATTATTATTATTATTATTATTATTATTATTATTATTATTATTATTATTATTATTATTATTATTATTATTATTATTATTATTATTATTATTATTATTATTATTATTATTATTATTATTATTATTATTATTATTATTATTATTATTATTATTATTATTATTATTATTATTATTATTATTATTATTATTATTATTATTATTATTATTATTATTATTATTATTATTATTATTATTATTATTATTATTATTATTATTATTATTATTATTATTATTATTATTATTATTATTATTATTATTATTATTATTATTATTATTATTATTATTATTATTATTATTATTATTATTATTATTATTATTATTATTATTATTATTATTATTATTATTATTATTATTATTATTATTATTATTATTATTATTATTATTATTATTATTATTATTATTATTATTATTATTATTATTATTATTATTATTATTATTATTATTATTATTATTATTATTATTATTATTATTATTATTATTATTATTATTATTATTATTATTATTATTATTATTATTATTATTATTATTATTATTATTATTATTATTATTATTATTATTATTATTATTATTATTATTATTATTATTATTATTATTATTATTATTATTATTATTATTATTATTATTATTATTATTATTATTATTATTATTATTATTATTATTATTATTATTATTATTATTATTATTATTATTATTATTATTATTATTATTATTATTATTATTATTATTATTATTATTATTATTATTATTATTATTATTATTATTATTATTATTATTATTATTATTATTATTATTATTATTATTATTATTATTATTATTATTATTATTATTATTATTATTATTATTATTATTATTATTATTATTATTATTATTATTATTATTATTATTATTATTATTATTATTATTATTATTATTATTATTATTATTATTATTATTATTTTTCTCACTCCAGTCTTGTGATTGCTGGTCATTTTTTGGAAACTAAATAGATGGATGGATAGGTACCACCTTAACTGACAAGTTTGAGGATGGCATGAGTGATGGAACCAGTGGAAAATCCAAAACTTTAAAATCTGATGTGGGTCTATCATCATCATCATTTTTTTTTCTTTTTCAAAGGGATATTAATTTCACATGTTGCACTACGATCTGTCATTGAGAGAGTGGGTGGCCTAGATAAAAGTATGCCAATCAAGGGTATAGGTTAGTTTTTTTTTGACTTGGAATGGAGAGTTTTATTGGTTTTTTGGACCATGTCTGAGGTCCACTCTGATTTAAGCAACAGGTATTGAAAATGAAACACCATCCATGCACCAAAGGGCCAACCAATAAGGGGTTTGAAAACATGAATGGGGTGGGTCTCCTGGGATTTGAACACCAGACTTGCATTACAATTGCAGGGGTGGTATCAAGCTTCCATGTGATGATTACTGCTAGGCCATCAAGGCCCCTACCATCATCATCAACCAATGTGGAAACAAAAGAGAGGTACTCCCCAAAGTTTTCCTTAAGTTTGAAAGTTATTGGTCCTAGCATCTGTAAGGAGTGGGATGCACCCTTAGAGAGAGAGAGAGAGAGAGAGAGAGAGAGAGAGAGAGAGAGAGAGAGAGAGAGAGAGAGAGAGAGAGAGAGAGAGAGAGAGAGAGATGAATTTCCTTGTTCCTTTCCAGTCCATGTGGTGTCTTCCCCCCCAACCCATTGTTGAGAGTGGGGTCTTTATGTCCTCCCTCTCAACCCTAGCCTAGGTACAAGCACATTGACAGCCTAGAAACAAATAAGAGGAGAACCCTAGAAACCAAAAACCTAGCCTATCCCTAACCCTAACCCATACCCATACCGTCCAATCCTCCGCACCCGCCTGCCATCACGCACACCCAGTTTGTCCTTCTCATGACACAACCCTCTGCTGTGCCCTACTTGGAGCCACCCCTGCTTGTCTGTATCCACCCAATGCGCCATAATGATTTCCCCAATATCCGCAGATTGGTCCACGCTTGTGCATGTCTGCTCTGCCAATATAACCCCTGAAATTTCCCCGCTCTTACCTCCCCAAACTTGGTTGGGCTGGCTCCATTCCTAGTTCTGTAACCTCCGAGCGGGTTGTGGGCCCACTGCATCCAACAAAGCCCAACCTGCACCTGGTGTGCTGAGCCCCATGGCGCCTAATTCTGAGCCCACAGCAGCAGCTGCTGAGCCCACAGCGGAAACTGCTGAGACTGCCTGCACCCCAATTGCTGAACCTGACCTACCCAATGCTGAGGGTGCAGGCCGCAACACAGTTCCCAATCCAAAGCTATACAATGACACCACACCAATATGCAAAAAAAACTGATTGACACCTCCCTTTTTTGGATTGTTTATCTCAGGACCAACAGCCTCAGATTTTCCATTCCATACACCTCCCAGTTGATCATCACTTCAAATAACCCATAAGACCATCCATCACCCATCATAGGCCTCTTTCAGTCTCAGGATGTTGAAAAGAACCTCTGGATAGCTATTCAGAATCCAAGATTTGGGATCTGACCCAATTATCCTTGAACCCTCTATTGGAAACTTGATGCACAATCACCCCCCTCCCCTCCCCTCCCCCCCCCCCAAAAAAAAATATACAGAAAGTGAGCCCTTCCTATCTATGAAGGATAAAAGTTCCCATCTCATCCCAGACTTTTAAGCTTTGACAAACTGGTTCAAAGTTCCCTTAGAATAATTGATTAATGAGAACATTTATTAAGACAGGGAGAGATCATCAACAACCATCTGGTCTTTCAGGATCATCAATCAAACCTTGGAACCTTCAAACCCTAAGCCTACCATCAAATCTTCAAGTTTCAGTTTACCAAATCAGGAGATGAAATCCAAAGGGATTGGCTATTCACCAATCCAGAAAAAACCTTTTCTGTATCAGGTATGGATCTGTTCACTCATCCATCCAAACAAAACAATAGATGTTCATTGTCTCTCCCTGGGATCTTGGCACTCATCCCTGTGCTTTTCAACAAACCAAGAACAATCAGAGGTTCTTCACAGTTCATGGGGTCTGTGGTCTTTCCAGGCTTCATTGGAGATTTTTTTTCTCTTTTTTATGGAACCATGATCCTCCACCTTGAGTTGAGAAAAGTAGAAACTTCATACATGGCAACCACAATTTCTGATCTGAAGAGAGTTTGAATTAAGTCTTGATGGGTTTTGTTTCTAAGGATGTGATTTATGGGGTACTTGTCAACCACCCTGACCCTGATTAGACCCTATGTTGCGATTCATTTTTTTTTTGTATGATGAGAACAAGAAAGAATTTTGTTTGGCTCTGGGCTGGAAGCAGCCTTCCAGGCTCCTATCATCCTTCATAGCTCTCCTTCAATCAAATGAAACTCTCTCAAAAATCTCACATAAGTAATTTTATGAAGTTCAATGTAACTTTTGGAAGACTTTTCTTATACCAGTCATGAACACATGTCTCCAGAATACTACAATGATTCCCCCTTGATGTTTTTTTTTTTTTTTTTTTTTTTTTTTTTTTGGTGGGGGGAGGGAGGGGTGATAAATTCAGAACCCCTGGGTAATGAAAAGCGCAAAACACAATTCACAACCCATTTGAGTTGTGAATGGAGGTTCACAACCCATTTGAGTTGTGAATGGAGGTTCACAACTCAAAGAGTTGCAAACCAAACCATCAAAGGACTTGCCCGTGTTGTGAATGACACTTTTGGCCCATTTGGGGCTATTTTGCCCCAAATCAGCCATTTCAGGGAGGAATTAGGGGTGTCTAGTCACCCCTGGACCACATTTGAGTGCCTTCAACCAAAATTTGGTGATTTGGCATACATTGTGGGACTATTATTGGACCACAAAAAGAACTTGGGATCAAATTCTGCCTATTGGAAAAAAAAAGTATTTTCACAAACCATACCCAACACTTGCTTGTGGGATAAATTTTTTCTCAAGCCAAAGGTGAGTACACTTTGGAGTTGTTTGAAACAGTTGGATTGAATGATAAATTGAATTTGGATTTTTTTTTTTGCATTATGGGAGTGGGGGAAAGCCCAAGCCCCACTGGTTTCAACATGGCTGCCTTGAAGGACTTAATTAATAGTGCTTTTAAAAAAGCTGTGGCAGATGCAAGAGATTCAGGTAGGGATTTGTAACTATGAGGCTCAACAAACCCTTGAACCTCATGCAGTTATATCCTTTCCTAGTAGGGAAGAAGCCAATTATTTTTTCCAAAAATGGGAATCCATGCATGGCTACGCTTTGACAAAATTCAAGTCAAAGAGAGAAAAATATTTTGAACTAGCATTCAACAGAAATGTCATATATTTGGGGCTGTTACTCAACAAATGGAAAAGGAAAACTCAAACAAGTTTGGGTTTCAATTCATGATCCATGCAAGTTGCACAGTAGTAGATTCCATGTGGCCCCTCTCCATTAGAAATTACCAAAACAATAATGAAACATCTGAAAACCCCTCAGTGCATTCTAAACTGAGGAGAATATCTGGTGTAGCCTTAGATAAACTAAAGGAAGGCATGCAAGATGGGCTCAATGAAATTCTGGAGGTTAGACTATAAACTTTCCAATTCAGTAAGTTGGATTGTTGGATTGTTTGAATTGATTTTGATTGATGATTGCTGAGGGGTTTACTAACAAGTGATGATTTTTCTTTCCAAAAGTTTGAAACTGATCCATTTCTTGAATCTTACCAATTTTTAAGAATCTCAGCTCAATTTTTATGGGAAAACCTGAAGAAGTTAAATTGGAACTTCTAAATTCCCTGGTCAAGAATGCAACAACTTTTTTTGCTAAGCTAAGGCTCAAGCCAAAATTCTCACAGTCCAGCCACAGTAAATCCAAATTGAAAGACACCCATCATGAAATTTCAAGATTTGAACACTTTGAAAAGGAACTTAAGAGGAAAAGGCAGGTTAGAAGGGCACCAAAAAGACCAAAGATTTGAATTCTTTTATTTTGAGAAGTGCTCATTTTTATGGTTTAATGAAATGATGGTCATATGATTTTTATATTCCAAGTCCTCAGGCTCAGAATCTGAATTTCATAGTTCAGAAGAAGATACTGAAAGTGAATTAGAATTTCTTCATTTTCAATCAGAATCATCTTATGAGAAAGAAGACATCCCTTAATTTTCAATCAGAATCCTCTTCTGAGGAAGAAGACGTTCAGGAGATGTCAGCCAGAAGCTCATCTTTGGTGAGTATCCATTTGATTAATATGATTTTAATTTTGGCTAAGTGAGTTTTGATTGTAGCAACCAAAGGTGAAATAACTCAATCAAATTACTGAGAAATTGCATAAGTTCTTGGGTGAGGCTTGGGATCCTGTTGGCAATGGTGATTGCGGGCTTAGAGTCATCGCAAAATCAGTGGGGTACAATGAAAAAGGATGGCTCAAATTCCAAAGGTAAATGATAGAAACATTGAGGAAAAATAAGGCATGCTATGCTAAGATCCATGGTGGAAGTAAAGAGCTAGAATAGATCAAACAAAGAATTGATTTTGAAGATATCAATCAAAAGATTCCCTCTTAAAAATGGTGTTCAAATTTGGATATGGGTAAAATAATAGCAGATACTTATGCAAGGCCAATTTGTTTCATTTAATTGGATTCATGTTGTACTTATAATTCTATCAAAATGAGTGTTAAAGAACCATCAGAGGCCATATTCATTTCATTTTTTAACAATAACCACTGGTTTCATTTATTAATTGAGGGAGATATGATTCCAATCCTGCCCATTGTATCAAAAAATCCTTACTTGACTTCAAAGAAAGCCTCTAGTTGGGTTGATCAACTCAAAGATTAAATGGATTTTTATTCCAATTTATAGAAATAATATCATTTCATCATTTGGATTTTCATTTTGTCATTTGGTTTTGTTCCAACATGTAATTCTATTAATACAAAGGTTTATCAAATTTTGAACATCATTATGTTGAGTTTTTTTGACTTAAAATCATTAGGGCCTATCAGAGTTAACCAACTTGCCATTAGAAACCTACCATTTCTTTGACCAAAACTGCCATTTTCAATGGCAGGTTTCTGAAATAAACATAACCCCTGGTGTATTTTTAAATGGAATGTTTCATTGAAATGGAATATTTCAAACATCAAATTCACCATTTATGCATCATCATCCATCCACCGTCCATCACATGCAAAAAACCCATCCACACCTCCACCTCAGCAAAAGAATACCAATCCAATCTCTGTCCCTTCAAACACCTCATCTCCATTTCTTCACACAAATCCCATCATCATCTCATCACCCCACATCACATTACCATCTGTCTCAACATGTCCAGTCAAACTTCCCAGCAGCAAGTTGAAAATGAAACAAAGCTGACTGAGTTTTTATTATTATTTGAATTTGATTCAGAATCAAATTTGGAATCAAATTGGTCAGCTTTGAATTCTATATTGAAAAAGCAATACATGGAAATACATGGTTCCAAGAAGACAGACCCTCCACAACTCTATGTATGAAGGGCAAAAGCTTCATCTCCTCACCAGCTTAAGCTTCCAGAAACTTTTCCAAACTTTATTGCCTTCATTCATGAAACATCTGGAGATGATTGAATACCACCACATCTTCCAGAAAAATTCTTGGAATCCTCAAAGGAATCCAGTGATCCAACTGGCCATTGCTATTTGTAGATTGGGATCAAATAGAAATGGAGCAGACATTCATTGATTAGAAAATTTATTCTCAGTCAGTTATGGAACCATTGACTTATACACCAAAGGAGTCATGATTGCTATCCTATCTTTCCATGGCTCAGTCCTTTCTTGGCCAAAAAAAGAATAAAAGAAGGAGATATATCAAGTAATGGAGACTGAAGGCTTTCCCGGTTGCATTGGTTTTGTCAATGGAACCACTATACCCTTGAGTCAAAAAACCAAGCTAGATGGCAACCACTTTTTTGATTGGAAAACAAGGAAATCAATTCTTTTCTTTTCCAAAGCCTTTGATAACACCTTTGATAAAACACTGAACATATATTCTTTATCTTTTTGTATAGATACTCTCTGGCACTACAACTTGTTTGTGATAACAACAAGAACTTCACATCCCTTGATGTTGGCCTTCCAGGTTCTTGTCACAATTCATATTTTTTCAATTGGATGCAGATTGCCCCAAAATCAGAGAACTACTTTGGCCAAGATCAATGACTTCTGGCCAACTCAGCTTCTGCTAGTGGCAAATATTTTGTTACGGCTTATTGGAAGGTTTTGTCCAATTATCTAAAAAAACCAATTTCAACTATCATCTTGCTCAATCAAGAATTTGGATTGATCATCCAATTGGTGTGCTGAAAGGAAGATGGGCCTGCTTAAGGGAAAAGCAAAACCAGCTTCAAAATCCCAAAGACATGAAGGGCCTCATCAACTGGATTATCAGTTGTGTAATACTTCAAAAACTTCTGGACAACATCAAAGATGAACAGGAAAAAATATTTGAAGACAATATTCCCAATCCTCCTCAAGTCATCATGGTCTCATCTGGTCCCTCATCTTCTTCCATGAGAGAGTGGATTCTACCCTTCACACTTTCTCACTTTGAAAAGTAACATTAAGTTTTGAAATAGGTAAAAAATCACATCACAGTAATTTTACTTTTTTTTGTTGTTCAACCCAGAATAATTTTTTTTTTGTGAAGTGTAGGCACTCCTGTGGGATTATATAAAGAATGTATCAAATAGCTTGCTGGAAATCCTTGAAGGGAATTTATTATTACTTCTAATCCTTTAGAGTATTAGTAAAAACTAAGGTGATTTTGAATTTCCTGCCCTTCTAGTAATGTAGTAAGTCTGCACAATAATTTATTTAAATTAATGGCTGGTTTCTTTGAGGATTAAAATAGGTCTCAGGTCAGACTTATATTAGTTATTCAAGTTTTTATTGGTAGGGTTGTTGAAGAATGAACCAGATTTACTGGATGATTGGTTGATGTTGATTAGATATATGTGAACTTAACCAATATCCAAATATTGAAGGGTTCAAGGGTTTAACAGGGGGATGGTTTGGGAGAGAATGCAAGGATGGGTTTAACCACAGGGGATGGGTAGAGGAAAAGGTTGGTGTTTGCTTTTTTTTGCTCTGTTTCTTTTTAAGGGTTATTCATTGATTTAAGGGTGTTTTTTCTTTAATTTGGTTCTTGATATTTAGGTCATGGAAGAAACCTTATTCAAGCACCGGTTGGGTGGTTTAATTGGCTAAAGATGGGTAATAAATTGGTTTCTAATTTCTTGTTTCCTTTATAACTGATTCACTAATAATATTTTATGTGGGTAGGTACCACAGATGGATGGGCCAAGAGGGCCTGATAGGTGTTTGATGGGTGATAGGTGGCCAGATGGCATGAGATGGGTGGTATGATAAAACTTGGATAGGGCAGAGAGGCCCTCCTTAAATAGAAAAATATTACCTCAGGGGGTGCTCAAGGCTTCCCCTGAGGGTTCTAACTGTTCTGGTGAGGAACAGTGAGATACAGTTACATCAGGCACTTCTGCTGATTGGAAAAATGTTTTACAGTTACATGAGGCATTTCTGATGGTTGGAAAAAGCCTGTACAGGGGTTTCATGCATGCACATCCTTGCATAAATTTCTTTGTAGTGCAGATAAGATATATTGCTTTGCAGTAATGGTGGTTTGTTTAGTGCTAATTGATTCTACCTACATGTATTGCTGTGAAATACTGGTGGTTTCTTTGGTTCTGGTTAAGCCTGGTTCCACTTCCTCCTGCATATATTCCTCCTGTATACTTCTGCACAGCCTCCTGTATTTATATTTTTCCTGTATTACTTCTTCACAGCCTCTTGTATGTGTATTTGCTGCATTTTTGTTTGGTTCTGCTTGAGACTGTTTTGAATTCCTCCTGCATATATTGCTCCTGTATACTTCTGCACAGCCTCTTGTATTTGTATTTGCATTCTTGTTTGGTTCAGGTGACCAGATCTGACATGCTGCACTGCCTCCTGTGTATTTATTTCTGTATTCTGTCTGAGGTGACAGGATCTGACTGATTGCACTGCCTCTTGCATTTGTATTTCTGTATTCTGGGTGAGGTGAATGGATCTGGACTGGCTGCACTGCCTCCTGGATCTTTATTTCTGTATGCTGATGAGGTGACTGGATCTGAATTGTTGCACTGACTCCTGTTCCTGTATTTCTGTATGCTGATGAGGTGACTCAATCTGACTTGTTGCACTGCCTCCTGGGCCTGTATTGATGTATTCTGGATGAGGTGGCAGGATCTGATTAGTTGCACTGCCTCCTGCATCTGTATTTATGTATTATGGCTGTGGTGACAGGGTTGGTGTATGGTCCTTGTGTTGAGGGTAAGCTTCCACTGGTATGTACTTGAGGGTTTTCAAGGTATTCCTTATGTCTTCCACGGAGATGTGAAACCTGGTTGGGTATTAGTTTGCCACAGTTGAAGTTTTCTTGGGATGTATCTTCTAATCCATGAGAGTTAGGGTGGTACTTTGGCTGAGTGACTAGAGGTTATCTTGGATGTAGAATCCATTTATGAGGTTTATTTTAGGGGTTGAGCTGTTGTTATATTACAAAAGTGAATCTGATGGCTATAGGACAGGTTTTTTCTACCACAGCGGACTCAGAAAAAACAAAAAAAACCTCCACCTCCTACCTCACCACTCAACAAACAACCCACCTCACCCCACTCACTCACCGGTCAACTCCTTCCTCCTCCTCACTAAACCACCTCACCCGCCACCTCCACCTCACAATCCACCTCCACCTCAAACTTTTTCCTGGTTTTCCTCCTCCTGATTCTGCTCCCCATTGATCCATCAATTGAGGTAAGAACCCCTCTTCCTCCTCCTCACTTTGAGCTATTGATTGGTTGCTAATTGTTTGATTGATTGAATCCCACCCTCCTCCTTCTCCTTTAGCCATTACCCCCCCCCCTTATTGCTCAATCTTACCTCAGAACCCCAGGTCAGCACCCCCCCTCCTCCTCCTCATCATCCCTTGAAAAAAAAAGCAAAAAATAGTTTGTTCAAGCCATGAATTAACAATCAATTGTTTGCCATTTGTTTGATTGATCAATTGTTTTTTTGCCGTTCAATTGATTAAAAGATTGGTTGCTTGCAATTTGATCAATTGAACAAACCACAAGCAACTGATTGATTTTTTGCAGTTTGATCAATCAATTGAACCCCAAGTGGTTAATTCTTTTTTGGCCATTTTTTTGATAAACCAAACTGTGAGAAAACAATCATTTGTTTTCCATTTGTTTAATTGATAAAACCACATGCAAACAATTTTTTTCTTACAGTTCAATCAGCAAATCATTGGCCCCCCTTTCCCCTCCCCCTCCTCCTCCTCACAGATGATTAAAAAATGGGACCAACCATTTCTTTTTCTTTTTCTTTTCCTTTTTTTTTCTGGGGGGGAAGTTTACCGGTATTTTTATTTTGTTTCTAAGTTTGTTGATCATCTACCTTGATCATAAATGACTAATGAATGTATTTTCTTTTTGATTCCATGAAATGCAACACATTGTTCCACCCCTTTCTCCTTCTACAACTTATTTTTTTCTTGACTTCCAATTCTTCTAACACTAAAATCAAAATGTTACACAATTACTTGAATCCTTTCTTGATCCTCAAATCAATTGAAGTATTTGGATGGGAGGAAATGATTTGATAAGCATACAGAGAGGTGGCAAGAATAGGGCTTGTCAGCAAAAGAGGGCTCAAATGATAGATTCCAAAATCTCTTTGGAAGTAGCCAAGGGGGGGGGGTTATGAAAAGGTTTCATGGTCTGAGAAAAAAATATGACCTTTGGACCTGTATCCTGCCATCATTTTTTTTAAAAAAAAGAACATTCAAAAGACCTCCCCTGAAGATTTTGAACAGGCAAAACAGAAGATCAAACCGTTCCGTTTCTTCTCTTCTGGAAAATTATTTGTTCATGATCAATCTTATCATGAGTCTATGGTTGAAATGAGAAAATTTTTTCCCTTTGAATAAACTCTCTGAGCAAGCGAAGAGGGAAATCAACTATGTCACCACTTTCCTTCACCAATCCAAAAAAATTATAAACCCTGTTGTTCCCTCAAGATCTTGGGGTGGAAAAATGTGGGAAATTGGATGGAAAAAATTGATGCAGCCTTCTGAACTATTTGAAAAATATTTGAAGAAAGCTGCTGCTCAATCTTCCCCTCAAGACTTTTGTTTTTTGAAACTTAGTTCCAACATGGTCTCTCAAATTTTAGGCCAAATGTTTCAAAAATTAGCCAGAATTGTGTTTTATTCAAACTGTGAAACAATGATTGACAGAAATATCCCCTCCTTCTCTTCATTGGAATTTGGATTCTGCCTCACTCCTTTTAACTGGGCCCCCCATATCACCTTCACTTCAGATTCCTTCTACAATTCTCCCAACATTGAAAAAGGCAAAATCTCTTCCTATTCCTTTTTACTGGTGGTTCCAAAAAAAAAATTGAATGGAAAAATTGTCAAAAATGAGGATAAGTATCAAGTATCTGATGGCCAATTTGTTTTTCATGACTTGGGTTTTGGAATTGATTTCAAAAAAAAGGTATTTTCAAAACGGCTTGGGCAGAAAATAAGTAAAAGCACTGTACTTTACCTGATGTGGAGACTGTCAATCATACAAGGATGGCCATTTCTATGCAAATTAAAATAACAACTTGGAAAAATTGCAAGGAAATGAACAGTGGAAAAATATACTCTAGAGAAAAAAATCTAAATAAAAATAAAAAAGATTTCTTTATTGGTGGAGTTAAAAATAGTCTCAAACATTGTTTCAATCAAAAATAATTATTTTTCTTCCTTTTTAAAAATTTTATATAAGTAAATATATTTACAAGCCAAGCAATCAAGTAATTTTCTGGATTTCTTTCACTTTTCTACTGCTACCAATACATGCCATGGCTACCAATAACCTATATTTTTTTTAATCACCAGTTGTTGTCTCTCCTTTTCCAGTACATCTTCCTGACACTCCTTCTCCTTTTCCTCTTTTTGAAACTCCAGCTCAGCTTGTTTCAATTTTGACTTGGCATCCAATTTTTTTTAAGAGCCAAAATCTCAACTTGCTTCTTTTGACAATCCCACCTTTTCTTTTCAAATTCAAGTTTTTTGGATTGAATTTGTAATTTTACTGTTTTTTGTAGGGTAATATCAATGAGCTGGATTTCAAAAGCAAGGAGGCTCCATCAATGCACTTCATTCAATCTTGCTTCTCCATGATATCTTCAAAGCCAGAAAGATTGGAAGTGTTTCTCCTCTTCTGATGGCTATTGGGGTTGATGTTGATGGAATTGGAGGCCTTTTTCTTTCCCTTTGCAGAGGAGGCATGTATGGGAATTTTGTAACTCTCATTTGAGAATGATGTGGGAGTCCCCATTGGCTTGAGTGTTTGGCCATTCAGAAAAGGATGAGCCTTTTTTTTTACAATATAAATAAGTCAGGATTAACCTGGCAGAAAATACAAGTAATTGCTTCCATAATTCAAAAGATGTGTATTGTAATGGAGGTCGTGGAATAAATTGCTCCTCATCTGCAAGTTGTTGAGTTCTTCCACCCCAGGAAGAGAGAAATTGAAAGAAGTAAGTGAGGGGTCCAAGATAGGGTTTGAATCATTGATCAATGCTGATGTAGACATGATTGGGGCTGATTTTGTTTGAATATCCACCTTGGTTTCATATTGGGGCAACTCAAAGTTTTCATCAGGATTGTCATTGCTAGGCTGTGGATGCTCAGCCAAGTACTCAGAGTCAACTGAATTCAATTGTTGGGCGTTGAAAAAAGCTTAAGGGGTGATTTTGGCTTCATTTCCACATATTTCATCCATTTGAATATAAAAAGGACAAATTGAGTCCAAATTATCTACCACTGTGTTGATTACCTTGGATTTATTGTAGTTGGTGATACCAAAGCTAGTGGAGATTGACATTGAGTTGGACTTTTTGTACTTGTCTTGATAATTATTGAATTACTCCATCATCTGTTTTGATGAAAGATCCAGCTTAACTTTTGTTTTATTCTTCAGTTAATTGGCCATCAGGAGATAAAAATTAACCTTAGAGGATGGAGGTTGGCCAAATTGTTTTTCATTTTTGGATCCAAAGCAAGCATCATAGTTGGAGGGAATTTTGAGCCAGTTACCCAGGATGATGTGATCAGCTCTCTTGAGCTGACTTGAGCCTTTGGAAGCTGATGGGGGAGGATTTTTTGTTGTAGAGTTCCTTGGGGATGTTTGATTTGATGCATTGGATTTTTGTGTGGAATTGCGGGGGGAGTTTTTCTGAGGGGCCATTCGAAAAGAGTAAGAGGGCTGATGGGATGAAGCAATGAGGGCAATAAATCAATGAGATTTAGGAGTTGATGAAATAAATGAAGTGATGAGAGAAATAAAGTGATGAGAGTGATAAAGGAATGAAGGTATGAGAGTGATAAAGTGATGAGAGTGATGAAGGGACGAAGGGATGAGAGTGATAAAGTGATGAGAGAAATAATGTGATGAAAGTGATGAATTCAAGAGAGCAATGAAGTAATGAGAGTGATGAAGTCATGAGAGCAATAAATTGATTAGAGTGATGAATAGATTTTTCCAATGAGGTTGGAGGTAAAAATTTTGTTATGAGGTTGGAGGTACCAAGAGTTTAGGTGGGAAGCCAGGGGTTTGTGACGTGGACTGATGTGTGGTTGAGGTGGTGAAAGCCTTTAAATAATTGATCTGAAAAAAGCCATTCATTTTCAGGTCATTCTGACACGTCTGATGTGAAATAAGTGTGTTTTTTTGGATTTTTAATGGCAAATTTGGGTTGAAACTTGCCATTTAAAAATGGCGGGTTTGGTTAGCTCTGATACACCCTATTATGTTGAGTGTTTAAATTGAGATTTTATTGGTAATTAATTTCAACTTTTGTTGGGCTGATCCCATCATAAGGAACATTTTCACTTCTTATGATGGGATCAGCTTAGCACAAGTTTGACTTGTTTTTTTTGGCATTTTCACTTTAGGGCTACTCCATTTAGGTGGAATTAAATTCCTCATTTTGGTGGCTGATTTATTGAATTTATGAAATCATAAAATGGAATGACATGAATTGAATATTTTTTTTTTATTCAGTTTAGTTGAATTTTGTTTTGATTCAATTCAATTTATTTTGGTTGATGATAAATTCACAGCTCCAACTGTGTGGTAGTTGTTTAGGGCCCTACACAGCCCATTTGAGCCATGGGGGCCCATAGACAACTAGAAAGGGCTGTTACAAACACATGCAACCCCCAGGGGGTTGTATAGGAGCTGTTTACCCCCGGGAAACTGCAATTTTGAGCCGTGTACCCCCATACATGGATTTAATCTGCTGTTTTTGGGGGTGCGCAACCCCCCCAAAGTCATTTCAGAATTTTGGGCACCCCCTGGACCACACTTGGGTTTGCTCAACCCAAATTTGGGATCAAAGTATACAATGTGGGACAGTTGGACCACACCTAGCAATACCAAAGCAAAATGAAAGTGAAATTAAAGTTAAATCAAAGTGAAATCAATTGAAGTATCCTAGAGATTAAAGTGAAATTTGACACATCTTTCTTAACTCAAAAGTGAGCAAACTTTGCAGTTTTTAATTTGAAAGTTAGATTGAATACTGAAGTAGCATTGCAATTTTTTTGCATTATTGGAACAGTGGCAAGCCCTCCTTGTGACATGGCTGCGTTGAAGGACTACAACAATAGTTCTGTTAAAAAAGCTTTGGAAAACAAGGATTTGGGTAATGAAACATTGGAAGCCCCAATTGAATCCTCATCTAGGGTGAAAATTGAGGAACAAAATGTTTCACAGTTGGATTTAACCTCTGGTTGTGAGTAACATTTTACTTTACTGAGGTCTTTGCATGATTTAATTTGATCAAAACTAGTTGAGGGATTGTAATTATGAAACTATGAAACTATGAAACTATGAAACCTATGAAACTGTGACAATAAACAGTGAATGTTTACTAGATCCACTTGAACCACCTCCCGTGAGATCCTTTTCTACTAGGGAAGAGGCACAAAACTATTGTCAAACATGGGCTATGAAGCATGTTTACGCTCTAACAGTTTTTGACTCCAAGAAAGATAAATATGTGGATTTGGCCTGTGATCAACATTGTTCCTACTCAGGGAAACTCCTTACTGAACGGTCTAGACAAACTCAAACAAGGAAGGTTGGGTGCAAGTTTTTGATCCGTACAAGTTGCACAAAGGCAGACCCCTTTTGGCAACTCTCCTACAAAGAAACTCAACAGAACCATCAACCATCGGAACATCTCCCTGTGCATCCTCAACTGAGGAAAATCACTGGGGTAGCCTTAGACAATCTAATAGAAGGTATGAATGATGGGCTCAATACATTAAAACTTGAGAGAAAATTGAGCAAGATTGATGGCAGAAATTATTTTGATGACCAAACAATCTATAAAACTAAGCCAAAGGTAGTGCTTGAAGAACTGAAGGGGAAAAGTGTTATGGAAGTACTCTAAAAACAGCTTGAAGAATAAAGTTGGATTCATTGGTGAAAATTCAGTGGAGAGGGTCACTTGGAGGCCCTATTCTTGGCCCACCCAGAGTCATTAAATATTTCCAAAAAATTCCATCATATTGCTATGTTGGATTGTACTTATAAAACAAAAAAGTAAAAACTCCAGCTATTGCATGTTATAGGAATGATAGCCAACTGGAAAAATTTCACAAAAGCTCTTTTTTTCATAACAAAAGAAAAGTTTTAGTTCTAAATTTGGTCTGTAAATGCATTAAAGGAGTTGGCTTATGATGCTGAGAGACTTCCGAAATTCTTTGTGACAGACCGTGAAAAATCTCTGATTTGTGCAATTGAAACTAGTTTCCCAGAGTCATAAAGACAATGTTTCACTTGGAAATTGTCTAAAAACATACAAGAAAAATGTAAAGAACGCTTTTTTAATTAAGTTGAAGGATTGAAAAGCTTTATGACTCTATGGGAAAAGTACAGGGCCTCAAAGACCAAGGAGGAGGCGGAGGTAAATGATGCGGAACTCAGAGTATTTCCAAATCACTGCTTATTATTCTTCCTAGTTTTGGGTTCTGGACTTTTGACTTGTATAGTGTTTCTTGAACAACAATGAGGATGTGCTTGACTATATGGAAAATAACATTTTCACTATCAAAGAGACATTTGTAATGGTGTGGACTTGTATAAAACCAGATTTTGGAAACAGAAAAAATTCTTGGGTTGAAGGGGCCCATGCCACTCTCAAACAATTCCTTGCAAACTCTTTGGGAAACATGGTGGATTTTTGTAAAAACCTTGACGGAACAGTTTGAAATCAAATTAAATTGGTTCATGCATCACTACACAACTCTCAAATTAAGTTAGGGACAGTTCTCCCACCTGAACTGTTACCATTGGGATAAAAATTGTCTTGAGAGGCAATTCAGATTATTAGGGAACAATTCAAGAAGTTAAAACATGATCATGATGGCAAAGTGTGCACCAAGTCATACTCCAAGACTATGGGTTTGCCCAGTTCCCACCAAATAGGTGACCGTCTAGCATTCAGAGAATCCATGGTACCCAAAGATGTTCATCCTCAGTGGAGGTTGGACTACAACCCTTTCAGTTCTAGTTCTGTAAGTTGGCTTAAGTTGGATTTTTTGAATCACTATGTGATTAATGCTTTTTGATTAATTATTCCTAATTCACTGATGGTTGATCCTTTTGAATGTTTGAAGTGTAACGTGAGAAAAATGCTGAGCATTCCTCAGTTATGTGAAAAAGTGAATGCAATGATCTTGGAATCTCCAGATCATGAGCAAGGCAGCCTATTGAAGTTTATCATTTGGAATATCACAAAATATTGAATGAAGCCAAAAATTGAACCTAAAGTCTTACAATAAAGTAGGGGCCGGCCAATATTGACAGATACACAGAGAGAACCATCTCATTTTGAGCATGTTGAAAAAAAAAACAAGTGGGAAACTAGGACTGGAAGGGTGCCAAATAAGAAAAGAAGAAAGATTGTAAGTCTTTTCTTTTGGAAAATGTTCATTTTTTGGGTTTAATAAACTAACCAACTAATGATGAATTGTTAGTCAAAGTTGGAAGGATCAGAATATGAATTTCATAGTTCAGAGGAAGAGACGGGAGGTGAATTGGGATCAATTAATTTGAAATTGGAATCCTCTTCAGAGGAAGACAACATGCAGAAAACCTCAACCAGAAGCTCAAATTTGGTGAGTATTCATTTCATTGATGTGATTAAAGAAATGAATACTAAGTTAGTTTTGATGATAGGAACCAAACATGAAATACCTAAATGAAATACCCAGGAGATTCCATAAGTTCTTGGGTGAGGTTTGGGATCCAATTGGAGATGGGAATTGAGGATTTAGAGTCATTGCTAAATCTCTTGGTTATGAAGAACATGGTTGGTTTAAAGTTAGGAAGGAAAAGATTGAAACATTAGAGAAACATTAAGCATGCTACATTAAGATACTTGGTGGTGACAAAGAGGCAGAAAAGATTAAACAAAGTCTTGATGTTGAAGAAATGAATCAAAAGATTCCCTCTTAAAAATGGTTGGCTAAACTAGATATTGGACAAATATTAGCAGACACATACGCCAGACATATATGCTTCATTTCATTGGAGTCATTTTGTTCTTATACTCCAATGAAAAATGGTGTTACAGATCAAACAGACCCTATTTATACTTCCTTTGTAAACAATAACCACTGGGTTCTATTGGTACTTGAGGGAGAAATGATTCCAATCTGGCCCATTGTAGCAAAACCGCATTCCTTGATTTCTAAAAAAGCCTCTGATTGGGTCAATCATCTCAAAGATCAACTGCAAATGTATTCCAGATTATAGAGATTGTAAAATTTAACTTCATTTCATCATTGGGTTTCATATAAATTGAAATTCTAATGAAGCTAATGAGTTCTATTAATATAAAGGGTTATCACATTTTGAAAATAATTATATTGAGTGTTTTGAGTTAACATCATTTTATTGAGTTTTTTGAATGAGAGTTTAATGGTAAGTCAGTTCAACTTGTGTTGGGCTGATTCCATCATAAGGAGTATTTCACTCCTTATGATGGGGCCAGCTTGACACAAGTTGAACTGGTTTTTTTTGGTGTTTTTAGTTTAGGGATAGTGCAGTTAATTGTCTTTTTTTGATGTTTTTACTTTAGGGCTTGTCAAGTTACTCATCTTTTTTTTGGTGTTTTCATTTCAGGGCTAGTCCAGTTACTTGTTTTTTTTGGGTTACTTTAGGGGCTAGTCCATTTTATAGTAACAGTTTTTTTGTTTTTTATTTATTTTTTTGTTTTTTTTAACCAAAAAATTATCACTTTTTGATTTTATGGTTTATTTCTGTTTTTTTGGAAGGTTTTTTTAGTCTATGGGTTATTTTAGTAACCTTTCATTCCTTTTTTTTTTTTTTTTATTTTTTTTTTTTGGCTCACCACGGTCCGGTGGCGGGTGGGATTCCACACAACTACATTCAAGCCTTGTGGAGTTCTACACGGCTGTAATGTAGTCGTGCGGCATCCCACACAAGCCCAGACCGTGGTGTGTGGGCCATGTGGTTCTTTGAGCTGCGTGGCACACAACACAGCTTGAATGTGGTCATGTGGCATGCCACACGGCTCAATGGGCCTTGAATTTAACATTTCCCATTTATTTTTTGATATAAAATATAATATTTGTATTTTCTTGTATTTTATCCAAAAATTATATTATATTGTATTTTATTTCAGGGCTGTATTATATCTATATTGTTCCTTTTTATTTTTTATTTTTTTTGGGCACAATTTGATGATTGTTTTATAATTTTTAATAATTTATTTTGATTTTATCAAAGTGCCATGGATCTTCATTCTTGGCCCAGGAGTTGTGAAATTTTCCACTTTTATTTGAATTTAATTTTTTTTTTCAATTTTTTCAATTTTTTCAACTTTTTTGGGATGTTTTTGTTTTGTTTTGTTTAATTTTTTGTTCATTTTAATTTTAAGTTTTGTTCTTCTCACAACCCTGGATTTGCTAACAAGGTGTTAACCGTACACAACAACTTGAAATGGGTGGTTTATAGGTTGTGCAGGGTGGTCAATTTATCACAGCCCTTTGGAAAATGGTTATGGAAAATTCTGTAGTGCATGAAAGATATAAAAATTGCCTGTGGGAAATGAATTTGATTGATTTTTTCTTTTTCTTTTTCTTTTTCTTTTTCTTTTTCTTTTTCTTTTTCTTTTTCTTTTTCTTTTTCTTTTTCTTTTTCTTTTTCTTTTTCTTTTTCTTTTTCTTTTTCTTTTTCTTTTTCTTTTTCTTTTTCTTTTTCTTTTTCTTTTTCTTTTTCTTTTTCTTTTTCTTTTTCTTTTTCTTTTTCTTTTTCTTTTTCTTTTTCTTTTTCTTTTTCTTTTTCTTTTTCTTTTTCTTTTTCTTTTTCTTTTTCTTTTTCTTTTTCTTTTTCTTTTTCTTTTTCTTTTTCTTTTTCTTTTTCTTTTTCTTTTTCTTTTTCTTTTTCTTTTTCTTTTTCTTTTTCTTTTTCTTTTTCTTTTTCTTTTTCTTTTTCTTTTTCTTTTTCTTTTTCTTTTTCTTTTTCTTTTTCTTTTTCTTTTTCTTTTTCTTTTTCTTTTTCTTTTTCTTTTTCTTTTTCTTTTTCTTTTTCTTTTTCTTTTTCGTTTTCTTTTTCTTTTTCTTTTTATTTTTATTTTTATTTTTATTTTTCTTTTTATTTTTCTTTTTCTTTTTCTTTTTCTTTTTCTTTTTCTTTTTCTTTTTCTTTTTCTTTTTCTTTTTTTTCTTTTTCTTTTTCTTTTTCTTTTTCTTTTTCTTTTTCTTTTTCTTTTTCTTTTTCTTTTTCTTTTTCTTTTTCTTTTTCTTTTTCTTTTTCTTTTTCTTTTTCTTTTTCTTTTTCTTTTTCTTTTTCTTTTTCTTTTTCTTTTTCTTTTTATTTTTCTCATTTTCATTTTCATTTTGATTTTCATTTTCATTTTCATTTTCATTTTAATTTTCATTTTCATTTTCATTTTCATTTTCATTTTCATTTTCATTTTCATTTTCATTTTCATTTTCATTTTCATTTTCATTTTCATTTTCATTTTCATTTTCATTTTCATTTTCATTTTCATTTTCATTTTCATTTTCATTTTCATTTTCATTTTCATTTTCATTTTCATTTTCATTTTCATTTTCATTTTCATTTTCATTTTCATTTTCATTTTCATTTTCATTTTCATTTTCATTTTCATTTTCATTTTCATTTTCATTTTCATTTTCATTTTCATTTTCATTTTCATTTTCATTTTCATTTTCATTTTCATTTTCATTTTCATTTTCATTTTCATTTTCATTTTCATTTTCATTTTCATTTTCATTTTCATTTTCATTTTCATTTTCATTTTCATTTTCATTTTCATTTTCATTTTCATTTTCATTTTCATTTTCATTTTCATTTTCATTTTCATTTTCATTTTCATTTTCATTTTCATTTTCATTTTCATTTTCATTTTCATTTTCATTTTCATTTTCATTTTCATTTTCATTTTCATTTTCATTTTCATTTTCATTTTCATTTTCATTTTCATTTTCATTTTCATTCTCATTTTAATTTTCATTTTCATTTTCATTTTCATTTTCATTTTCATTTTCATTTTCATTTTCATTTTCATTTTCATTTTAATTTTTTCATTTTAATTTTAATTTGAAATTTTATTTTGAGGGGAATTATTTTTCTCCCGCATCCAACCCTTTCTTTCATGCATTTTGACATTGTCCCACGGTTGCGCTCCTTTGGTATTTCATGCAAGAATACTTTGTTTCACACAACTTTCAGGATTCCATTTTTTTGAATTCTGACTGCGCTTCCCCGTAGCAGGGTTTCTTAAAGCCCTAAAAAAAATGTTTGGTAATTTTGGAGCTATTAGAACCCGTTCAAAAATGCAATCAAAAAAATGAAAAAATTCTGTAAAAGCAAATTTTAGCATGCAGTTTTGGATCATCATTTTGGCTATTTTAATTTTATTTTTTTTTAGTTATTTCAGCTGCCATAAAGTTCAGCCAACATCTATAGAGTCTTCAAATATTCTTTTGATGTACCCTTTTGCCTTAAAAAATTCCTTCAAAAAACACATAAAATCAAAAAAATCAAATTTCTCTTTGGACATTTGAACCCTTTTATTTTCCTTTTTATTTCATCTTTTTGGGTGATGAAAGCTATCAAAAAGTTAAAAAAAAATTTAAAGAGAATTAAAATATCTTTCCAGATTTTTTGGATGTATTATTTTACCTTAAAAAATTCCTTCAAAAAAGCAAAAAATTCAAAAAAAAATTGATTTTCTCATTTGACTTTTGGGTTGTTATGTTTGCCATTTTGAATGTTTTTTTTTTTGGTGTTTCAAGGTTTGAGAATTTTAAAAAAACAATCAAACAGATTTTTAAAATTTTATTCATAATTTTTGGATGTCAATTTTGACCTTTAAAAATTACATCAAAAAATCAAAAAATTTTAAAAATTCACTTTTCTCACTGGATTTTTGAATCCTTTTGTTGGCCTATACAATTGATTTTTTTGGGTGAATCAAACTTTCAGAATGTTAAAGAAAAACAATTTGTTAATACTTTTTGAAGATCATCTGCATTCTTTCATACAACTTACAAGCTTCATTCAAAGAATTAAAAATAAGGAAAAATATGGATAAAAATATTAAAATTTATTCAAATATGATTGGTTTTATTTTTCTACTTGATTTTTGTGGAGGGAAGAAAACCTCATTACCAAGATCCAAATTTCTCTGAAAAATGGTTTTCCAAGATTTGGAATGCTCTGTCACAAAGCTTTCCAAAGTGGATCTAACCTGGGATCTGGCCAATGATCAGACTTGAACTTGAATGAGACTATATGTTTGGATTCTTCTAAAAGAATGAAGAAAGTAGGAGAAATTTGGGAATTTGGAGTGGGAGGGGAATTCAGAGGAAGATAAGTGCAAGGAATTAAAGAAGAAAACAGAACCACTGGACACTTATATGTTTCAGCCAGAAGGAAACCATGGCATGGAAATTTTATCCATATATTTATGGGAGCTGGGCCATAAAGTTGGTTCAGTTGCCTTCTTGCTTCTTGGAAAGTTTCACCCCAGATATCACGCAGTAATATTGTGTCCTTGAAGATTGGGTTTGAATCAAGCTCTTTCACCATTTCTTTCCTGACTTCAATCCAGTCTTCTGAGGTCCTCCCCAGGCAAATGGCTGCTTCTCTAAAGCCACAGTTCCCATCCACTATGAAATCTTGAACATGGGAGATATGTGGAATGGCTGCTTTTGGGGAAATTGAATCTTTGCATTGGAACTAAAACCAAAAATCAGATTTTTTTTATAACAGAAAATATGGAATAAAGATAATAACCACTTCTTCAGTTGATTGTTTGTCAAATATTCCAGAAGAAGAATAAGATAATGTGCAGGAAACCTCGAGGAAAAACCCAAAATAAGTTAGACAAAATTAAAAAATGAGAAAATACCAAATTTACTTACTTTCTCACTGATTGTTGGGGCTGCTAATAGATTCCCCCCAGAAGGATGGTAAGGAGCATCACCATCTTCATTGAATACCTTTAGTATCTTGATTCTTTTCCCAGGATTGTATTCAGGAGAAGCAACCCACTTATTCACAATGGTTCCAGACCTCTGATAAATGTTTTAATGAAAAAATCAATGAAAAATAATATGCAACAAATTAGCCAAAAACAAAATAAAATGAAAGCTCACCATCTCAATTAAATCCACATCTGGAAGCTCTTCATCTGATGAATCTTCCCCTTTATCCAAATCTGGCACCTCTTCATCTTCTGAATAATCCTCTTCAGTCAGAATTCCACCCTATCTTAAAAAATGAGAAGGGCTCATCAAAAAAACAACCCATTTCAGAAAAAATAAGTATAGTTATATAAATCACTCTTCCTCTGGTTCCTCCTTTTTTCCCCTTCCCCTTCCCTTGGATAGCCTTTCACCTTCTTGAAACCTGAACACATAAGAAAAAAAAAAATTATGAATGTTGATATATTTTTTTTTCCAAAAAATTGGTGACTGATGTTTGAATTTGCTATGAAGTTCTTCTTTGGCCATTCTGTCCTCTTGGTTTCTTCTAAATATTCAAAAACATATGGATCTCTTTTTCTTGAGGACTGAGAGATCTTCTTGAAATTATTGCTTTTCCTTTGGTTCTTACTTTCAGTTTGGATCTTTGAGTGGAATTTGGCTCTTCAATCAGGGTAAGTTGATATCTTCCACTGTAAAGCTTCATGCTTTCACCCAGATAATATAGCAGTTCTCCAGGTGGAAAATTGCTGAATTCTTCAAAAAGTTCAGTGAAATATAGGTTTTCATTACTTTCTTTGGTTGGAAAATCAAGTTTTTCTGAATCTTCAGTTGATTCAGGGTCCACAGTTAACTGGAGAAAGGAAGATCAAAATCAATCAGGAAATTATTGATTTGAGCTTGAATCCAAAAAAAAAGAGAGAAAAACTTACTGAGATGGGAGCTTTGACATGCTGTTGAGGATAATAATCATTAATTTTGAATAGTTCACCCTTTCTGATGGCCAATTTGACTTTGTGAACAAATGGTATACACATGTAAGAAGATTAATCACAGTTGTTGCAATTGGTGGAAGAATCAGGAACTTGATGAAATGAATTAATGGTTTTGAGGGAAAAGTGGTTGATATTTACAGAGGGATGATCCACACAGTGATGCAAAACAATGAGATGCTTGAATTCTGGCTGAGAGGCTTCAATGGCTCTCTCATGGGTTTGGATGATGATGGAACTGTCAATTTTTTGAACTACATTATAGAAAAAGAAAATAGAAGAATTGATAAATCTTTCAATGTCTGAGTGAGAACATTCTATTTTTGATTTGCTTGTGTTTCAACAGTGAAAGTATTTTTTTTGCCAAATAGGAGACAAACTTTCTTTTTAGAGGAATCCAGTTTTCAAGAAGGTAGTCAGAAGTTGGAGGATTCCAGACCAGAGAAAGTTTTGTGAAGTTTTTGTGATAGCTTGATTCAAATTTTGAATAGACAAAATGATGCCATTGTTTCTGGAATAGCTTCCATTCATCTTCAGATTTAAATTGCTTTCTTTAATGAGTTTGAATATTCTTGAAAATGTGCTAGACACAGAGAAGATGATGAGAGGAAGGGAAAACTGATTCAATTGAGCTAATAAGTGCTTGTTCCTTTCTTGTCACAATCACACTAGGTTCTTTATCTTGAAATATTTCCTAAAGTTGATTCAGGGCCCAATCATAGTTCTGTTTTTCTCTTGGGATAAGAAAAAGAATGCAACTGAGAAGCTTCTAGCGGAGTTTTTCATCCCAACAATATGAAGAAGGGGAATTCCAAATTTTTTGGTATTATATGCACATTCAATCATAATGATAGTGGGTAAAAGTTTGAGAAGTTTCATGGAATCAGGGTGTGAAAGAAATAATGAAGTAATTTACCATCCACATTGTTCATTTTGTAGTAAAAAGAAGAATTCCACAGTTCCATTATGAGTGATTCCTCAGGAGTTTTTCCATCAAGGGTATTTTTTTATTTGGGATCTTTTGTTGTAAATTGTAGGGAGATTTGTATGGATAGGTGATGATGAGTTTTTTATAAGAGAGTTGAGAATTTTTAAAGGGGGAACTCCTGCTTTGGATAAATTTTCAACCATCTCCTTTTGCTCCCCTTGGATTCTCCTGTGGATGGTTTGAGTTGAAGGATCAATGGAAGGTGGATGGCTGTGCTCTGGACATATAAAATTCACCACCCAAACACCTAATCTTTTTGAAAAATTCCCCAATAACCTGAAAGGAAAATTTGTCTTTCTTTATTTTTTTAATTTTATGGTATCTTTCCTGGGTTTTTATTCCCCAGATTTATCACATTGGTAAGTGTAGGTCTGATTATTGCAATTTGATACTCTGGTAGATATGGCATATCCATGGGACTTTACCCATGATTGGATAGCCTCAACCAGCTCATCATTTTGATTATATGATAGCTCAGGAGGAGGGGCCAGAAGAGTGGAATCACAAGTTTGATTAGATGAATAAGGAGAAAGAGGAGTTGAATCAATAGTTTTATTAGATGAGATAATGGAGGATAGGCCTGGTGGAACAGTTGAAACAGTTCTGAAAAGTGGGTGGATTTTTTCTTGAGCCATTGGAAAAAGAGATGTTCTTGTTTGGAAGTATCTGGAGTTTTAAGTTTTTTTCATGAGTGGTTGGTGGTGTGGTGTGAAAATGTGTGGTGTGGTGGGGTGGGTTTTGGTGTGGTAGTGGTGTGGTGTGGTGTGGTGTGGTGTGGTGTGGTGTGGTGTGGTGTGGTGTGGTGTGGTGTGGTGTGGTGTGGTGTGGTGTGGTGTGGTGTGGTGTGGTGTGGTGTGGTGTGGTGTGGTGTGGTGTGGTGTGGTGTGGTGTGGTGTGGTGTAGTGTGGTGTGGTGTGGTAGTGTTTGGGGGTGATGGGAGTGTGAAACAGGTCAAGGGGGTGGTTTATAAGATAATTGGAGCGCTCCAAGACGGGTGGTGGTCCCAGGAAAAAAATTTTCAGTCATGTTGAATATATGCATGTGAAGGGCTCAAAGAAGAGTGAATTTTTTGAATCTTTTGGTTTTTTTGATGGAATTTTTAAAGATCAAAAATGACATCCAAAAATCCTGAAATTTTTTTTTTGAAAAGCTCTTGAATAGTTCTCTTATAGTTCTCAAAGCTTGAAAAACCAAAAAAAAGAATTCAAAATGGCAAACATAAGTATCCAGAAGTCAAGTGAGAAAATTGAATTTTTTGAATTTTTTGCTTTTTGAAGGAATTTTTTAAGCTAAAAGAATACATCCAAAAAATCTGGAAAAAATATTTTAATGCTCTTTGAATTCTTTTTAACTTTGTGAAAGCTTGAGTTACACAAAAAAACCAATTAAAAAGGAAAATAAAAGGATTCAAATTTACAAAGAGAAATTTGATTTTTTTTGACGTTTTGTGTTTTTTGAGGAAATTTTTTAAGATGAAATGATAGATCCAAACAATATGAAAAAATATTTAAAGAATCTATGAATGTTTCCAAAAATTTATAACAGCTGAAATAAACAAAAAAACAATTAAAATAGCCAAAGTGATGATCAAAAAAACCATGCAAAAATTTGTTTTTACAGAATATTTTCATTCTTTGATTGCATTTTTGAAGGGTTTCTAATGGCTCCGAAATTACAAAAGATTTGGGTTAGGGGTTCAAAAACACCTGCTAGTAGGCTGCGCAGTCAGAATTAAAAAAATTAATTCTTGAAAGTTTTGTGGAATTTTTTTTTTGTGTAGAATACCAGAGGGGCACAACCGTGCGCCAACGTTGAAATGCATGAAATAAAGGGTTGGATTTGTGAGAAAAATATTTTCTTTTCTTTTCTTTTCTTTTCTTTTCTTTTCTTTTCTTTTCTTTTCTTTTCTTTTCTTTTCTTTTCTTTTCTTTTCTTTTCTTTTCTTTTCTTTTCTTTTCTTTTCTTTTCTTTTCTTTTCTTTTCTTTTCTTTTCTTTTCTTTTCTTTTCTTTTCTTTTCTTTTCTTTTCTTTTCTTTTCTTTTCTTTTCTTTTCTTTTCTTTTCTTTTCTTTTCTTTTCTTTTCTTTTCTTTTCTTTTCTTTTCTTTTCTTTTCTTTTCTTTTCTTTTCTTTTCTTTTCTTTTCTTTTCTTTTCTTTTCTTTTCTTTTCTTTTCTTTTCTTTTCTTTTCTTTTCTTTTCTTTTCTTTTCTTTTCTTTTCTTTTCTTTTCTTTTCTTTTATTTGATTTTCTATTCTTTTCTATTATATTCTTGTCTTTTCTTGTCCTTTTTCTTTTCTAATATTTTTATTTTTTTTTCCAATTCCATTTTTTATTTATATTTATTTATTAGCTGTTCATTTTTGTTTTATGTGATTTTTTGAGTTTTTACTTTCAATTTAATTTATCTTTATAAATTCATTTTCGATTCCAAAGTTGTGTTGATTTGGTTGTGAAACCCCAGAAGAACATGATCCAATTTTTTGGAGGGTTTTAACTCCTTCAAAAAAACCACCTGAAAATCAAAAAAAGTAAAGAAAAAAAATTGCATCATCAGTGTTCAGCCATTTCTCAACTAAGTTTCCTCAAATATATTTTTGTATTTGAGTTTTCAGCATGCTATCAATAAAATAAACAAACCTAAAAATTATTTTTGGATAATGTTTTGGGGCCTTTATTCCGCCAAAAAATGAACTCAAAGAGAAACAATCACCAAAAATCAAAATATTTCTGTTGAATTTTTTGTGACACTTTATTTCAAATTTTTGGACCCTCTGACCCTGCAGAATTTTTCCCCAGCCTCTGAAACCACCACCAAAAAATTTTTTAGATTTTTAAAATTTTGTTTTACCTTGTGAAATTCCCATCAATTTACTTTTTCTTAATTTTTCCTCATTCAAATGTTGGGAGCCATGGATTTTTCTTTAAAATAATAATAATGATAATAATGAGAAAAATAAAAATTATATTGAAATTTACCAATTTCACAATATCAAATTGTGTGAATCAGGAGATTAATCAATTTTTTTTTCAAAAAAAAAAAAAAATGAAAAAAATACAATGACAAAAATATAAAACGTCAATCAAGATATTTAAGTAAGTTTACCTCAGATATCCTGGGAATTTTCCAGAAATTCCTTTTGTTTAAAACACAGGAACACTTGAATGAGATTTCTATTGCAATGAGAACAGAAGAATTAAAAGCTTTGATAAAATAAACCAGATTACCGCCTCCAAATTTGAGCACCAATTAAAATGTAATAATTTAGATTGAATATGAAACTTGGGTTGATTGGGAAAATTTGAAAAATAAAAATGATTTTGAACTTTCAATCAAATCATGATTGAGCTAAAAAAAAAAATTTCAATTGATTAATATAGGAGAAATTAAAACACGCTAAGGCATATCAGAGTTCAAATGTTGTACAATTTAAATTACTTATTTTTGGAAAAATATCAAATTTAAGACTTTTTGTTTTCATATTAGGTTAAATCCTGAATCAATGGTTTTAACTGAAAAAATGAAAGTTTGAAAAAAAATGGACAAGCCTTACATCAGCCATCTATTGTTTTAAAAATTACAACTCTGATACACCCTAATATACATGCAAACAGCCTTCCTATTGAATCACAAATTTCAAGCTTGGAAGCTATAAAATTTCTCCCCAATCTGAAAAAAAAAACAAGAACTTTACATTGAAAATCTCAATGTTATGCTCCATGTTTCTCAAAATAATTATAGGGGAACAAACTTTCAGAGTCAACCTATGAGGAGGAAAGTTGGAAAGAAATAATGTGTTGAGGAACTCTTGTTGGTGTAGATTTTGATTACCATATTAAACAGATTAATGGCTTTGATAATTCCTCATAGTTTTGTTTTCTTCATTTCAAGGAATATAATACAGAGGAAACTCATTTATGGTGTAGACTTATGTATTTTTGCAACATAAAATAACATTTTCCAATAGATACAAATTGTTAGGTAGTAAAATTGCAAGTTAAAAAAATAGCTCTTGATTAATCTATCCAAATCTTGATATTCACTATATCCATGAATTAAAATGTGTTCAGGAAGCAGAATTTTTTGAAGCCACTATATTATTCAGGCAATTTCTGAAATTTAGTAAGAAATTCTGGTACTTAGGATCCCCTGAAGCATGCAGATTTATAGTTAGGTGCAAAACTTGCAAAAATCTCTAGCAAGAAGAATTAACCAAACTTTCATAAAAATTTGAGGATGTTTAATTTTTTGAAACACAGTTTAAAATTTCCTAAAGTATCCAAAAAGGCCCATAACCATTTTTCCAAAAGGTAGGTGGAATTCATGAGGTTTTGAAGTAGCCTGTCAGCAAAATCAAGAGCATGCCTATGACTCATAGTTTCTTAATTCCAGATTATAAATGAAGAATTTTTGAGAGATTCAACCTTTTTAGAATTATTTTAGATTATTGTTGAGTATATTAATAGGGCGTATAAAATTTCAGAAAATCCACCATTTTTTAATGGCGGGTTTCAACCCAAATCCGCCATTTCAAAACCACCATCAAAAATCAAAAAAAACCACTTATTTTAGATCAGACGCGTCAAAGTTAATATGAAATAAGTTTTTTTTTTCAAGTAAAGTATATAAAGGCTTTGACCCGCTCAACCACGTGTAATTTTACATCATCACCCCTGGTTTCAACCTCTGACCTCATCCAAAAAATTCTACCTCCAACCTCATTGGAAAAATTTGATTTTAATTTCTCTCATCAATTCATCACTCTCATCTCTTTCTATCCTCTTTGCTTCATTGCTCTCATCCCCTCATCACTTCATTTCTCTCATCCCCTCATCACTTCATCACTCTCACCTTGTTTCATCACTCTCATCACTTTATTGCTTTCATCACATCCATCCTCTCATTGCTTCATTGCTTCATTGCTTCATCACTTCATCACTTCATCCCTGCTTTCATCACATTGATTCATAACTTTTTTGCTTCATCCCTTCATCCCTCTTACTCTTTTTAAATGTCCCCTCAGAAAACCTCCCCCCGCAAGTCCACTCAGCAACCCAATCAACCAAATCAAACATCTCCTGGGAACTCAAAATCCAACAATCCTGCCCCCATCAGCTTCCAAAGGATCAAGTCATCTCAAGAGAGCTGATGAAATGATCCTGATGAACTAAAGAATAAAACAAAGGTAGGCTGGCTCTTTCATCCAAACAGATGAGGAAGCAATTCAAGTACTATCAATCCAAACATTGCCCCTTTAGAAAATGCTTACAAGCCCCATTCTGTCCCTGTCACTGTATGTTTACCAACAATCCTGCCCCCATCAGCTTCCAAAGGCTCAATTCATCTCAAGAGAGCTGATGAAATGATCCCGATGAACTAAAGAATAAAAAAAAGGTAGGCTGGATCTTTCATCCAAACAGATGAGGAAGCAATTCAAGTACTATCAATCCAAACATTGCCCCTTTAGAAAATGCTTACAAGCCCCATTTTGTCCCTGTCACTGTATGTTTCCCAAATTATCTCCTCTCATCCACATACTACATGTGGGGTGAGGATCAAGAAAGGATTAAATTCATTGGATAAAATTTTCAGGGTTGCAAGCCCTATTCTTTCCACATCTCTGTATGTTTATCAAATCATCTCCCCCCATCTTTTTACCTCCCAAATGTATACTTTGATTGGGGTGAGGATCAATGAGGAATTCAACTTTTTGTATAAAATTTTGAGGGCAGTGGCAGATTTATAAGCCAAAATTTAGTTTCACACTATGGGATTTGAACCCATGACCTCAAAATTGGTGAGTGATGCTTTAACCACTAAGCCAAGTGTTCCATTTCCGGATTGGCCAATGTACCTGTCCCAATAATTTTACCTTGGATGGTCATATCATCCATTTGGTCTCATCCCAGGCAGTCAAATCTGTCCATCAAAGGCTGCCACCGCAATTGATCCATCAATTGCGGGCAATGGCAGAGGAGGAGGAGGTGATGGAGGCTTCCCCCTGAGATCAACTGCCAGCTGCTGCAGAGGAGGAGGAGCAGGAGGCCACCGCTGGCCCCAGGAAATCAAATATGTCCATCAAAGGCTGCCTCCTGCAATTTATCGATCAATCACCAGCATCAGCAGAGGAGGAGGTGGTGGTGGAGGCCGCCGCCTGCAATTTACCACCAGCGGCGGCAGAGGATGAGGAGGATGCCACCCGCAATTGATCTCTGGCGGTGGCAGAGGAGGAGCTGGAGGAGGCCCCCAGCAATCAATCAATCAATTTCCCACGGCGGCAGAGGAGGACGAGGCTGAAATCAATTGATTTCGGGCGGAGGCAGAGGAGGCTGCTGGCAATCAATCAATTGATTGCCGGCAGCGGCAGAGGAGGAGGAGGCGGAAATCAATTTATTGATTGCCAGTGGCAGCAAAGAAGGAGTGGGAGGAGGCCCCCGCCCGCAATCAATTTCCAGAGGTGGCACAGGAGGAGGAGGAGGAGGCCAATTTCTGAAATTGATTAATCAATTGCCGGCAGGGGAAAAGGAGGAGCAGGAGGAGTCCGCCGGCAATCAATCAATCAATTGCCGGCAGTGGCAGAGGAGGGGGGGAGCTTACCTGGCCGATTGAGCAAGGAGGTGTGGGGGGACCTAGAGGTTGAATGATCAAAGGATCACCAACTAATGAGGGGCAGGAAGAGGAGGAGGATGAGGAGGAGGGGGGGGAGCTTACCAGGGGTTCCAACCAAAGGAGGAGGGGAGTTGGTGGGTGAGGATGTTTGGTGAGGAGTAGGAAGGAGTGGACTGGTGGTTAAGAGTTCAGTCAGCTTTTTTGTTTTTTCAACATGCTGCCAGGAAGTTTGATTGGAAATGTAGAGAAGGGTGGTCATGCAATGTGGGCTGATGAGATGATGATAAAATTTGTGTGAAGAAATGGATATGTGAAGCAATGTAGATGAGATGTGTGTGATTCAATGGAGATGGGATTGGTATGGATTTTCTGAGGTGGTGGTGTGGATGGACTTTTTGCATGGGATGGATGGTGGATGGACAATCGTGCATAATGGCGGGTTTGATGTTTGAAATCTGCCATTTTCATGAAAACTGCAATTTTGAAATACACCAGTTAGGGGTATGTGTATTTCAGAAACCTGCCATTGAAAATGGAGGGTTTGGTCAAAAAAATGGCAGTTTTCTAATGGTGGTTTTTTTAACTTTGATATTTCCTAATATTTATTTGAGAATACTTAATTTTCTCTCAAATATTACTTCTTTTATTTTATTTTATTATTTTATTTATTTATTTACCTGTTATGTTATATCTCCTTTTCTTCCTCACACCATCTCTTTCCTATCACCTGTGAGCTATTGAAGCCTGCGCACTTGAATCTCTATTCATACATTATTAACTATTCATTCACAGGCATGAGAATATTTAATCAGAAGTCTCAAGGAAAAGGAGAATGGAACCTGTTGACTTTCTTCTTTCTTATTTTCAGAGATAATTGTTTTACTCAATCAAAAAAGCTCATTCAAACACTTCATAGAAGGAAAAAAATCAACAAGGATTTTACAGAAAATTTGGTGTGATCATCTCTTCTGGCATGACTTCTATTCAACATCAGAGGTAAAGGTGTTCTTTGACTCAGTCCAATCAGTCCATCATATTAGTGCCATGTAAGGCTGTGTCTCAGGAATTTGAAAGTTAGATGGGTATGATAATCTCATTTTCCTCTAAGAATATCCTAAATTATTTCTAATCACATTGCATGATAGCCTCTGGTTTTCAGTAAATAAGAAATTCAGATTTCAACAATTATTGATACAGAGGAGTGATTCAAACTCAAGGGAATTCCAAAGGTGATATGAGCTGCAATTCCATTTGTTAGATTCATGGCAACTATTCAACTACCATCAAATGCCATGAATATTCTTCCAGATGATCTGAGAGAAGCTAGCAAGAATTTATATAGGAAGTTTTTCCAGAAATTCCATGTCCATCAATCAAGGATTAAGAAGGCTGAGAAAAATTGCGTGCATTCTTTATCAGTTCAAAGGTTTCCTTCTATCTATGATTCATAAGAGAGATGTTTTTAACATCTGATTTATTCATAAAATCATGTTTTCCCTCCACAAGTACTCAGTTCCTGTTTTCCTTATTACCTCCACTGATTGATGAATTATTGGAAGGTCAGTAAAAGCTTTTTCAAGAATTTTTCTGAAATTTTGAAATATGATAGGGGTTATGAATCTTAATATTTCATTTTTGAACAATCTTTGATATTTTATTCCAGGATAAATCAAATTATCAACCAGAAAATCAAAGGAAAAATCCTATTGGTAACATGGTCCTGCAGGCTTACAAATTTATCAAAGCAATCCAAACAAATTTTTCAGCTTTGAAGGTTTAAAAAATTCCTCAGCTTATTTCATTTTTTTCCCCTAAAAATGATTTTACTCAAGTAGAACCTTGGCCAAGGAAGCATCTATGAAATTTGTATAAGAAATAGAAAAAAAAGTTGAAATAGAAAAAACTAAATATTTTCCCTGACCCATTGCAAAGCAATTGTTTATGGAATATACAACATAGAACTGCTCAACCCTTAGATTATTTTCATGATGAAAAATATAGAATAATCTTCTGGTCTTTATTTTTCTGTATTGGTGAAAAAAATATTGTTGGAAAAGACAACCACCTGAGTGAAAAATTGAAGTATCAGAATGACAAAATGCCAGAAAATTTGAATAATAATTAATTTAAGTGAAAATATTCTTTCCTGGTTGTTATTTCAATTCTGAAAAACACCCCAATTCACCATAAGGATGAAAAATAACATAGCTCAGAGGGTCATGCAATGTTCTCAGTTAACTAATCCTCCACAAGGAGCCATTGGAAGGCCTGATCATGAAACCTCTATGGGTCAATTTAGAAGGTTAATTATTTAATTTTAATGAAAATTCATCAAAAAACCTTTAATTTCATAAAAAGACAAAAAGAAAAAATAAAAAAACAGGAGATAACATACATACCTTCCAGCCACATTAGGGTATATCAGAGGTATAATTTTCAACAAATCAAATGGCTGTTTTCCAGCCTATCCATTTTTTTTTCAAAATTTCATTTTTTTTCAGTTAAAACCATTAATTCATTGTTTATTTTGATAAAAAAAAATATTTTTAGAAAAATTGATATTTTTCCTGAAACAAGCTATTTAAATTTTTCAAAATTTTAACTCTGATAGGACCTATTGCAGCTATGTGTTGTACTGTTGGTAGGCTGTGAAATCTTTGTTCCATATTTTGTGGAGATGGATGAGCAAGACTGGTTTATTGATTTGGACCCATCTGAGGAGAAAGGTTTCCCATATAATTGTGATGTGTATCAAAAATCAAAGCATTGGAATGTCCTTGGTGTAGCAAATTTGGAACCAAAAAGTAAGGGGAGGAGGACCCTCTTCTATGTGATGGATTTGGTAAGTGACTCATTTTTTTTAAAAAATTTAAAGGTAGAAAAAGCCTTGTTAAAATTTATTGTTCAAAATAAACTCAATTGTGTTGATTTCATGGTTGATGGGCAATTACATGAAAGTGGGATGGAAGGGGGTTCATATAAATTTTAAAATTTCAAACAAAGCTTTTGAAAAAAGTGATGAATTAGTGTTAATTGAATTTTCTGTTGTTCCACTCTGTTAAATCTGGTGTCCTTGTTAAATGTTTTTCCCTCTATTACATCTAATTTCATTGTTACATGTGTTTTCCTTGTTACATTTTTCTCATTTTTGGATTTGTTGTCCTTGTCAAATTTTTGTCCCTGTTAAATGTTTTCTCCCCGTATGTTTGTGATATTATAAAAAAAACTATATAAATACAAAGGTGTAGTTGAAAATTGTGAAAATTTACATATATAAATGCATAAATCAGTTTTTGTGTGAATTTTTGATATTAGAGGGGACTGAAAAAAGAAAAAGTGGGCTGAAAATAAAAGCAAAATAAAAAATGAAAAATGAAAGAAAACTTAAAAAAAAGAAAACTGAATTGGATGCAAAAATTTGAGGTAAATTAATACAAACCCAAGGAAATAGTTGATGGGTGAGGTGTGGGAAGAATTGAAATCTTTGTACATTTATAGATATAAATTCAGATGGTTTTTTTCAACATTGAATATGATAGTAAATCCCAGAATGGTGGGAGTGGTGTTAATTTATCTACAGTTTATCATGGTTTTTCATTGCCTGACTAGTACCCTGGGTGGAAAATCCCTCTACTGAGGCTAGAAATAAATTCAGATATTCAAAAGGGTTCATTCTGGGTGAAATTTGAAGGGAAATTGTCTTCAGTGTCATCCTCATTGCATGGAATCATTAAAATTTCCTTCAGGAATATTTCTTGGAAAAGAATTCACAATTTTCTTTGAGCAGCGTTAATTGGAATAGTTTGGTTTTTAAATTGATAAAAGCAATCCAATCCAATTCATTTGATTGATAACTAATCCTATTTCCATTATTTTTCAACTCATTCAGTTGGAAGTTGTTAGCTTAAAATCCTTATGAGTTTTCATTTAAACAAGATTCATGTTGGTTTTCAAATGGTAAAATTATAATTTTTTTTGATTCTTATTCAGGTATTTGATTCTGATTTTTTTTTGAATAAGAAAATAAACCTGTTGGTAGGATTACATATTTCTCTTTTTGAAATTAGCCTTTAGTAGGAAAATTGCTTAACCTGAAACCAAAAAAGGGGTTCATTATTACATGGATGAGGGCGAAAAACTACAAGGCATTATTATGAGGCCCTTGTGAAACAGATTTACTGCATTTGGCCATCTGAAATGAGATTTAGAAAATGTAGATAAACAGGAAGCCGCTTTTAGATCATTTTGCATAAAATTCTTGATGTAAATGAATGCTAAAATACAAAAAATTAATTGTTTTTAAATTATAAATGCAATTTTTAATATAAGCAGAATTTTGAAAAAATTAATAATTCCATAAAAAAACCAAGTTACCTCAATTTAAAATGAATCTGAAGGTTTTGTAAGAATTCAAATTTTAGTAAAGTTTGTGACTAAAAATAATATTTAGATTGAAAGATCAAGTAAAATTCTGGACATTTCTAACTCTTTTCTTATCATTTAAAAATAAATTGATATTTATTAATTTTTTTTGAGTTTTATTCCAATATTTTTTGAATTAATTCCATTCTTGAAAAAATAAAATGAAATAGACAATATATATTTGCCTAAATTATGTATTTATTGAAATTTCTACTATTTCAGGCCAACTCTAAAATATTAGTATGATGATAATATTTAAATTGAATTTAATTAAATAAATAATATTTTTCCTTGGTTCAATTTTGCATGATTTCCCTAAAAATTCTGGTATTGATGAGAGCAAGATATATTCAAGTCTTGTGTAACTATTCATATTTACAGAAATTAACACTTGTATATCCAACCCAGTTTATTCTTATGTGTTTTGATTAAAATTTTTCTGCCTCATACTCAAGGATATCAAAAAATATTCCTGTCTTATTTTTTTACAGATTCCACTGGTACACAAAAATGAATTGGGTGATGATAAATTCACGACTCCAGTTGTGTGGGAGTCATGTAGGGCCCTACACGGCTCAAATGAGCCGTGGGGGCCCATAGACAACTACAAAGGGCCGTTCCAAACACGTGCTACCCCCAGGGGGTTGTATAGGAGCCATTTAACCCCAAACACAGCAATTTGGAGCCGTGTACAGGGGTACACAGCTCAAAACTACTGTTTTTGGGGGTGCGCAACCCCCCAGAAGTTATGCCAAAATTTTGGGCACCCCTGGGACCACACTTGGGTTCCCTCAACCCAAATTTGGGATCAATGCATACTTTGTGGGACTGTTTTTCCACACCTAGTGATTCCAAAGTGACTTTAAAGTGAAACCAAAGTGAAAGTAAAGTTAAAATTTAAATCATATAAAAACAAGCAAACAATTCTTTCTCAACTCAAAAGTGAGAAAAATTTGTTTGTTCAATTGAAATCTGGATTGAATACTGAAGTATACCATTGCACTTTTTTGCATGGTGACAGTGGCAAGCCCTCCTTCTTCTGACATGGCTGCGTGGAAGGTCTACATTGATAGTGCCATCAACAAAGCTTTGGAAAAAGAGACAAAGGATTTGGCTAATGAAAAATTGGAAGCCCCAATTACATCCTCATCAAGGGTGACAATTGAGGAACAAAATGTTTCACAGTGGGATGCAACCTCTGGTCTTGAGTAACATTTTATGTTACAGAATTCTTTGCCAGATTAAATTTGATTCAAACTAACTTATGGGGTGGCTGTAACTACAAAACTACAAAGCCTACCCATTGAATTGGTGCCAAATCCACTTGACCCAACTCCTGTGAGAAATTTTCCTACTAGGAAAGAGGCCTAAAACTATTGTTAAACATGGGCTATGAAGCATGGTTACCCTCTGATGGTTTTTAACTCAAAGAAAGATTAATATGTGGATTTGGCCTGTGATTGCCATGGTTGCTATTTGGGACAACTTCTTACCAAAAGGTCTAGACATACTCACACAAGGAAGGTTGGGTGCAAGTTTTGAATCCATGCAAGTTGCAGGAAGGCAGACCCTTTGTGGCGACTCTCCTACAAAGAAACCCAACATAACCATCAACCATCTGAACATCTCTCTGTGCATCCTCAACTGAGGAGAATCTTGGGGGTGGCCTTAGAAAATCTAATAGAAGGCATGAATGATGGGCTCAATATGTTTCAGCTTAAGAGGAAATTGAGCAAGATTTATGGAGGGGATTATGTTGATGACAAAACAATCTATAACACTGAGCAGAAGGTAACCCTTGCAGAACTAAAGGGGAAAAGTGTTATGGAGGTACTCTATGAACAGCTTGAAGAAAGAAGTTTGATTCACCGGTCAAAGTTCAGTGAAGAGGGTCACTTGGAGGCCCTGTACTTAGCACATCCTGAGGCAGTAAATCTTTCAAAAAAATTCCATCATATTGCTATGTTGGATTATACTTATAAGACAAATAAGTAAAAAATCCCGCTATTGCATGTTGTAGGAATGACAGGCAATTGGAAAACTTTAACAAAAGCTCTTGTTTTTATAAAAAAAAGAAATGTTTGAGTTCTACAGTTTGTCTGTAAAGGCATTAAAGGAGTTGGCTTATGATCCTGAGAGAATTCCAAAAGTCTTTGTGACAGACCATGAAAAAGCTCTTATTTGTGCTATTGAATCTAGTTTCCCTGAGTCATCAAGACAATGTTTCACTTGGCACTTGTCTAAAAACATGAAAGCAAACTTTAAATCATGCTTTGTTAATGATGTTGAAGGATTGAAAAGCTTTATGAATCTTTGGGCAAAGTATGGGGCCTCAAAGACCAAGGAGGAGGCGGAGGTCATTGATATGGAACTCAGAGTAGGTCCAAATCACTGCTTCTTCTTCTTCCTAGTTTTGGGTTCTGACATTTGCTTGACTTGTACATTTTTTCTTGAAAGAATATGAGGATGTACTCAAGTATATGGAAAATGACATTTTCCCTATCAAAGAGACGTTTGTAACAGTGTGGACTTGTATAAAACCATATTTTGGAAAAAAACAACATCTTGGGTTGAAGGGGCACATGCAACTCTCAAACAATTCCTTGCAAACTCTTCAGGAAATATTTGGGATGTTTGGAAAACCCTTGAAAAAACATTTTTAAATCAAATTAAATTGGTTCATGCATGACCTCATAATCTTGAATTAAGTTAGGGACAGTTCTTCCACCTGAACTGTTACCATTGGGTTAAAAATTTTCTTTAGAGGCAATTCAGCTTATTAGGGAAAAATTCATGAAGTTCAAACGTGATCATGATGGCAAAGTGTGCACCAAGTCATATTCCAAGACTATGGGTTTGCCCTGTTCCCACCAAATAGGTGACTGTCTAGAATTCAGAGGATCTATGGCACTCAAAGATGTTCATCCTCAGTGGAGGTTGTACTATGAACCTTGCAGTTCTATTTCTGCAAGTTGGCTCAAGTTGGATGGTTCAAGTTGGATTGTTCAAATCACTATGTGATTAATGATTTTTGATTAATGACTCCTAATTCATTAATGATTGATCTGTTTGAACTTTTTAAGTGCAATTTCAATGAAATGCTAAGCATTCCTCAGTTAAGTAAAAAATTGAATGCAATGATCTTGGAATCTCCAGATCATGAGCAAAGCAGCCTATTGAAATATATCATTTAGAAGATTACAAAATATCAATCAAAACCAAGAATTGAACCTCAAGTCTTACAATAAAGTAGGGGACGGCCAAAATTGACAGATACGCGGCAAGAACCATCTTGGTTTGAGCATGTTGAAAAACAACTCAAGGGGGAAAAAAGGACTAGAAGGGTTCCAAATAAGAAAAGACAAAAGATTTTAAGTCTTTCCTTTTGGGATATGTTCATTTTTTTGGGTTAATGAACTTAGTTACTAACTAATGATGAATTGTAAGTCAAAGTTGGCAGAATCTGAATCTGAATTTCATAGCTCAGAGGAAGAGACTGAAAGTGAATTTGGATAACTTAATTTGGAATCAGAATCCTCCTCAGAGGAAGAGAGAATGCAGAAAAGCTCAACCAGAAGCTCATCTATGGTGAGTATTCATTTCATTGATCCAATTAAAGAAATGAATACTAATTTAGTTTTCATGATAGAAACCACATGTGAAATAACTCAATCAAATAAACAAGAAATTCCATAAGTTCTTGGGTGAGGTTTGGGATCCAATTGGAGATGGGAATTGCAGATTTAGATTCATTGCTAAATCTCTTGGTTATGAAGAACATGGTTGGTTTAAAGTTAGGAAGGAAATGATTGAAACATTAGAGAAACATAAAGCATGCTACATTAAGATGCTTGGTGGTGCAAAGGAGGTTGAAAAGATTAAACAAATACTTGATGTTGAAGACATCAATGAAAATATTCCCTCCTCAAAATAGGTGGCTAAATTAGATATGGGTCAAATCATAGCAGACACACATTCCAGACCTATATGTTTAATTTCATTGGAGTCATGTGATACATATACTCCAATGAAAAATTGTTTTACTGATCAATCAGATCCAATTTTCATTTCCTTTGTAAACAATAACCACTGGGCTCTATTAGTACTTGAGATAGAAATGATTCCAATCCCCCCATTGTAGCAAAACCATTTTCCTTGATTTCTAAAAAAGCCTCTGGTTGGGTTGATCATCTCAAAGATCAACTGTAAATGTATTCTAGATTATAGAGATTATAGACTTTGACTTCATTTAATCATTGGGTTTCATATTAATTGTAATTCTAATGCAGCTAACAAGTCCTATTAATATAAAGTGTTATCAAATTTAGAACATCATTATGTTGAGTGTTTTGAGTTAAAATCATTAGGGGTTATCAAAGTTAACCAAACCCGCCATTTTTTAATGGCGGGTTTCAACCCAAATCCGCCATTTCAAACCCGCCATTAAAAATCAAAAAAACCCACTTATTGCAGATCAGACGTGTCAAAGTTAACCTGAAATAAGTGGGTTTTTTCAAATAAAGTATTTAAATGCTTCCACCACCTGTCCGCGTCATACACCCCTGTCTTCCCACCTCCTTCTACCTCCGACCTCATTGGAAAATGTTTTACCCCCACCCTCATCATAAAATTGATTGACCACTCTCATCACTTTATCGCTCTCATCACTTGATCACTCTCATCCACTTCATCGCTCTCAAAACTTCATCACTCTCATCACTTAACCGCTCTCATCACTTGATCACTCTCATCCACTTTATTGCTCTCAAAACTTCACCACTCTCATCACTTTTTTGCTCTCATCACTTGCGTAGCCCAAACTCTTTCAAATGGCCCCTCAGCGAACCTCCCCCCACAAGTCCAACACACCCAAGAGAACATTGCCAAGGAACTCCAAAACAAACAATCCTCCCCAATCAGCTTCCAAGGGCTCAAGTCAGCTCAAGAGATCTGATCACATCATCCTGGTAAACTGGCTGAAAATTCCCTCCAACTACAATGCCTGCTTTGGATCCAACAACAAAACACGTGTTGGCCGACCTCAATCCTCTAAGGTCAATGGTTATCTCCTGATGGCCAATGAACTCAAGAACAAAACAAAAGGTAGGCTGGATCTGTCATCCAAACAGATGAGGGAGCGGTTCAAAAACTATTGAGCCAAGTACAAAAAGGCCCACTCCATGTCTATCTCCACTGGCTTTGGTATCACCAACTTGGACAAAGCCAAAGGAATCAACTCGGTGGTTGATAAGTTGGACTCCATTTGTCCTTTTTATATTCAAATGGATGAAATATTTGGAAAGAAGGCCAACATCACCCCCCTAGCTGCTTTCGATGCCCAACAATCCAATTCCGTTGATGCCAAGGACTTGGCTGGGGATGCTCAGCCTACCAACGGGGACCTTGATGAAACCTTGGCCTTGGAGTGGCCCCCATCTGATGACGAGGAGGATATTCAAACACAATCGGCTCCAATCACTTCTACTTTGGTATTGATTGATCAGTCAATCCCGACCTTGGACCCCTCACTTCCTTCTTTTGATTTCTCTCTTCCTGGGGAAGAAAAACTGGAGAACTTGCCCAATGAGGAGGATGTTATTCCTGGATCACCGTTGCCATCAACATCTGCTCAAGTAAGGAACTAAATTGTTTTCAATTCTGTCTGGTTGCTCCGGACTGATTTACATTGTAAAAAAACAGGCTCATCCATTTTTGATTGGCCAAAAACTCAAGCCAATGGGGCCTCCCACATTGCCTTCAAATACTTGTGAGGACTTTCAGACTCAAACCTCCTCTGCCAAGGGTAAGCAAAAGGCCTCCAATTCCATCAATGTCAACCCCAAAAGTCATCAAAAGAGAAGAAACACTTCCAGTTTTTCGGGCTTTGAAGAAATCATGGAGAAGCAAGATTCATGTAAGTTGATTGATTCAATATCCTTGCTTTCAAAATCATGCTCATTGCCATTCCCCTCCAAAAAACAGTGAAATCACAAATTGAATCAGATAAACTTCAGTTTGAAAAGCAAAAGTGGGATTGCCAACTGGCCATGGATGGTCAAAAGCAGCAAGCCGAGACTTTGGCTAATCAACAAAAATTGGATGCTGAGTGGAGGTTGAAACAAGCTGAGCTAGAGTTTCAAAAAGAGGAAAAGGAGAAGGATCGGCAGCAAGTGCAACTGGAAAAGGAGAGGGAACAACGGGCAAACAAAAAAAAGGATAAGGTATCAGTACCTTTGGCTTGCATTTGCAGTGGTAGATTGGTAGAAGAAATACAGCAGATTACTAAAATGCTGGGCTTGTAAAGATATTTGCATGGATGAAAGAAAAACAAATTATTTTTTACTACAACAATGTTTGAGAGCATTCTTAACCCCACCAATATACAAATCTTTTTTGTTTTTATTGATATTTTTTTCTAGAGTAAATTTGGCCGTTTTTCATGTCCCTACAAGTGCTCTGAGTTTTTTTTATTAATTTGGAGTGACATGGCCATTCTGGTATGGGTTGCTGTGTCCACAGCTGGAAAGGTACAGTGCTTGTACTTGTTAGCCGCCCAAATCATTTTGAATATACCTTTTTGCTTGAAATCAAGCTCGCAACTAAAGCACTTTGGCCCAGTTGTTTGAGCCTGATTTGGGCAATGAGACAATTGTTCGCTCAAGGGAGTGCCACTGTGGGTTAAATCAAACCAGACCCTGTCACACAATGGTCTTGAACATCATACTTTCCTGCAAAGTGATCACAGTTATACTCAAACCCAAGGTTGCAAATGAAACAATTTGGCCCAACTGACCGAGTGCCAATCCTCTCATATTCACAACCATTGAAAAGGCCCAATGGATTATGCTGTCGTACAGGCCGCAATCTCATTGATATACAGACACTGGCCCAATATGTCGACCATTTCCAGCGCTGAAATACTTTGGGGTCAAACATAGGCCACAACAATGACCTCCTATAAAGTCAGATTTTTAGCTTAGTCTGATCATGCTTCGCGATGCGAGCGAGGGGGATGGCCGTGGGAGATGGCGGCGGGCTTGCTGCAAGCAAGGGGGGAACCGCCCCCCACTGGGCTTGCTGAAAGCAAGGGGGAACCGCCCCCCACAGATGCGAGCATGGCCGACGGAGATGGCCCCAGGCTTGCTTCAAGCAAGGGGGAACCGCCCCCCACAGATGCGAGCAAGGGGGGATGGCCACGGGAAATGGCGGCGGGCTTTCTGCGAGCGAGAGGGGAACCGCCCCCCACCGGGCTCGCTGCAAGCAAGGGGGAACGGCCCCCCACAGATGCAAGCATGGCCGACGGAGATGGCTGCGGGCTTGCTGCGAGCAAGGGGGAACCGCCCCCCACAGATGCGAGCGAGGGGGGATGGCCGTGGGAGATGGCCGCGGGCTCGCTGCAAGCAAGGGGGGAACCACCCCCCACCTGCCAGCTCCGACCAAGGGGGGGGAGGCCGCGGGCGATGTGGGCAGCCTCCCATTTGCATGTGGCGGCTCGTTCATCACCCCCCCCCATTGGCTAGCTGCGAGCGAGGGGGGAAGTTCTCAGGACAGGGGGTGAAGCCCCCCAGCAAGGGTGGGATTTCATTTTTTTGGTTTTTTTTGGTTTTTTTTTTGGTTTTTTTTTTGGTTTTTTTTGGTTTTTTTTGGTTTTTTTTTGGGTTTTTTTTTGGGTTTTTTTTTTGATTTTTTTTTTTTGCTTTTTTCAAAGAGGTTGATGCACCAAGCAGGGCCTGGCTTGTTGGGGGGACTTCATCACCCCCCAACTGAGCAAGCAAGCGCGGCGGGAGGGAGGGCCCGGCTTGGTGGGGGGATTTCATCACCCCCCGACCAAGCAAGCGGCAAAGGGGGGGGGGCAGCTCGTTGGGGGGATTTCATCACCCCCCAACCAAGCAAGCAAGCGAGGCCAGAGGGAGGGCCCTGCTTGGTGGGGGGATTTCATCACCCCCCGACCAAGCGAGCGGGGAAGGGGGGGGGGCAGCTTGGTGGGGGGATTTCATCACCCCCCGACCAAGCGAGTGGTAAAGGGGGGGGCCGACTTGGTGGGCGGACCGAGCAAGCGGCGAAGGGGGGGGGGCCGGTGGGGCTTGCAGTGGGGGGGCCCCACTCGGTGGGCAGACCGAGCAAGCGGCCAAAAGGGGGGGGGGCCGGTGGGGCTTGCAGTGGGGGGGGCCGGGAATTCATCACCCCCCCGCCCAGCAACCAAGCGAGGGGGGAGCAAGCCACCGGCTTGCGGTGGGGGGGACTTCATCACCCCCCGCCCAGCAACCAAGCGAGGGGGGAGCGAGCCACCGGCTCGCGGTGGGGGGGACTGCATCACCCCCCCGCCCGGCAAGTGAGCGAGGGGGAAGGAGCTGGTGGGGCTCGCGGTGGGGGGCACTTCATCACCCCCCCCCCCCCCGCCCAGCAAGCAAGCAAGGGGGACATCGAGGGGGGGGGATTTCAAATCCGCTCCCCACCTAGCAAGCAAAAGAGGGGGGAGATCAAGGGGGGAGGGAGGGGGGGATTTCAAATTCCATCCCCACCTAGCGATTGAGCAAGGGGGGAGATTGAGGGGGGGGGGAAGGGGGGAGGGATTTCAAATCCGCTCCCCACCTAGCGAGCAAGCAAGGGGGGAGGGACAGGCTTGGTGGGGGGGTTTTCCAATCCCCTCCCCACCTAGGAAGCTATTTAGTAACCTGGACCACACCAACACCAACCACCACCAACCACCACCGACCACCACCGACCACCACCCACCACCACCCACCACCACCCACCACCACCCACCACCACCCACCACCACCCACCACCACCCACCACCACCCACCACCACCCACCACCACCCACCTCATCCACCCTAAAAGGTGCTTTGGTTTTTCAACCAAAGCATGCCGGAGATTGAATGCCTTGCATGAATGTGTCCATTAAGGAAACCATGCAAAGTGCTTTCTAATCAATGATGGTATTTGATTGATTGGGCTGTGGCCGCGCCATGCCTGAAACATCAATCCTTTTGTTTATTTGCCCCTTGGTTTTCATAATGTCACCATCTCATTCCAATAAACTACCCCCAACATTGGCAATCGATTGCTTGATCAATGAGAGGAGGAATTGGAGGAGGGGAGGGGCTCACCTTGATGGATAGAGAAATGGATCCAGGGGGGGACTAAAGGTTGAATGATCAAAGGATCAGCAACTGGTGAGGGGAAGGAAGAGGAAGAGGGTGGAGGGGGCTTACCAGGATTAGGAGGAGGGGATTCAGCGAGTGAGGTGAGATGAGGTGGTGGTGGTGAGTAAGGTGGTGGTGATGAGTGAGGTGGTTTGGTGAGGAGGAGGCAGGGTTTGACCGGTGAGTGAGTGGGGTGAGGTTGAAGGGGTTGAGTGGTGAGGGGGAGGGGGGTGGCATTTGGTGAGTGGCAGGGTTTGAGGTGGAGGTGTTTTTAGATTCAAGTCCACTAAAAAAAAAATAAAAAAAAACTCAGCCTATGAATCTTGGGTGAACAACCAAAACCAAAAAAATACGGCGAAGGGAATTTTTCCCAATTTCAAAATCAAAAATTAATCATCAAAGCGAGCAAGGGTGAGAGGAAGAATCGGCTCTCTCATAGAAGAAGATGAGGGACCAGATGAGACAGGGATGACTTGAGGCGGATCAGGAATATCATCTTGGAATATTTTGTCCCATTCATCTTTGATGTCGGCCAAAAGGTTGTGAAGGATTACACAAGTGATAATCCAGTTGATGAGGAACCTCATATCTTTGGAAAATTGGAGCTGGTTTTGCATCTCCCATAAGCTGGCCCATCTTCCTTTCAGAATTCTTATGGCATGCTCAATCCGAACTCGTGATTGGGCAAGATGATAGTTAAAATTGGTTTTTCCTTGATCATTGGACAAAACATTCCGGTATGCTGGAACTACATATTTCCCACTAGCATAAGCCAAATCAGCAAGAAGGTATTGATCTTGGTCAAAGTAGATCTCTGGTTGTTGGGCAATCCGCATCCGATTGAAAACATATGAATCATGACAAGAACCTGGAAGGCCAGCATGGAGGGAGATGAACTTCTTGTTGTTATTGCAAACAAGTTGTAGTGCCACGGAGTATCTAAACAAAGAGATGGAACATATTTGGTCAGTGTGTGATCCAAAGTTTTATCATAGTGATTGGAAAAGAAATTAATCAATTGCCTTTTTTTACAATCAAAATAGTGGTTGCCATCTAGGTTGGGTTTTTGACTCAAGGGGATGGTGGTTCCATCAACAAAACCAATGCAACCAGGAAAGCCTTCTGTCTCCATTGCTTGAGATATCTCCTTGCGTTCTTCTTTGGTTGGCCATGAAAGGACCGAGCAACGGAAAGATAGGATAGCAATCATGACTCTTTTGGTGTATAAGTCAATGCTTCCGTAACTGACTGAGAATAGATTTTCCAATTGATGGATTGCTGCTCCATTTCCATTTGACCCCAATCTACAAAGAGCAACGGCAAGTTGGATGGCTGGATCACGTTGAGTATTGAAAGAATTGTTCTGGAAGATGTGGTGGTCTTCAATCATTGCCAAAAGTTTCATGAAAGAAGGCAACAAAGTTCGGAACAGTTGCTGGAAGCTTAAGTCAGGGATGAGATGAAGCTTTTGCCTTTCATACATAGGGTTATGGAGAGTGTGTATTCTTGGAACCATGTATTGCTTTGCCAAAAGAGAATTCAAAGCTAACCAAGTTGATTCCAAATTGGAGTCTGAATCAGAGTCTGAATGGGAGTCAAACAGTAGCAAAAGTTCAGTCAGCTTTTTTGCGTTTTCAACTTGCTGGCGGGATGTTTGATTGGAAATTTTGAGAAAGGTGGTGAGTGATGTGGGGTGATGAGATGATGATGGGATTTGTGTGAAGATGGGTATGTGAAGGTATGTGAAAAACAATAGAGATGTGTGTGATGCAATGGAGATGGGACCGGTATGAATTTGCTGATGTGGATGGGTGTTTTTGATGTGATGGATGGTGGATGGATGATGATGCATAAATGGCGGGTTTAATGGCGTGTTTGATGATTGAAATCCGCCATTTTCATGAAACACGCCATTTTGAAATACACCAGTTAGGGGGTATGTGTATTTCAGAAACCCGCCATTAAAAATGGTGGGGATTTGTCAAAAAAATGGCGGGTTTCTAATGGCGGGTTTGCTAACTTTGATACGCCCTATTATATTGATGGTTTTGAATGAGATTTGAATGGTAAGTCAGTTCAACATGTGTTGGGCTGATTCCATCATAAGGAGTATGCTACTCCTTATGATGGGATTAGGTTAACACAAGATGAACTGGTTTTTTTTGGTGTTTTTACTTTAGGGCTTGTCAAGTTACTTGTCTTTTTTTTTGGTGTTTTTAATTTAGGGATAGTCCAGTTACTTTTCTTTTTTTGGGGGGTTTTCAATATAGGGCTAGTCCAGTTACTTATGATTTTTTTGGTGTTTTTAGTTTAGGGCTAGTCCAGTTACTTGTGTTTTTTTGGGTCTTTTTACTTTTGGGCTAGTCCATTTGATAGTCCCAGTTTTTTTTTTTTTTTTTTTGTTTGAATGAGAGTTTAATGGTATGTAAGTTCAACTTGTGTTGGGCTGATTCCATCATAAGGAGTAAAATACTCCTTATGATGGTATCAGGTTAACACAAATCAAACTTTTTTTTAGTTTAGGGCTATTCCAGTTACTTGTCTTTTTTTGGTGTTTTTAATTCAGGGCTAGTCCAGCTACTTGACTTTTTTTTGGTGTTTTTAATTTAGGGCTAGTCCACTTACTTGTGATTATTTTTGGGGGTTTTAGTTTAGGGCTAGTCCAGTTACTTGTGCTTTTTTTTGTCTTTTCACTTTGGAGGTATTCCATTGGATACTCCCAGTTTTTATTATTTTTTTTTATTTATTTTTTTGTTTTTTTTAACCAAAAATTAACATTTTTTATTTCTTTGATTTTTTGGTTGATTCCTGTTTTTTGGAAGGTTTATTTGATTCATAGGTTATGTTAGTGCCCTTTCATTTCATTTTTTTTGGCTCAATGCTATCCGGTGGTGTGTTGGATTCAACACCACTACATTTGAGCTGTGTAAAACTCCACACACCTTGAACGTAGTAGTGTGAAATCCAACACATTGTTGGACCAGGCTGGGTGGGCTGCAAAACTCTTTGAGCCATGGGGGGTTGTAAATGTCTTGGATTGGACTGTGTGGCGTGCCACACGGCCCACTTTGAACCGTGTCCATGGCTCAATGAGCTGGGAATTTAACATTACCCAAATGAATTATATATTCTCCATTTTCTGGGAGGATATGTTGAATTTTTAGAGCAATGTGGTCCTGATTAAGATTAATTTTGATTTCCATGAGAAAATGCTCAATGCTGGAGCAGGTAAATAATCTCAGATAATCAAAAGGTGGATAGAAACAGCCAGGTGATTGAATAGCAACATTCAGTCAGAGAGGGAAATAGCCAAAAAGAAAGAGTGCAACAGAAAAATAAACTTAGTTCAACAGAAATGGCTAGATGACAATTTAAAAGGAAAAGATAAGGGTTCAAAGGCAAAGTCACTACAATAGCAATGGCTAGTTTTCAATGGAAATGGTCATACAGTGATGAAAGGCTCAAGGAAGAGTTTCAAAAGTTCAAAGGCACTGGGGCACAATTATTCTTTGGTTGAAGAGAAGCAGAATGGATGTGTTGTACTCCACAGGAAGAACACAGGGCTTGCATAGAGGATGTACAAGAGGAGTAGAAATGTAGCTTTTGAACAATGATTATAGAGAACAATGCATGAAGGATGGATCAATTAGAGAGAAGTGAGTCAGACGGAATCACCAGATAATCACACAAGGAACAGTTCATGATAATTTCTGTGAAATGCAAAGAATGTTTAACATTTTGGTGAGGAGCACTCAAAATACTAATGATGAAAATTATAAAAGAATAATTTTTATCCAAGATATTTGGAGATATGTTTAACAGTGAGGTGTATAGCACTCAAAAAAATGATGATGGGAACTCTAACAGGATAATTTTTATCCAAGAAATGTGTACATACAGGATTTTTCCTCCATAAATCTCCAGCCATTATCAAAGATAAGGCATTTGCATCAAAATTTGAATGATAAAAAATTGGCCCATAAAAGTAGGTCTAATTTTGTTTGAATACTTTATATATGGATTATAATTTTGATAAAATAACCACCCAATTTTAATTATTTTTCTTCATGTCTTTTTTTAGGGAAATTTTAAATTTGCAACCCAGAGGTCACAAACAGGCATGGAAAGCTGTTCACAACCAATATGAGTTGTGAAAAAAATAAATAAATAAATAAGGGGTGATGATAAATTCACAACTCCCAGTCGTGTGGGAGTTTTGTAGGGTCCCACACAACCTGTTGGAGTTGTTTAGGGCCCCTCAACACCTGGGGGCCCATACCCTATTCCAAAGGGTTGTTCCAAACACGCGCAACCCCTGGGGGGGGCATATACCCCCATAATGGGAATTTTTGATTTCTGTACCCCTTTACACAACCATTTAGACCTGTGTATGGGGGTATACAACCCCCCCGGGGTTTTTAAAGAATTTAGTTATTTTTATTCCATTTTATATTTTATATTTCATATTTCATTTTTTTTTTCAAACCAAAAAATCAACATTTTTTGATTTTTTGTTTGATTTCTGTTTTTTAATTTATTTAATTTATTTTAGTTTTTTTAAGCCTGCAATTCTTTTATTTTTGTGGCACAGAAAACAACTAGATTTGAGTTATGTACAACCCTAAATGACTTGAATGTAGTTGTGCGTGGTGTTAAGATTACGGTGAATAAAACTTTATTTGATTTCCTACAAAGACCAATGGTCTGAAAAAAAAACAGCGGAAGCAAACAAGCTCTAGAAGAATTGGTTTTAAAGGAAAAGGAGAGGAAACTTCTTACCCCAAATCCTTCTAACTAATGATGACAGACAGTCAATCAAGAAATGAGAAAGAAGAATGAAAAGAAAGGAAGAAACAGGAGGAAGGAGAGCCTGTAGTAACAAGAGTAAGGTTTGGTGAGATCACAAAGCTGAGAAAATTAGTTAGTAGACACCTCACTTCTGATAAACTGTAGTTGGAATGTTGTTGAATTGGATAAGATTGGAGGAAAGAGCAAGTTTTGAAGGTGATGAAGGTAATTCTGAGCTGGTGATTGGATTGAAGAGGTTTGGGAAGCAGAAAATGAGTTGGATAGGTGATTGTGAGCATTGAGGAGTGAGGAGATAGCTCAGGAAGTAGTGGAAGTGAAGCAATGAGATGAGGAATGGGGAGCAGATGGAGACTTGGGAAGCAGACATGGGAGGATCCAGCTTTTGGTCCGGCAGTCAGAGAGGCCTGAGATGAATAAGTGAAGGAGGGAGAAGCGCAAGGACCACAGGTGCTCTGGATTAGAGGATCCTGCATCAGGGCTGGAGAGGTCACGGCAGCTGTCAGGAGGGTGAGAAATGACAACATGTGGTGCCACACAAGACTGAACTGTGATATGGGGGCTACACAACTTGATTATAGTTGTTTAGCGTGCCACAAAACTAAAATGGGACATGTGGCATGCTACAAGAATCAAAGAGTTGTAAATTTAAGATCACCCATAAATAAATTAAAAGATTAAAAAAATTAATAATAAATAAAAAATAAATAAATGAAATTAATAAAAAATGTGAAATTGGCAACCCTACACAAACAATTTTGAGTGGTGAATGAGTTGTGTAGGGTTTAAAATTTAACATTGCTCTTTTTTTTATCTTTTGATAATATTGGATAGCATCATAAAAACATTCTCTAGAATTTTTATTGGCATTGGATGTCAGTTCATTGAAATTAATAGTTGTATATTGAAAAATTGCAATAGGATGCAACTTTCTGTAAACAGATTAATTAACTACCAAGCCCTGATTTTATAGTTCAGTCATTGTGCCTGGTATTTGCTTTATGTATGTAGATATCCAATGCCTGAAATCATTAGGGCATATCAGAGTTGGCAAACCTGCCATTAGAAACCCACCATTTTTTTACCAAACCTTCCATTTTTAATGGAGGGTTTCTGAAATATACATACCCCCTAACCGGTGTATTTCAAAATGGTGGGTTCCATGAAAATGGTAGATTTCAAAAATCAAACCTGCAGTTTATGCACCATCATCCATCACATGAAAAACACCCATCCATACCTCCACCTCAGCAAATCAATACCAATCCCATCTCCATTGAATCATAAAACCTTTGATAACACACTGACCAAATATTTTTGATCTGTTTGTATAGATAATCTGTGTCACTACAATGTGTTTTTTGATAACAACAAGAATTACACATCCCTCCATGCTGGCCTTCCAGGGTCTTGTCATGATTCATATGTTTTCAATCAGATGCGGATTGCCCAACAACCAGAGAAATACTTTGACCAAGATCAGTACCTTCTGGATGATTCAGCTTATGCTAGCGGGAAATATGTGGTTCCAGCATACTTCAATTTTTCATCCAAAGATCAACCCAAAACTGATTTCAACTATCATCTTGCACAATCACAAGTTTGGATTGAGAATTCCATAGGAGTCCTGAAGGTAAGATGGGCCATCTTAAGTGAAATGTGAAGCAAGCTTCAAAATTCCAAAGACATGAATTTCATCATCAACTGAATTATAAGTTGTGTAATCCTTCACAAACTTCTTGCCAACATCAAAGATGAATGGGATAAAATATTTGAAGACAATATTCCCAATCCTCCTCAAGTCATCCTGTTCTCATCTGGTCCCTCATCTTCTGCAATAAGAGAGTGGATTCTATCCCTCACAATTTCTAACATTGATGAGTAGCATACGGTTTTTACTGAATTGTTTTTTTTTTTTCTTTTTTTTTGGTGGACTTAGATAAAAAACTCAAAAACTCAACCTCATACCTCACCCCACCAAACCACTGGTCCACTCCTTCCTCACCCTCAGAAAACCAAACAACCAACAGGTCCATTCCTTCCTCCTCCTCAACAAACTGCCTTGCTGACCACTTCCACTTCAATTGCGCTCAGCACCCCTACCCAGGTAAGAACCACCCCTTCCTACTCCTCCTCCTCATCTTGCTAACCACTGCTAGCCTCCTGCCCCTTTAGGCCATCCCCCCCTACTCCTTTTGTTGTGCTTTGTTGCTTTTTTGGCACTTGGCACCCTGCTTCTGGTAAGTCACCCCTCCTCCTCCTCCTCCTGACCAATTTGTCAGCTCTCCCCTCCTCCTCCTCCTCCAGACCAATTTATTGGTCAGCCCCCCCCTCCTCCTCCTCTAGAACCAACCATGGATGACCCTGACCCCTTTCCCATCCTCCTCCTCAGGCCATCTGTGGCTTCCTTGCTCCTCCATTTCCCATCACCAATCACCCTGCCTTAAGTCAGCCCCCCCCTCCTCTTCCTCCTCCTGAATGATTAAATTATCTGGCTGACCCTTTATTGCAATTTGTTTATTTCTTTTTTGGTGGGAAGATTGAATGGTATGTTTTTTCTATGTTTTTTGATCATCTACCTCAACTATAACTGACTAATGAATGTTTTTCTTTGGTTTTTTTTGATTCCATGCAATGCAAACATGGTTCAAACCCTTTCTCTGTCTACAACTTCCATTTTTCCTACTGTCCAATTCTTCTCCCACCAAACTCAAAATTCTAAAAAATCACTTGAATCCTTTATTGATCCTCACCCAAATTGAATTATTTTGATGGGAGGGAACAAGATGGGAGGAAATTCATTGAAGCCTTTTTTACAAAATCTTTTCATACAATCTTTCTCTGGCATATATTCAAAAAAATACAAAAAGATTTTAGAAAAAACTTTAAATCTGATTGAAAATAGATGATCTTCAGAAAATACTGGATTATGCTGTATTTGATAAGCATACAGAGAAGTGGGAAGAATAGGGCTTGTCAGATAAAGAGGGCTCAATACAAATATTCTGAAATTTCTTTGGAGATCAAAGAGGGAGGGATCAATGACCAGGTTGTGTGGTCTGAGCAAAAACTTTGGCCTTTGGATCTGTATCCTGCCATCACTTCTGAAGAAAGAAACAAATGTCAAAAACCCTCCCCAGAAGAGTTTGAACAAGCAAAACAGAAGATCAAACAGTTCCATTTATTCTCCTCTGGAAAAGTATTTGTTCATGATAAAGCAGATCATGAGGCTCTGGTTGCAACAATTGAATTTTTCACTTTTAATAAAATCTCTGAGGAAGATAAGAAGGACATAAACTCAGTCACAAAATTCCTTAACCAATCCAAAAGGTTTTTCAAAACAGTTGGTCCCTCAAGATCTTGGGGTGGGAAAATGTTGGAAATTGGATGGCAAAAATTGTCAAACCCTTCTGAGCTATTTGAATGGTGTGGTAAACCAAACCTGTCCTATAGCCATCAGACTCATTTTATATTATTAATTATTATTCTTATATCAAATTAAAGTCAAAAAAAATAATAAATAAATTCCAAACCCCTCATAAATATACTCTAAAACTCAAACCAACCTGAAAACCCAACTCAATCACCAGATAAACCCCTTCAACCATATCAACACCTGTCACAAAAACAACCCAAAACCTGGCACAGACTGGATTATGTCACATGGATTAATGAAAAGTCTTAATTGAATATATAATCAAAAGATTATTCTTAGAATAACCACACAACAAAACAACATACCCCATACCAGCAGGACTTAAACCATATCAGTACCAATGTTACACTACAACCAGTACTATGAAAGCAAGTTACATGACTTTTCTGGAACTTTCACCAACAGATAAGCCCTCTGAAGCGTCCTCTCAAGCACTCTGATACTCAGTTTTCCACCATTCCAACCATACATCACACATACATGCACCAACAGAAGTAGGGGCTCATGCAGCCAAGTATATCTCAATTCTCACCAACCAGCAATAACAAATCAGTACACATGACTTTTCTGGAACTTTCACCACCAGATAAGCCCTCTGAAGCGTCCTTTCAAGCACTATGATACTCAGTTTGCCACCATTCCAACAATACATCACACATACATGCACCAACAGAAGTAGGGGCTCATGCAGCCAAGTATATCTCAATTCTCACCAACCAGCAATAACAACTCAGTGCACATGACTTTTCTGGAACTTTCACCACCAGATAAGAGCTCTGAAGCGTTCTCTCAAGCACTCTGATACTAATTTTTTCACAATATCAACCTTACAACACCTGCAAGCCACACTCTCAAGTTACCCAAGGGGATATGCGGTAAAACAGCATACCTCATATCTCCACAACTAATTACATTGAAACAGCATGCAGGTAGTTCCTGCAACATTTTATAAATGATAAGGGCTCAGAAGCGTCCTAAGAAACACCCATCACATGATTTCCACCACCAAACCCATGCAGGTCACACCATTCAAGCTACCAAAGAGGGCTTGCAGCTTCCAAGCATGTTTCATGCTTTTCCCAACCAGCAAAATTAACTCAAGCTGCAGGCAACTTCTGCATCATTTTTTTATACAAGATAAGCACTCAGATACGTCCAGATCACACCATTCTTATCTCTTATCTCATATCTTAGCCTGACTCTCAAAGATTGAACTAAAAAATACAGTTATCTCTCGGCCTGATTTACACGTTTTATCACCAGAATGATTTGTCTCATGTAACTGTACCCTCCTGTGCTTCAACAGTGCAGGGAGAGGCTCAGAACCGCACTCAGGGGAGCCCTGAGCATCCCCTGAGGAATTATTTGTTCATTTAAGGAGGGCTCTTTTGCCCTATCCAAGTTGTATGGTATGGCATTGGCCCCAGAGTATTGCCTCAGCCCCCACCCATGATGTATGACCCCTAAGATCTATGGCCTTTGCCTGATCAGTACCAGCTTTTTAGTGAACCAGCATCAATTTAAAAGGAATCAAACACGAAATTACTGTTGAAAATTTGACCAAACTCCTGGTGTCTTTGAAGAAGTGTTCTTGAAAAAAGGCCTGTTATTCAGCACCTATTTTTAAGAGGGAAAACCCCTTATTTTTGATTAGTAAATTCATAAAAGAGGAAGAGCACAACAGAAAAACCAACCAAACTTTTTTTCCGCCCAGCTCCCTGTGGGCAAGCCCATCTTTGGGTCCTCCTACTGGTTAAACACCTTTTAGTCAACCCTTAAATCCTTTAATTGGAATTGGAAAAATAGTCAGAAAAAGTCGAAAATTCTTGATTATTAATTGGTGGAAGCTTGCCAATAATCCAATCCAACCTGGAATAGTCTTGCAATTCCTAAAAATACCTATTAATAATTAATCTAGGTCTGATAAGAGACCTCTTTTAAGTCTCAAAGAAACCAGCCACTAATTAAAAAAAAATATTGTGCAGACTTATTTTAGTTCAGAAGGGCAGGCAATTCAAAACCACCTTAGCTTACCTCTATCTATTCAAGAGTAGTAGTAAAATAAATTACCCTTCTATTGACTGCCAGAAAGCTATTTGCTAAATAATCCCATTATCCCTTGGAGTCTCTACAATGGTATTTGAAGAAAGCTACTATTCAATCTTATCCTCAAGAGTTTTCTCTTTTGAACCTTAGGTCAGAAAAGGTCTCATTAATTTTATGCCAGGTGTTCCAAAAATTAGCCAGACTGGCACATGATTCCAACCATGAAACAATGCTGGAAAACAATATCCCCTCTTTCTCTTCATTGTAATTTAAATCCCAGCTCACTCCTTTTGACTGTGCCCTCTATTCCTTTTTACTTGTGGTTCCAACCACAAAATAAAATGTAAAAATCATTTACAACAAGAAAGAATACTAAGCATCTGATGGCCAATTCATTTTTCCTGACTTGGGTTTTGGTATTGATTTCAAAGAAAAAGGTGTGGTTAAAATGATTTGGGACGCCAATAAGTACAAGCATCATGCTTTTTCTGCTGTGAAGACAGCCACTCATACAAGAATGGAAATGTCAATGAAAATCAACAAAACCACTCAAAAAACTTTCAGGGACTTGAAAAGTGGACAAATATATTCTAGAAAAACAATTTAAATAAAAATATTTTTTTTCATTTGTGGGGTTAAAAATAGGCTGAAACATTGTTTTATTTGAAAATAACTTTTTTGTTTTTATTTTTAATTTGTTTATCAAAGAAAATATTTTACAAGCCAAGCAATTGAGTAATTTCCTTTATTTCTTTGACAATTCTATTGCTACCAATACATGCCATGGCTATCAAAAACCTATCTTTTTTCCATTTCAAGTTGTTCCCTCTCCTTTTCCAGTCTGTTTTCCTGTTGATCCTTCTCCTTTTCCTCTTTTTGAAACTCCTGCTCTTCCTGTTTCAATTTCAACTCAGTATCCAATTTCTGTTGATAAGCCAAGCTGTTGTCTTTCTGCTTTTGAAAATCAATAGCAAGTTTACAATCCCACTTCTCCTTTTCAAATTGAATTTTTTCAGATTCAATTTGCAATTTCACTTTTTTTTGGAGGGGAATAGGAATGAGATTGATTTGGAAAGCAAGGAGAATCCAATGCAATTACTTGAATCTTGCTTCTGCATGATATCCTCAAAGCCAGAAAAAGTTTAAGTGTTTCTCCTCTTTTGATGGCTATTGGGGTTGATGTTGATGGAATTGGAGGCCTTTTGCTTTCCCTTTGCAGAGGAGGTTTGTGTGGGAATGTCATCACTCCTCATTGAAAGGGGATGTTGGAGGCCCAATTGAATTGAGTGTTTTGACATTCAGGAATGGATGAGCCTGTTTTTTTACAATTTAAATCAGTCAGGATTAACCACAAAGAAGAGAAAATAACTTGGTTCCTTACTTGAGCAGATGTTGATGGTAATGGAAATACAGGAATAAGATGCTCCTCATCTGCCAAGTAGTCCAGTTCTTCCACCTCAGGAAGAGAGAAATTGGAAGAATGAAGTGAGGGCTCAAAGTAAGGGTTGTTTTAATTCTTCATTTCATTGGCCATCAGGAGATAAACATTAAAATTAGAGGATGGAGGTTGGCCAACTTGTGTTTCATTGTCGGATCTAAAGCAAGCATCATAGTTGGAGGGAATTTTGAACCAGTTTACCAGGATGATGTGATCAGCTCTCTTGTGCTGAATTGAGCCTTTGGAAGATGATGGGGGAGTATTGTTGGATGTTTAGTTCCTGGGGTGTGTTTGCTTTGGTCCATTGGATTGTTTGGTGGACTTTCAGGGGGAGGTATGCTGATGGGCCATTTAAAAAGAGTAACAGGGATGAAGGGACAAAGGGATGAAGCAATGAAGCAATGAAGTGATGAAGAGATTTTTTGAAAGCAGGGATGAAGTGATGAAGGAATGAAGCAATGAAGCAATGAGAGTTAGGGTGTGATGAAAGCAGGGATGAAGCAATGAAGTGATGAGAGGATGGATGTGATGAAAGAAATAATATGATGAGGGTGATGAAGCAATGAGAGCATTAAAGTGGTGAGAGTGATGAATTGATGAGGGGATGAGAGCAATGAAGCAAAGAGGATAGGAAGAGATGAGAGTGATGAAGTGACAAGAGGTATAAAGCAATGAGAGTTAGGATGGGATGAAAGTGATAAAGTGATGAGAGTGATGAAGCAATGAGACTGATGAAGTGATGAGAGTGATGAAGTGATGAGGATAGCAATGAAGAGATGAAGATCAATGAATCAATTTTTTTTGGATGAGGTTGGAGGTAGAATTTTTCCAATGAGGTTGGAGGTTGAAACCAGGGGTGATGATGTGGAATGATGGGCTGAGGCGGTGAAAGCCTTTAAATACTTTATTTGAAAAAACCCATTTATTTTCAGGTAACTCTGACATGTCTGATGTGAAATAAGTGGTTTTTTTGGGGGATTTTACTGGTGGGTTTGAAATGGCGGATTTGGATTGAAACCCCCCATTAAAAAATGGCAGGTTTGCTTAACTCTGATATGCTCTATTGTGTATTTTTGATTCTCAACTGCCACAAACAGCACACACTCTGGGGCATTTTTTTTTGACCTGATTTTATGAATAGTATTGGGTTTCAGGAAATTTGTCATGTTGAGGATTCAGCATCATAACACATGTCGGAAGAGAGAAATTGGCAACTTGCCCACACACAAGCCAAATATCGGGCGTCGCTTGTAGATGCTCTCCAGATCAGACCCAGGGTGCCACATGACATCTCACATCACCCTGATCCACCCACTCGGTACGCGCCTCACGGTGGTCGAGGCACACCGGTCTTCAGGACGACCAAGCGCGGAGGCAGGTAGGGCCCCGCCCGGCGCCTGCACGCCCTATCATCTCGTGCCCCGACCTTTCTACACCTGAGGATATTGGGTGTGTTTGCGGAAGCCCAAGAATTGACCCCGCTGGGTTTTTTTCAGTTGGTAAACCCGTGGATATCCGCCCATTGCACTTCAACCATGAGTGTCGTAGGTCTAGTTTCTTTATTCCTCCCTACAGCGCGTTTCACACGATCGACTGACGCCCTGCTTCTATCTGCATCGTTGCCGATCGATGACTAGGTCCAACCAGTCAATCCCAAGGTGAGCATGCCTTTGTCCAATCTTGCCTGTTTGTTAACCCAACAGCTGAACTTTGAAAAATTCCTTCAATTTCCCTTCTCCCTTTCGATCTTTTTCCCAAAATCCTCTTCCCATGAAACTTGGTTCATTCGCCCGAAAACAATCAAAGCCATTTCTTCAAGACCTTACGGGGAAAGAATGTATTGTCAAGCTGAAGTGGGGTATGGAATATAAGGGTTACCTAGTCAGCGTTGACAATTATATGAACCTACAAGTTGAGTCGCTTGATACACCTGAATGCTCTTTACGCGCTCTGTCTTGTCCAAAACCGTGTTAAAACCCGGTATATCTCTCACATGGACGGGCTTGAATAAATGCCACCCTCTATCCAGTTAGCCAACACGGAGGAATACCAAAACGGACAGTCGATCGGGTCTTTGGGGGAAGTTTTTATTCGGTGGGTCATCTGAATGCCTCAGTTGCGGTCCATCCTTTACTGATGATCTGACTATCTGCCCTGATCCCCCCTCTCTTGAAAATTCTATCTTTTGTCTTTGCCTACACTACCGACTTACTTTATTCGCACCAAACAGCTGCAATAACGTGCTCTACGTGAGTATTCAGAGCTCCCAGACTGAGGCTACGAACAGCGATCCTGACGTGCCTCGCTTTCTACTTTGTCTTCTGACTTGGCCATTTTCTGCTTTTTCTTATGACCCCTTTCTGTTTTTGCCGTCGGTTGAACTGAATCAATCACCATGTGTTCATGGATGCCCACGTGTTTTGATTTTCTTTTATTTTTTATTTTCCTCCCAAAAACTTTAACGCATCTAGGTTCTCGCTGTAAATGAATAACAATAACCACAGGAATCCACAATTACCCAGTTTCACGTAATGTGCATCGAAACAGTCGACACCGGTCACATGGATGATGAAAAAGACGGCTTGTTTCGTCAAGGTCAACGTCTGAATCTACCATCAAGTGGATCTTTGTCGATGGCCTTGTCTTGATTATCTTTTGACAATCAGTCTTATTTCTCACATCAATCACAAGATTCTTCGTTAAATGGTTTATCCACCTTTCCCGAAATGCAAAATTAGGCCGTAGACTCCTAAAGCCAATCTAGAGATTTGACCATTCGGTCGAGCAAATTTTTGAGCTTCTTTCTTGAGATTTGTCTATCTGCTCGGCATATTTCTTACAATACCTCATAGCTTGAATCCAATTAGTTTTTTTGTAGTTTGCGGCTTACCAGTTCAATCCACATCCTGGAGGAAAGCACCTGTCAGAGGTGCATTGACAAATCGGATCTTTGCTCTATATTCGAAAAACTCTGCGCTTCAAAGCCGGCAGCTAAATTAGCAAGCTGATGGGAAGCAGATAATTCATTCACAACTTTTGTCAAGTAGAATCAAGCCATGGGAGTTTTTCACCTTTCTCATGCAAGCTAAGCAGAATTATCATCATAACAGGAGCTGGCAACGATGAACTGGAAAAAATTTAGTACCGGTGGCGAGAAAAATAAAAAGCCTTACTAGATTTAGTTTTGATGATGAGAATGCGCAGGTAGCGTGGACTCTTGAGTCTTATTTTATTTGCAAACACTGAATAGCTGGGATAACCGCTGTGACTGAAATGTCATCCAACCTGCATCCATGGTTTGTTGGACTGAAGGAGTGTTCAGCTTGTTGAAATTGCTCAATTGAAGCACTGCAAATTTAGTAGGTGACATTTCTAATTAAATTTGACCCAAAACAAAATATTCCAGGGTTTGAGTTTGACTGGAAGCTTGGGAAAAGAAAGGCTGTGTTAAGTTTTCTCAATCCTGCCTGCCAGATGGTTCCATCAAATATGAAGATGCATAATCCAACTGGCAGTTTATTTCAGAAGTGATCAAAGAAATCAAGACTATCCAATACATGCCCACAATTGCGGGATCCAGTGAGAGTGGTGTTCAGTGAAAAGGAGATAGCATTTTCCATTTGGATCAATATCAATCTAGACTTGACATCAAAATGAGATGTCTAACTCCGAAGGTTGGTAGAATACCAGAGAATATTAATCCAGTTGAAGATAATGTAATTCTTGCAAGGCCCAGAATGACTTGTTACCTTTGCAATCACAAACCTGAAAGAAAAGGATGAATTTCATGAATTTAGCCAAAAAGGCATGAATTAACTCTTTTTTTTTTGGGGGGGGGAAATGTTAAATTTGCAACCCTAGACAACCCATTGACAACTAAAAATGAGTCATGTGGGGCAGTTTGCAAACCATCAGAGCCGTGAATGGCTGTTTGCAATCCATCCCATTGTGAATGGCCATTTGCAATCCATCCCATTGTGAATGGCCTGTTCACAACCTTTTTGCAGTGAGCAAAAAACAAAAGAAGAGAAATTAACAAGAACACAAAATAAAATGAATAAAAATAAATGAAAAATTGAACAAACAAAAAAAAAAGAAAAGAAAAAGAAAAAAAAAAACACCAAAAAAAAAGAAAAAAAAGAAAAAAAAGGAAATTCTAAAAATTTCACCACTCTGGGGCCATGAATGTGCAGCCCATAAAAATAAACAATGAACAAGACTATGGACCAGCCCTAAAGTAAAAATGCCAAAAAAAACAAGTTCAACTTGTGTCAAGCTGATCCCATCACAAGAAGTAAAAATACTACATATGATGGGATCAGCAAGCTCCACACCAGTTAAACTTATTCCATTGGACAAGCACAAAATAAATCAACCCCCCCAAAAGATAGGGCTGATCTAATGAGGTGGACTTGTATCAAGCCTTCCTCAATGGACTAGCCCTAAATTAAAAACACCAAAAAAGACTTCTATCAAGTCCACCTTAATGGACTAGCCCTAAAGTAAAAACACCAAAAAAATAAAGTTCAACTTGTGTTAAGCTGATCCCATCAAAAGAAGTAAAAATACTCCTTATGATGGGATCAGCCCAACACAAGTTGAACTGACTTGAAAAATAAAATCTCATTCAAAACACTCAACATAATGATGTTCAAAGTGTGATAACCCTTTATTTTTATAGAATTAGAAGATCAGCATCAGAAACAAAACCCAAATGATGAAATAAATACAATTTTTATAACTTAGAATACAACTTAAGTTGATCATTGAGATTATCAAGCCAACCAGAATCTTTTTTAGAATTCAAAGAAGTAGGTTTTGAAACAATGGGCGGGATTGGAATCATCTCTTAATCAAGTAAAAGATGAACCCAGTGATTATTGTTAACAAAGGAAATGAAGATGGAATCTGATTTTTCTTTTACACCCATTCTAATAGGAGTATAAGTACAACATGAATCCAAAAAAATGAAACATATTGGTCTACCATAAGTGTCAGCTCTTAATTGGCAAGTGTCTAGCTTTGAAAGCCATTTTGAAGAGAGGTTTTTTTCATTGATGTCATTAAAATCAAGTTTTTGTTCTATCTTTTCAACATCTTTAATACCACCAACAATCTTAGAATAGCATGTCTTATTTTTCCTAAATGTTTCAATCATTTCCTTGTTTTACTTTAAACCATTCATTCTCATTGTGACCAAGTGATTTAGCAATGAATCTAAATCCACAATTCCCATCAAAAACCAGATCCCAAACCTCCCACAAAAAATTTTGTAAGTTCCCAGGCTTTTGATTGAGGTATTTCAATTTTGGTTCCTAAGATCAAAACCAACGTAGTATTCATTTTTGGCTTTGATCACATCAACAAAATGAATACTTGCAAAAGATGTGCTTCTGGTTGACTTCTTCCCTTCTTCTTCTTCCTCTTCTGAGGAAGAAGATTCCACATAAAGGGAGCCTAATTCACTTTCTGACTCTTCTTCCCCCACCCTGGTTTTAGAGGACCCATACTTTGCCCACAGAGTCATCAAAATTTGCCATCCTTCATTGTCATCACTGAAGCAAAATTAAAAATTTCCTTGAATATTTTTAGACAAGTTTCAGGAGCACAACTGTCTGGATGACTCAGGGAAACTACTTTAAATTGCACAAATCAGAGAGTTTTCACATTCCATCACAAAGAATTTGGGAAGCCTCTTGGGATCATACCCCAACTCCTTTAGTGCATTCAATTCCAAACTGCAGAAATCAAAAATTTCTTTTGTTATAAAGACAAAAGCCTTTGTATAAGGTTTCCTGTTGACCTTCATTCTTACAACATGCAATAGAGGGATGTTTTACCTATTTGTTTTATTATTAAAATCCAACAAAGGAATTTGATGTTATTTTTTACAAAGTTTTATAGACTCAGGATGAGTCAAGAAAAGGGCCTCTAAATTACCATCTCCACCAAACTTTGACCTGGAAACCCATTGGGTTCCCTGGAGCATTTCAAATAGAATGTCCATAACATTTTTCCACGTGAGCTCTGCTTGATTTAACTTGCCCTTAGTGTTACAGATTGTTCTATTTTCAATGTATTATCCACCATCAATCTTGCTCTATTTCCTTTTAAGTTGCACTGTATTGAGCCCATTTTCATGCATTATTTAGGTTGATCCAAGGCTACACCAGATATTCTCCTCAGTTGAGGATGAACTGAGGGGTTTTCAGATGGTTGATGATTGTTTTGGTCATTTCTAATGGAGAGAGGCCATGTGGGATCTTCTACTGTGCAACTTGCAGGGATCATGAATGACGCCCAACCATCCTCATGTGAGTTTGCCTTTGCTGCTTGGTGAGGCAAGGCCCTTCATATACTCCAAATATGTTGCATGCTAGGGCAAGATATTTTTCCTTTCTCAACTTGAATGTTGTCAATGTGTAGCCATGCATGTCTTCCCATTGTTGAATACAAATCTTGGCTTCTTTCCTACTAGGAAAGGCTCTCAAAGGAGGAGTTTCAAGGGGTTCTGACACCTCTTAGTTACATAGTTCCACCTGCCATGGTTATGTTGTGGTAGACCAAACCTGTCTTATAGCCATCAGACTCAATTTAATAGTATAAAAAAAGCTCAAAACATCAAATTAACCTCATAAATGGATTCTAAATCAAAAATAACCTATAGCAACCCAGCCAAAGTACTCCCCCTATCCCTCATGGATTAGAAGATACAGCCCAAGAAACCTTCAAATGTGGCAAACTCATACCCAACCAGGTGTCACAGCTCTGAGGAAGGCATAAAGACATACCTTGGAAACCCTCAAGTACATACCAGTAAAAGCTTACCTCAACACCAGGACCATACACCCATGAAGCACCAAAAAAACCACCAGTAATTCACAGAAATGCATGTAGTTAGAATCAAATAGCGCCAAAAAAGTACAGGCAGGAGGAAGTGAAACCAGTCTCAACTAAAAAAAAAAAAAGAAAATGTACATACCAAAACCTGTACAGGAGTATACAGGAGCAGTATAGGCAGGAGAAAGTGGAACCACACTCAACCAGAGCCAAACAAACAACCCCAGCACCACACAGAAACATATGTAGTCAGAAGCATGTGATAACCAAACAAACCATCAGTACAAGTACCACAGGGCTTCCCAGCAATATATGCAGGGAGTCAAGACCATGCAGCACCAAGAAAACCACCAGTAATGCACAGCAATACATGTAGGTAGAATCAAATAGCACCAAACAAACCACAAGTGATTGAACAGCAACACATGTAGGAAGAATCAAGTAGAACCAAACCAAATACCAGTACTGCACAGGAATACATTGTATCTGCAATTCACAGCAGTTTATGGAGGGCTGTGCATGCATGAAACCCCTGTAAAAGCTTTTTCAACCAGCGGAAATGCCTCATGTAACTGTAAAAGCTTTTTCCAACCAGAAGAAATGTCTCATGTAATTGTATCTCACTTTTCCTCACCATAACACAGAAAACCCTCAGGGGAAGCCTTCAGCAACCCTGGGGACAGGAATTTTCTATTTAAGGAGGGACTCTCTGCCCTATCCAAGTTGTATCACTACCCATATCAGGCCAACTCAGCCATCATCATCCCCCCAGGCACCCAGCCTGGGGTGGTCACCCCTTATAAAAGATATTGAATCCTTATAAAAGATATTGAACCCTTATGAAGGATATCAACCATTAACAAAAATGATCAGTCCTTAGATTTATAAAACAACCACCTGGAACATCAAAATTATTATCCATTAGTAACCAATAAAACAAGAAAAAATGTACAATGGATGAGACTGGATAAAGGATTCTTCCCTTACTCAGATTCTATAGCCACAGTCAACTATCTGTTCCACCATTTCTTCCTTACCAACCTTAAATAAATTGATCCTAGGTCTTATAGAGACTACTATAGTAGCAGCTCTATCCAAAAATCAGCCACCAACCACTTTTCTTTTATTTTTGTGAGACTACTATAGTACTTAGATGGGAAGGAAATTCAAATCCATCCTTAGTATTCCTATATCATATCAATAGTTGTAGTACTAAATTCCCCCTCAAGTGACTGCCAGCAAGCTATTTGCTAAACAAAAACCAATCCCAAAGGAGTCTCTACAACGTTAGTATTGATAAAGCCAAATCATTCCCAGTCAAATGGAATATGAAATGTGAACCACCACCATGAATCAATTCCAGTTGTGAAGAAACATCTTTCTCCTCTTTCCAACTCCCTACCCAAATCCCTAGAATACAAAGCTTTTTTAAAAACACTTTCAATTAAGTCCTTTAAAACAGCCATGTTTAAACTAGGGGGCTTGGGCTTTCCACTGTTCCCATAATCCAAAAAAAAAACCAATCCAATCCATTATTCAATCCAACTGTTTCAAAAAAATCCAAAGTGTACTCACTTTTGGGTTGAGAGTCAAATTATCCAATGGGTGAGTATTGTTTTGTGACAAGAATTTGTTTTGCCAATAAGCAGAATGTTTGATTTCCAAGTTTCTTTTTGTGGTCCAATAGTCCAAAATAGTAGGCCACATCCCCAAATTTGGGATTTGGGCACTCAAATGTGGTCCAGGGGTGCCTAGGTACCTCAATTCCCCCCTAAAATGGGCTGTTTGGGGCTATTTTTCCCAAATGGGCCAGGAAAACAAGTGAAACCCCACTCACAACTTGTACATCTCCGTTTGCAACTCAAAAATGGCTGAAAATCCCCTTTTTCAATCCTAATGGGGGGGAGAGGATGTGTGCATGAATTTCTAAGGCTGAAAGGGCCCTGTGGGATTCAAAAACATCCCTTTGAGGATTTCTATGCATTTTAAGTGTCCAAATACCACCTGGAATGGGAAAAAATACCTTTTGAGGATGTTTTTAACATGAAAAATGTGATAAATATGTTTTTTTTCAAAGAATTCAAATCTGTGGTCATATTTGGAAAAAAGAAAAACTTAAAAGAAAAAGAGGAAAATTGACAGAAAATTGATTTTCTTTACACAAAATGAAATATCTCTGGTGTAATATGAACTATGTTTGTACCAAAAAAATCAAGAAAAATGATATATCTACCTATTTCATGAAGGGAATTGATATATCTTGAAATGTTCCAACAAAGAATTAATTGAGTAGCATAATCACAATTAGAAATTAAAAAATTGACTTATTTAAAAAAATAATAATATTTCTAATGGAATGTGAATATCTTTTACCAAACATGAACAATAAAAATAAATGAAAATTCAAATAAACCTGCTCAATCAGAAGAGTTCAAATTTTTTGAAATATTTAAAAAAGAAAAAATCACCAACTAAAAAAAAATATGAAAATTAAATATCACAAGTTGATTTCTTTGAATAATAATTGATTTGTCCAATGTAATGAAAATACCTTTATAACAAACAGAGGAAACATTGGGCACATGCTCCATATACCTAGTGCATGGGGGGAATTCAAATGTTCAAAAATATTCACACAAAATATTCATTGAGAAAAAAAATAATTGTAAAAAAACCAAGAATTGATTTCTTTGAATAAAAATTGATATTTCTGATGAAATTTAAATAGAATTCTAAAAGGGGCATTAAATATTTCACGCCCCCAAAGCTGGGTTTCACATGGTTTTGACCTTGCCACAACATCTCCCAATGTCCACAATACACGCGGTAATCCTGAAATTCACACAGTTTTCCAGGGTGGTAAAAAAACAAGGGTCTAGACAGGCATCTCAAACCCCTGTAAAATATTTATGAAAAATTTTGGCCATTTTAAAGGCCTTCAAAATTGCACTGAAAAAATTAAAAAAAAACGCTTTGTCTCAAATCTTTTGAAATTTTTAATTTTTTTTTTTTATTTTTTTTTTTTGGAAAATATGAAGACCCAGAAATTTCCCATATATTCTAGGCCATTTAACTATATTTTTTTTTTTTTTTAGAATTTTTGCATTTAATTTTCCCGCCAGAAAATGGGATTTACATAAAAACCAAGACATTCTTTTCAATTTTTTTCCTTTTTTTCCCATGAGGTTTTCCAAATTTTGAACTTTCAGTATTTTAGTGGGCATTGAAAAGAGCTCAAAAAATTATTTTGGGGATTTTCAGGATCAATTATTTACCTAAAAATAATTGATGCATCGACAACAATGATGGGAAGTGTCTGTTTTGGGGTGTAGTTTGAAGCCATTTCTGATACTATTTTGATTTTTTTTCATGGAAAAATTGAGTTCTATGTTTTGAAATGCACTTCAAATTAAAAAAAAAAGATATTTTTTCATCTCTTTTGGACCTGGTTTTGGACCTCAAATGTCTAACCCCAAATTACCATGTTTAAATGCCTTTTTGGGGTAGGTCCACATTTTTGGGCTCTTCTATATGAATAATCTGATATTAAATATTATTTTGATTGCTTTCCTGCGTCCTCTTCACCTTTTGGGGCTGGAAAATACTCTCCTCAACCATAAAATCACCTGTAAAAATCCAAAATCCACACCAATCATCACCACGATCACCAATCATGACAACTCAACACCAATCAAACAATCACACATCACTACCCAAAAAAACTCAACCAATCCAATTCAACACCCCACCCCCACTAGATAAACCCCCCTGAATTAAAGAATTCAATCAAAAATAAAAAAAATCACTCCTCAACAATATTTTCTCAACTTTTTTGCACTTTCTTTTCAATCATTCACAAATCAATCCAAAATCAAAAACTAACCAAAAAGACTTTTTTACCTCCAACCTTAATTCTCTGGAATCTTCTTTTCAGATTCTTAATCTTTCTCCTGAATATAATCTATTCAAAAATTCAAAGTACTCATAAAAAAAACCATCTCAAAATCAAAATCCCAAACAAAAGAATGTCTGAACAACACATCAAACCAATTTTACTATCTTCCTCTTCTGCTTCTTCTTATTCTCCACTATCTGCCTCTGCTGCTTCAAATGATTCAAATAACACCCCTGAATTAACCTATTTGGCTCCTCCGCCTGAATTATAATATAATTAAAAGGCGGAACTTGTGGATGCTGTTCAAGAGTGGGCTAAATCCCATGGATATGCCATTTCCGCCAAAGTCTCCATTACTAAGGAGCCAAGATATACTTACCAATGTGAAAAATCTGGGGAATATAAACCTAGTTTGGATAGAAAAAGACTTTCAACAACTAGAAAAACAAACTTTCCTTTTGAATTATCTGGAAACCTTTACAAGAGTTCTGGTCTTTGCAGGGAAATAAAAATCCAATGGCCTGATCACAATCATCCACTATTAAGTGATCCATCCAACCATCCATTTCACAGAAGGATTTGGGAGCTCAAGAGGATATGGTAAAATCTTTCAACAAGGATAGGGTTCCTCCCTTCAAAATTATTAATTACTTAATGCAGTCCTCTAATTCTCTGTTTCACGCAAACCTTATGACAATTTATGAAAAAGATCAAAAATTAAAAAATAAAAACTGGAAGGAAAATTACCCATTGAAGATTTCATAATGGAATTGAGAAACTAATCTTTTAAATCTGAAATGAATAATAAAAATGTTAATATTAGTTTTTTATTCATTTCTCACCCAGATTCCAGAAAATTGATCAATATCTCTCCATCAATATTAATGTTGGACTTTACCTATGAAAAAAACAAATTTCTCATGCCTCTTCTTGAAATTGATGGGGTCAATAATTGTGCTAGCACATTCTCCATTGGTTTGCATTTCCTCTCCCAAGAAAGAAAGGAAGACTATAAATGGGCTCTCAATCAACTTCATAGAATATTAGAACATGAAGAACCCAAAGTCATTGTGACTGACAAGGAGCAAGCCCCAACTCATTACATTGCAACTGTATTTCACAACTCCCATCATTTACTCTGTGTCTGGAATTTCTTCAAAAAAATTCAAAAAAACTGTAAAAAACACTTTGAATCTGAACAAGAATGGATGATATTCAGAAAACACTTGAATATGCCGGTCAAATCCAAATCCAGAAATTCATATCAAAAAAAGTTTAACCAACTCACTCTAGTCTTGAATCCCTGTCCTTCTGACTATTTTATTGACAAATGGCTTCCTCTCAAAAGAAAATTTGTTCAATATGCTAAAAACAAGCACCTGAATTTTGGAAATACCAGCACATCTAGGATAGAAGCGCTTCACTCTAATTTCAAAAGAATTATCACAAAATCTTCTGGTTCCTTTTCTGATGTATTTCATCAAATCTATCATTCAATTTCAATTCAAATCCATGACACTGACATTCAAAATTCTCAGAAAGACTTGAAGAACTTGATTGGTCTTCCATATTTTTTTGAACACCTCTTAGGAAAAATCACCCACTATCCTATCAAAATTTTGCATTCCTTTCAAATCTCAGCCAATGAATCAACCACCTGTTCTGATTGTGATTATTCTTTTTTCATGGGAATTTCCTGTATACACCAAGTGTGGAAGGAAAATATCAAGAAGAAACAATTTTTTCTTGCTGATTTTCATCCCCAGTTGCATGTCAAACTGTCTATTGCATTATGTTTTCTGTTTTTCAAGAAAAAAATAATTCCAACATTGATTTCTGAAGTTTCTTCTTTTATTTTGGAGTTATTCATAGATTTCTGAGAAAGAATAATGAAAACCTTCTCAACAATCTGATGAATCAACTTCCTCATCAACCAACATACCCCGGTTTAAGAATGATATCTTTGAAGAATTAATTAAATTGAACCCAGGAGAACAACATCTTTACCTTGGAGAAAGATGAAACTGTTGAAAGGGAAGCATCAACTGACTCCCTTTCAAGAACCCCTATCAAATCAATAATGGAAAATTTTTGGAAGAACCAAAGGAGCCCCCAATAAAAGCAAAATATTTTTTCAGAATTAATCTAAGAGGGATCCATCTGGGTTTGAATATTTTGAAGTGCCTAAGAGAAGAGGAAGACCTAGGAAGCACCCAGTGGGTAAAGAAATGTTTGGTTTTTTGTTCTTCTGGTTTTTTCCTCTTTTTTTCTGGATTGATTTTAACAGACTTTAGTGGGAAATTTGTTTTCTTTAATTTCAGACTCTGAGGAAAAGGAAAGAAAAGGAATAACATGAAAAGTCCAAGGCAAAAGAGAAACAGGAATCAGAGGAATAGGTGATTTTTTTTCTGTTTTGTAAAAATGCTAACATTTAATTCTGAAAAGTATGACTTTATAAAAAAAGAGGAATTGCATAGGGAAGAACTAAAAGATATTGAATAATTGGATATAATCAAGAAAGTTAGTGATTTCTATAGAGGGGTGGCTCAGTCTAGTTTTTCTAGTTTCCATTAATTTTCATATTTTTTCTTGTCAATCAGAGGTCAGGAACCATCATCAATAAGCGGGTTGTTTCCCATAATTTTAGTCCTGGGATTTTGAAGAGAATCAAGAGAAGATAAAAACAAGATGAAGATTCAGATGCTTATAGGCATCCAGCAAATACTATCTTTCATCCCACAGCCACAGCCTCTGAAACTGAAAAGGTGAATACATTTCTGAAATAATATTTCTTTATGGTTCATTTATTAACCTGTCCTTGTTTTTTGGGATGATATTCAAGGTCAAAACATTGTCCTTTTCATCTTCTAATAATTTTGAAGTGGTGAATATTGATAAAGTAAGTATGATTTTCATTGTTTCATTTCATCTTAAATAATGCTCATCTTTTTTTTCCTTAGTATCCATAAAAAAATTTCATTTTCCCCAAGAAAGCCATACCACAAATTTCACATGTTCAAGATGTGATGGGTGATGGGAAATGTGGCTTTGATAAGTAGCAGCTAATTTGGGACATAAATCTGAATATTGGAGTTCAATACCTCAGGAAATGATCAAGGACATGGAATAAAACTCTCTCTTCAAGGAGGAAAACCTCATGGATCAAGTCTGGGAGGAAAATTTTGACAAAGCAAGAAACATCTGAACCAAAATTCTGGATCTTCCCCTCAAAGTTACTGGATTTGATTCCCTGGCAATGATTTCCTGCTGGAAGATACATACAAAGGGCCAGTGGTACTTTTATCTAAGTTAATGCAATCAACTGATTTGCCCCTCAATTCCCCTCCAACTGCCAATTATTCAACATCTCCCATATTTTAAATTATTTTGAAAGATTTTCAGCACATAGTTTTTCCCACTATAATTGTGAACCATGGCCAGCTCCCCAATTAGATCCCCTTTGGAAGGATTTTGCTAGCAAAATCACAAAAATAGGAATATTTGATTCATCATAACGTGGAAATTTGTTTGAAATTTTTTTCCTTTTATTAAAATAATAAATGAGTACAAATTGATCTTGATTGAATAAGGAGTTTTCTTTTTCTCAATTTTTCATATTTTTTTCCATTGATTATTCACTCATTGATTTAGAGAAAAAACACCACTTTTGTGTTTTGCATTATGAATTTTATGGGAAATGATAAGCTATAAAAAATCCCCAAATAACATTTTGGGTCCTTTGAAATTCCTGCTAAAAGAACACAAGCTCAAAATTTGGAAAATCTCATGGAAAAATAAGGGAAAAAAATTGAAAAGAACGTCTTGTTTTATATGTGAATCCCATTTTCTGGAGGGAAATTCAAGTACTAAAACTCTAAAGAGATTATCATTGAATGGCCTAGCATATTTGAAAAATTTATTTCTCTTTAGATTTTCCAAAATAATAAAGAAAAAAAATTCAGAAGATTTGAGACGTAAAGCGTTTTTTTTCAATTTTTTGAGTGCAATCTTGAAGGCCTTGAAAATGCACAAAAATTCTCATAAATATTTTGAAGGGGTTTGAAATTTCTGTTTAGCCCCTGGTTGTTTTTTTTTTATCTTTTTTTACCACGTTGGAAAAGTGCGTGAATTCCACAATTACTGTGTGTATTGGGGACATTGGGGGACATTGTGGCAACATCAAAACCATGCAAAACCCAGTTTTGGTGGTGTGAAGAATTTAATGCCCTTCTAGAAAATATGAAAAAAAAAATGTAAAAAAATCATTAATAGGGTGGATCAAAGTTAGCAAACCTGCCGTTAGAAACCGGCCATTTTTAATTGTGGGTTTCTGAAATACACATACAACCTAACTGGTGTATTTCAAAATGGCGGGTTTCAAACATCAAAGCCGCCATTAAACCCTCCATTTATGCATCATCATCCATCCATCATCCATCACATCTAAAACACCCATCCAAATAAGCAAATCCATACTGGTTGCATCTCCATTGCATCACACACATCTCATCTCCATTGCTTCACATCTCTATCAATTTTCACATCTCCATCTTCACAAAAATTCCATCATCATATCATCACCCCACATCAAATCACAATCTTTCTCAACATGTCCAATCAAAATTCCCGCCAGAAAGTTGAAAAAGCAAAAAAGCTGACTGAACTTTTGCTACTTTTTGACTCCCATTCAGAATCTGATTCAGACTCCAATTTGGAATCAACTTGGTTAGCTTTAAATTCTCTGAGGGAAAAGCAATACATGGTTCCAAGAATACACACCCTCCACAACCCTATGTATGAAAGGCAAAAGCTTCATCTCATCCCCAACTTAAGCTTCCAGCAACTATTCCAAAATTTGTTGCCTTCATTCATGAAACTTTTGGAGATGATTGAAGACCACCACATCTTCCAGAAAAATTCTTGGAATCCACAACGCAATCCAGCCATCCAACTTGCTGATGCTCTTTGTAGATTGGGATCAAATGGAAATGGAGCAGCAATCAATTTATTGGAAAATCTATTCTCAGTCAGTTATGGAAGCATTGACTTTTACACCAAAAGAGTCATGATTGCTATCCTATCTTTTCATCTCTCAGTCCTTTCTTGGCAAACCAAAGAAGAATGCAAGGAGATATCTCAAGTAATGGATACTGAAGGCTTTCCTGGTTGCATTGGTCTTTTTGATGGAACCACCATCCCCTTGAGTCAACAACCCAAGCTAGATGGAAACCACTATTTTGATTGCAAAAAAAGGAAAGTTACTCATTTCTTTTCAAATTACTTTGATAACACCTTTGATCAAACCACTGACCAAATATTAATCATCTTTTTGTTTAGATACTCCATGGCCCTACAACTTGTTTGTGATAAAAAAAAGAAGTTCATATTCCTCCATGCTGGCCTTCCAGGTTCTTGTCATGATTCATACGTGTTCCATCAGATGCAAATTGCCCAACAACCAGGGAAATAATTTGACCAAGATCAATACCTTCTGGCCAATTAAGCTTATGCTAGTGGAAAATATGTGGTTCCAGCATAAAACAAAGTTTCATCTAACAATCAAGGAAAAACAAATTTCAACTATCATCTTGCCCAATCACAAGTTTGGATTGAGCATGGCATAGGAGTCCCAAAAGGAAGATGGGCAAGCTTAAGGGAAATGAAAAAACAGCTTCAAAACCCCAAAGACATGAAGTTCCTCATCAACTGGATTATCACTTGTGTAATCCTTCAAAATCTTTTGGCCAACATCAAAGATGGATTGGAAAAAATATTTGAAGATGATATTCCTGACCCACCTCAAGTCATCCCTGTCTCATCTTGTCCCTCATCTTCTCCACAAGAGAGCGGATTCTTACTCTCACCCTTTCTTGCTTTGATGAGTAATGTTTGATTTTTAAATAGGTGAAAAATAACTTCACAGTGATTTTTTTTTGGTTTTTCACCCAAGTTTCCAGGCTGAGTTGGTTTTTTTTTTTTTTTTTTTTTTTTTTTTTTTTTTTTTTTTTTTTTTTTTTTTTTTTTTTTAGTGGACTTGGACAAAATCAAAAAACACCTCCAACTCATACCCCACCACTATCCAGCCCACCCACCTCTCCCCTCCACCTCATGGCTCCAACACTTCCACCTCACCCCACTCACACACCGGTCACCTTCCTTCCTCCTCCTCATCAAACCACCTCCTTCACCTCAGCAACCTAACCAACCTTACCAAGCTCCCCAAAACATCCACCATCCAACTCACCAACAGACTCAGTGAGTCCCCTTCCCTCATTCTTTCCACTCACTAAACCACCTTTTCTTACCGCTCCTTTGAACTTCCCCCAGGTCTTCTCTCTCAGCTCCACCTCATCTGGTAAGCCCCTCCCTTCTCTTTCTCCCCCTCCTCCCCCTCCTGCCTTGCTTGATCAACCCCCACCAATAAATTGATTTGAATTTGATCAATCAATTGATCAATTGCAATTTTATTGACCAATCAATTGAAAATCAATTTCTCAATTTTTTTGCAATCAATTGTTTGATTTTTTTTGATTGTTTTGCAATCAATCAACCAATCAATTGCCAATGCCTCCTGCACCTGTTTTTTGAGATTTCTTTAGATCTGACCTCCAGTTCTTTTCTTTTCTTTTTGATCTTTTTTTCTTTTTAGGCGTTTCTGGACTGCACCGGAAGCCAACAGGGTTTTTTTTGGTTTTTGCAGGTGTTCTTTGCCATGGAAGGTATCTTTTTTTTAAATTTTATTTTTTTTCATAACTTTTCTTGTTGGTGTGTTGCATGGATCACTCATGCCAATTTTTTTTTGAGGGGGGATTCAGCTTCCAGTGTCTCTGGGTTCAAGTCCATGTTTGGTTTCTTTTTTTTTTATTCAATCATGTTTCACCAATGATGTCTATTGGACTGACTTTGTTTTTTTTTTTGGAAAAAATTCAAACTCTTTTTGGAAACATCCAATTCTTCTCCCACCCCCCTCAAAATGTTAAAAAAAAAAATTGAATCCTGCCTTGTTCCTGATCCCAATCTAAGTATAGGATTGGGAGGGAGCAAGATGGAAGGAGATGGCTTTAAAAACACACAGAGAGGTGGGAAGAGTAGGGCTGCTTGCCAAAAGAGGCTTCAACCTCAGGATTCAGAAATGTCTTTGGAAGTTACTGAGGAAGGTATTAATGAAAAGGTGGTCTGGTCTGGTTGGAAACCACGTCCTTTGGATCTGTACCCTTCAATTGTTTCCAAAAAGAAAAAGAATTGTCAAAAAACCGCCCAGGAAGAGTTTGAGCAAGCAAAAAAAACAATCAAACTGTTCCATTTCTTCCACCATGGAAAAGTAATTGTCCTTGATCAATCTTATCACCAAGCCCTGGTTGCAATAATTGAATTTTTGCCCTTAGACAAACTCTCAGAACAAGATAAGAAGGACATAAACTTTTTCACCACTTTCCTTCATGGTTCAAAAAAATTTGTCAACCCAGTTGGTCCTTCAAGATCTTGGGGTGGAAAAATGTGGGCAGTTGGATAGCAAAAATTGATGCACCCTTTGGAGTTATTTGGAATTTATGTAAAGAAATCATCTTTTAGATCTCCTCCTCGAGAGTATGCTTTCCTCAACCTTAAGGCCAACAAAGTATCCCGAATTCTAGGACAAATGTTTTGAAATTTGGCCAAACTTTCCTTTGAAGCAAACCATGATACCATGAAGGATAACAACATCCCCTCTTTCTCTTTGTTGGAATTTGTTTCCAAGCCTACAACTTTTAATTTCTCCCCACACATCACTTTCACCTTGGATTATTTTTACAACTCTCCTCATATCAACAAAGGCAACATCTCTGGCTACTCCTTTTTACTTGCCGTTCCAACCAAGAAAACAAATGGTTGACTTATTGAAAATAAGGACAAATATCAAGTATTGGTTGGCCAATTTGTTTTTCCTGACCTTTGCTTTGGAATTGATTTCAAGCAAAAAGGTATAGTCGAAATGGTTTGGGCAGCTAATCACTACAAGCACTCTACCTTTCCTGCTGTGGACACAGAAACCCATACCAGAATGGCCATGTCACTTCAAATTAATAAAACAACTAGAAACATTTGTAGGGACTTGAATAATGGCCAAATTTACTCTAGAAAAATAAATATAAATAAAAAAAAACAAAAAAGATCTGTATGTTGATGGGGTTAAGAATACTCTCAAACTTTTCAATCAAAAAATTTTTTTTGTTTTTCTTTCACCCATGCAAATATATTTACAAGCCCAGAATTCAAGTTATCTGCTGTATTTCATCAATTTTTCTACTGCTACCAATGCAAGCCAAGGCTACTTATACCTTATCCTTTTTTTGGTTGCAATTTTTTCCCTCTCCTTTTCCAGTTGCGCTTGCTGTTGATCCTTCTCCTTTTCCTCTTTTTGAAACTCTAGCTCAGCCTATTTCAACTTCCACTCAGCATCCCATTTTTGTTGATGAGCCAAACTCTTGGCTTTCTGCTTTTGAACATCCATGGCCAGTTGAATATCCCACTTTTGCTTTTCAAACTCAAGTTTTTGAGATTCAATTTGTGATTTGACTTTTTTTTGCAGGTGAAAAGAAATGAGCATGATTTTGAAAGCAAGGATATTCAACCAATGGAATTATATGAATCTTGCTTCTCCATGATTTCTTCAAAGCCTGAAAAAACAGAAGTGTTTCTCCTCTTTTGATGACTTTTGGGGTTGAAATTGATGGAATTGGAGGCCTTTTTCTTACCCTTGGCAGAGGAGGTTTGAGTCTGAAAGTCGTCACTAGTGTTCAAAGGAAATTTGGGAGGCCCCATTGGCTTGAGTTTTTGGCCATTCTGGAATGGATGAGTTTGTTTTTTTACAATCTGAATAAGTCAGGATTAACCAGACAGAAGATAAAAGAGCTTGGTTCCTTACTTGAACAAATTTTGAGGGTAATGGAGACTGAGGAGTATCTTGTTCCGCATCAGCAAGGTTGATGAGATCTGCTAACCCAGGAAGGTAGCAATCCAAAGAGGGAGGGGAGGGGTCCAAGGTTGGGTTTGAATCCTCAATCAACACAAAAGTAGACGTTATTGGAGCTGATTGCGTTTTAATATCATCCTTGGCAGCAGATGGGGGCCACTCATAGGTTTCTTTGGGATCACCATTGCTAGGCTGAGCATTCCCGGCCAGGTCCTCAGCGTCAACTGAATTTGATTGTTGGGAATCAAAAGCAGCTAGGGGGGTGATGTTGGCCTTCTTTCCAAAGATTTCATCCATTTGAATATAAAAAGGACCAATGGAGTCCAACTTATCAACCACAAAGTTTATTCCCTTGGCTTTGTCAGAGTTGGTGATACCAAAGCCGGTTGAGATTGACATGGAGTGGGCCTTTTTTTACTTGGCTCAATAATTCTTGAATTGCTCCCTCATCTGTTTGGATGACAGATCCAGCCTAAATTTTATTTTTTTCTTGAGTTCATTGGACATCAGTAGATAACCATTGAACTTAGAGGATGGAGGTTGGCCAAAACATGTTTCATTGTCCAATCCAAAGCAGGCATCATAGTTGGAGGGAATTTTGAGCCAGTTGACCAGGATGATGTTATCAGCTCTCTTGAGCTGACTTGGGCCTTTGGAAGCTGATGGGGGAGGATTTTTTGTTTTGGAGTTCCTTGGCAATGTTTGCTTTGGTGTGTTGGACTTTTGTGTGGACTTGCGGGGGGAGGTTTGCTGAGGGGAGGTTTGCTGAGGGGAGGTTTGCTGAGGGGAGGTTTGCTGAGGGGAGGTTTGCTGAGGGGAGGTTTGCTGAGGGGCCATTTGGAAATAGTAAGGGAAATAAGGTGATGAGAGGGATAAAGTGACAAGGGAGATAAAGTGCTGAGAGATATGAAGTGATGAGAGCAATAAAGTGACAAGAGCAAGAAAACAGTGATTGAATTCTTTGGATGAGGTTGGAGGTACAAGTTCTTGTTGGAGGTAGAGTGATGAGAGAAATGAAGCAATGAGAGCAATGAAGCAATGAGAGCAATAAAGTGGCGAGTGATCAAGTGATGAGGGTGATAAATTGATGAGAGTGATAAAGTGATGAGAGTGGTGAATATTTTTATGATGAGGCTGGAGGTAAAACATTTTTTGATGAGGTTGGAGGTAGAAGGAGGTTGGAAGCCAGGTGTGGATGACGTGGACAGGTGGCGGAAGCCTTTAAATACTTTATTTGAAAAAACCCACTTATCTCATGTTAACTTTGAAATTTCTGATGTGAAATTAGTTGGTTTTTTTGATTTTTAATGGAGGGTTTGAAATGGTGTATTTGGGTTGAAACCTGCAATTTTTTGAATGGAGGGTTTGGTTAACTTTGCTATGCCCTAATATATCTGTCTTATTACATAAACATGAATACTTCAAAAAGTATCAATAATTAATTTGTAAATTACAGAAAGAAAAATAATCCATATCCAAGACTGATTTCTTTGAATGAAAATAAATCAATTCTTCTGAATTTTTTCTCATACTTTAGGAATATCTTGTTGAAATTTTTAAAATTTTTCAAATCCCCCTCTGAAATCAGATATTTGAAGAATTTATGAATTTTTCTTAAAATTGGGTACAAATTCACTTGCATTCCATCAAAAACATCAAATATTATTGAAAGAAATATTTTTGATCTTTATTTTCAATTTTTGTTGTTGGGAAATTTAAAAATGTTTAAATTATAATCATTGAATAGTTTAATGTAGAGTTTTTATATATATATATTTTGTTAGAACAAAGGTATTTAGATTGAATTAGAAATATCATTTTTAATTCCAAGAAATTGATTTATGATATTGATTTGATTATTGTTGGACTTGATAAAGTTTTTTTTATTTACTTTTTAATATTTAACAATATTTGAAGGTAACAGGCACAAACCTTTGAATGACCAATTTTTACATCTGCGCCACATAAATCCCACACAGAAAAATACTTTATTTCACGGAGGTCTCAAGAATTAATTTTCTTAAAACTTCAATGCTGGATCCATGTAGCTGGGTGTCTCATAACCTCAAAAAAAAACCTTTTGAAATTTTGGAGGCATTCAAACACCAAGGCATTATAACACCTTAAAACATCTATTCAAAAAATCAAGAAAATAACTGTCATTCCATTTTTGGATCCTTTTTTGTCTTTTTGATCAATTTTTTTTGGTTTTCTCAGAAAGTTGAAAAAAAATTGATTTGAATATTTCTTTGGGATTTTTTGGATTTAGTCTTACACCTGAAAAAATTCATTTTTTTTAAAAAAAAAAAGAAAATAAATACCTAATAGCATTTTTGGATCCTTTTCCATGCCTTTTGAATTAATTTTTTTTGTGATTTAAGCTCTCAGGAAATTTTAAAGAAACAAAGGGATGTCAAATATTTTGTGGGGAAATTTTTGAAGAATTAGAACACCTTAAAAAATACACTCATAAAATCAAAAGGTTCAGAAAAAAACAAATTTCTCATTGCGTTCTGTATTCTCTTTGCCTTTTTAATCAAATTATTTTGGTGATTAAAGATATTAGAGATTCAATGAAACAATTAAAGAGATTTCCAATCTTTATTGGGGATTTTTTGGATGTATTCTTGGCATCCCAAAATTGAACCCAATGTAAAAATACTTCAACGCAACACATCCAATTTAATTTTTTTTTCAACTCTGGAATCAAAATTCCCCTCAATTTTTATTACATAAATTTAGAATGGAATAAAAAGATGCAAAGTAAAAATTATACTAAATTCTTTTCACATGATTTACCTCTGAAATTAAAGATAACTGAAAATAATTCAAAAGAAAAGGGGGCTGGTCTGTCTTTATTTCTCCTTTTTTGTTTTTTTTTTGCCTGAAAAATTAATGATGATTCAATATATTTGAAGCCGCAGATCTAAAGAGAGTCTTTTAAGCTTTCTAAAAATTATCATTTTTCAATTTTTTAAGCACCATTTGTGCCTCAAAAACAAAAATAACAGCATCACAATAAAACCTTTTTGGGTTCTGGCCCCCTTTTTTGAGCCCTTTGGCATGCATAAATTCAATTGGAATCTGAATTTTTTCCTGGGACCTCCACCCATATTGCAGCACTCAAATCATCTTATAGACCACCACAATGACCTCTTCCACCCACAAATCACCCCCCCACAATGCCCATCACCATGCCACCTCACTACAACAAAAAAACAAACCAAACCAAAACAAAACCAACTGTATCACACCACACCACACCACACCACACCACACCACACCACACCACACCACACCACACCACACCACACCACACCACACCACACCACACCACACCACACCACACCACACCACACCACACCACACCACACCACACCACACCACACCATACCACATCACATCACATCACACCATACCACATCACACCATACCACACCACAACACACCACTGCACTTCACTCATCACCACACAAATCACTCATGATCCATTAAAATACCTAGAAGAAAGCAACTCAAAGATCCAAAACTACCAAATCAATCCTCCTAAATTCAAAAATTCCATTAAAATCCAATTATTGATCTCCCAAACCTTGTTTTCAGAAAATTTTCAACTTTTGAACTCAAATCTTCATCCAATCAATACGGCTCAATAGATAATTCCAAGAAAATCATTTGAATCTGATATCAAGTCTCTGAATGCCTTTTTTCACTCAATTTCTGCTCAATATTTTTCTGAACTCCACACTCCTATCTTCACTTCATTTTTTAAAAATAAAATCTCTTTTTGAAATGGCTCAAGAAAACATCCAACCACTTTTCAGAACTTTTTCACCAGGCAAATCCTCCATTTTCCCATCTAATTAAACAAGTTATTTAACTCCTCTTTCTCCTTCCTCATCTACTCAAACTCCTGATCCCACCACTCTGGCCCCTCCTCCTGAACTATCATACAATCAAAAGGAGGAGCTAATTGATGCCATACAACAATAGGCAAATTACCATGGATATGCCATATCTAACAGAGTATCCAATTGAGAGAAAAACACCCAAACATACAAATATGATAAATCTGTGAAATATAAACCCAGAAAAGATACCAAGAGGTTGCAAAAATCAAGAAATTCTAATTTTACTTTCAGATTATCCAGCAATCTTTCCAGAAGATTGAGTATTTGGAATGTTAATGTTATTTTACCAGAACACAACCATCCACCTTCAAATGATCCTTTGAATCATTCAATTCACACAAGAATTCAAGGGAAGAAACAGAAGAATGTTGAAAATTGAACCAAAGCTGGAGTTCCCACCTTAGTAATTCCAAATTATCTTATACAAACCTACTCATATCCTGTCCATAACAACCTCAATAATATTCAAAATAAAAATTTGAAAATCTCAAAAAAATCCCTCAATGGAAAATCTCCCATTGAAGCACTCATACTTGAACTTGGGAATTCTTTTTTCCAAAAAATTAACCATACAGAAGGACAAATCACTTCTTTATTTATTTTATACCCTGATTCAATTTAAATTCTGAAACTTTTCTCTGCTCTTCAAATGATTTACTGCATATAAAAAAAACATTTGGGATGCCCCTTTTTCATATTGGTGGCATAAAAGATTTTTCAAGAAATGTATAAGTTGGTTTCTCTTTTTTATCTCAAGATAAAAAAAAAAAAATTTTAGGAAATTTTATAAAATCAATAACCCAGCATTATTGTGATAGACAAAGAATGAGCATCAATTAATTCAATTAAAAAGGTTTTCTCTTCTTGTTATCATCTTATTTTTCTCTGGCATATTTTAAAAAATATTCAAACCCATTGCATTAAGCACTTTAAATGTGAAGATGAATGGAAGCTTTTCCAGAAACAATGGAAGAATTTTGTCCATTCCAAATAATAATCAATCTATCAAAAAAACTTCACCAAACTTTCTCTAGTCTGGAATCCTCCAAATCTTGACTCACTTCTTGAGAACTGGATACCTCTCAAAAGAAAATTTGTCTCCTACTTAGCCAAAAAAAATTTAATTTGAAGATACAGGTACTTCAAGGATAGAAGGCCTTCATTCTCACATCAAAGGTTTGATTAATTCATCTATTGAATCTTTTCATAACCTAGTTCAGAAGATTTACAATTCCATGAGAGAGCTATTGATGCCTCTCTGCAAGAGTTCAAGCATCTCATTTAATCGCCCCACTGGTTGGATCATCTCTCTTGAAAGATCAGTCACTTTGCCCTCAAAATAATTCATTCATCTCATCAAGTTCCTGAATCTTCAACCACTTGCATCAACTGTGATCATTTTTTTACATGGGTATACCATGTATTCAAAAAGTCAAAATAGCTATCAGAAAGAGTGAAATCTTGCAAATTGAAGATTTTCAGCCTCAACGGCATTTACAAGCTCCTTTATCAGCAAGTTTTTATTTTTTTCTTGATTGAAGCCCAAATGAATAATTTCCTGATTGATTTATATTTTGCTTTCTTCAGCTTAATCTGAACCCTGATATCACTGAAGAAATCAACTAACCTTGATTTTCCATCTGAAAAAAGCAACAAAAAATTATTTCTGACTGAAATATTTGAAGAATTTGACAATTTCCCACCTGGAGAACAGCAATATTATCTGGGTGAAACCAAGAATCTATACAGTGGAAAATTTCAGCTGGCTCTGATTGAAGAGCCCAATTCCACTCAAAGATCCAACGTAAGATGAAGAAAAAAAGGAGCAGCCAATAAGTTCAAAAGATATCTCAGTCCTCAGGTACAAGAGATCCATGTGGTTGTGAATATTAGCGCATATCAGATTCAAAATTTTCAAAAAACTAAATGGCTGATTTCAGGCTTATCCATTTTTTTTAAAAAATTTTTATTTTTTCAGTCAAAAACATAGATTCATTGTTTGTTTTGAAAAAAAAATCTTTTTTGAAAAACTGATATTTTTCCTGAAATGAGTTATTTAGGACTGTCAAAATTTTAACTCTGATATACCATACTTAAAAAAACCAAAGAGGAGAGGAAGGCCAAAGAAGGAATTCACAGAATATTCAAAGGTCAGTAACCATTTTTTGAAAAAAAAATCAACTTTCATAATTAATATTTTTTTCTGTATTTATTCAGGTATCAAGGAATTGGAAAGCCCAAAAGTAAAAGGGGAAGGGAAAGAAGAAAGATTAATCAGATGAAGAGTTTAATTTTCATATATGTTTTTTCTTCTAAATATGAAATGATTTTTTTAATGATTGATTGTCAATATTTTAACATAGGGTGATTTTCTGACTGAAGAGGAATATTCAAAAGATGAAGAGCTTCCAGATTTTGGGGTAGAGGAAGATACAAAAGTTGAAGAGCTGCCAGATTTGGGTTTTATTAAGAAACTGGGATTTCATTTTCTTTTCTTTTTTTAAAGTTTTTTGATATATTATTTTTCATTAATGTTTTCATTCAAAATATTCTCAGAGGTCTGGAACCATTGTGAATAAGTGGGTGATTTATCCTGAATACAATCCTGGTGCAAGAATCAAGAGACCAAGGCAACAAAATGAAGATGATGAAGCTCCTTAATGTTGTCTTGGAAGTAATTTATTAGCACCAACAGCAACAAAAATAAGTGAGAAAGTGAGTAAATTTGATAATTTGTCATTTTTTTGGGTTTTCTGATTGTTTTGGATTTTTCCTCTAGGCTTCCTGAATATTATCTTATTATTCTTCTGGAATTTTTGACAAAGTCTCCATTGAAAAATTGAGCGGTGTATTTAAAAAATAATTTATTCTATAAGAAATTCTGATTTTTTCCTTTTTGATCCAATAAAAGAACTTGATTTCCCTCAAAAATGCAATGCCAAAAAAAATAACATGTTCAAGATTTCATAGTTAATGAAAACTGTGGATTCAGAGCCGTAGCCTTTTTTTGGGGAGAAACTCAGAATAATCAATTGAATTAAGGAAATAAATGGTAAAAGTGCCTGATTCAAAACCAATATTCAACAAAACAAGATTACTGTATGAAATCTGTGGTAAAAATATAAAAGAATCAAGAAGGAAACTGAACCAAATTTCTGGCAAAGCTCCCATAAATGTGTGGATTAAATTTTCATGACAAGATTTCCTTCTGGCTGAATCATATAAGTTTCCAGTGGTTGTTTTTCTTCTTTAATTCCTTGCACTTATCTTTGGCTGAATTCCACTTCACCTCCAAATTAAAAATACTCACCCATTTGCTTCCTTCTTCTAGAATATTTCAAAAATATGGTCTCCTTGAAGTTTAACTCTGATCCTTGGCCAGCTCCCAAATTAGATCCACCTTGGAAAAACTTTGTGGCCAAGGATTCTAACCTTGGAAAACAATTTTTGGGATTATGAATCATCCAAATCAACAATTCTCAAGAGCACAGGTCCTAAAATTCAGATCAACTACCTTCAAAACAACTACTTGATAATCAACCCTTTCAACAATCAATTCTACAGGAATCTTTTTTCTCATTCTCACAATCATCTCTTAAACTCTCACTGTGATCAAATCATCCGCTCACCAGTCATTATTCACTCATCCAACCTCCCTAAACCAATTCAAGTCAGACTCCCTCAAACTTCTCCTCAGATCTCTTTTCACCAACTTTAACAGGGTTAAAACCACTTCTTCCTTGGTTGCCCGGTGAGACTTAGCATGAATTCTTGTCATTTTGTCTATCCAAACTTCTAAGATATTTGTTTCTCATCAAGTTCACCATTTTTCCTCCTCAGTCCTGTTCCATTCTTTGGCTTTTTATTCAATTAAACTATTCAAACTCTTTCAAAAATTATTCAGAAAAATTTAGGGATTTGAAATGATGTTTTTTGCCTCCAAGAAAATCAAGCAGAAACATTGACCAATCATATTTCAATAGTATTTAATATTTTCAACAATATTTTTTCTTTGTATGTATTAAAATATGACAAAAAGTAGGATGAAAAATGTGGACCACACCTTTTATTTTGAATCATTTTCATTGTGATATATAATTAGTGGGTTAAAAAAAGTGAAAAGAATTCAGTATAATTTTTATTTTCATCTTTGGATGCTTCTATAAACTTCTGTAAAAAAAATTAAAGGAAATTTAGATGCCATATTTGAAAAAAATACAATTAAATTGATGTGTTATTATCAAGTCTTTTTGAAAAGAATTAAGATAGGTTAAGAACCTAGACCTAGCTGTCATTTCACAAGAAGTCAAACAACACATGAGAACCATCGTAGAGGAGTACTTAATAGGAGAAAGTAAAAGAAAAGAATGAGAATCCTTAGAAATACCAACAGGCAAACGTAAGTCTACAGGCTGGGTTATGGCCTATAAAAAGACTAAGTAGAGTTACATGCACAAGCAGCTAAAGAGCTGTATAAAAAAATCCACACAATTGCACTGATAGACACAACCAACATTCATCAATGCTGATGATGAGTTGATGATCTTGAAAACACCTACGTTTGTATTAATAGGATTATTGTTGCCTTCAGTTGGGTTGAAGCATCTTCACAGGTGAGGTTTGAGAAAGATCCTTCTACGTATTGCCTTAATTGGATGGTGGAATGATGGAGTTGATTGCAAGGTTATTTAGAGGGATCTGTGGTTCTTTTACCCATTGTGTGTTGTGATTCGTGACAGTTGAGTAACAGCAACTCAAGTTGTGAAGATAGAAGGATCACAAGAATACAGAAACTATGGTAACTATGAGGTAACCCAGCAGATGTAGAAGAAAGTGAATTGAAGAAAGGGACAGATAACAAATGAGAAACCTTGGAGAACAATCCATGAAAATAATCAACACGCCGGATCAACTCATTATCAGCAGTCTTAGTTAAGAGCCACCATATCTAGCCAGTTTGGAGACTGACATAGCACTAGCTGCCTTAGTCAACGGATCAGATAACATGTCTTGGGACAAGATTAGTTCCATTTGAATCAGCTTTCCGTGCCAGTCATTCCGTAAGCTCTTCATCTTGATATTGATATACTTAGCATGAGATTTGGTTCCAAATTTTTTTATTTTGTAATTTAATCATTTATTATCAATTAGATGTAAGGGAGGATCAAAGGTAGTTTGCCATACTTCTGAGATAAGATTATTTAACCATCTGGCTTCAAGATTACTGGTGTAGAGAGCATTGCATTCTGATTTGGTGGAGGAATGAGCTATGCTTCTCTGACGCCGGCTTGTCCAGTAGAGAGGGCTTCCTTTGAATAAGGTAATGAAACCAGTTTGAGAGAGACAAGAGTCGGGGTTGTCTCCACACGTTGCATTTCTGTACCTGATGAGGTGGTTTGATTCACACTTGGATTTAAAGGTTAGTTTGTAGTCTATTGTTTTGAGTAAGTACCGCCAAACTCAAATCACCTCCCTCCAATGTAGGATGCCAGGGTTTTCCAAGAACCTCGCCAAGTTTGAAACAGCATAGATGAGGTCAGGACGAGCTAGATTGGCTATAAAGTTCAGACAACCTATGGGCAATCAATATTTAACATTGAGTTGTTTGAATTGTTCTTTCTTGATTTCTTTTTCTGGTACTAGATGAAGTCCGGTTTGGAACAGATTTGAAAGTGGTTTTGCATCCATTAGATTCAGCTCCTTGAGGCCTTTGAGAACGTGGTTTGGTAAGGATAGGCTGATAGAGTTCTCATCCTTCTCAACTTTCATCCACAGTAGGTTGTCCACCTTGTGAGCTGACAAATCTTTGAACTTATTCAGAAAGAGAGTTTTGAACTGATTTACCTCCCCCACCACAACTAAATTGTTGACATGAAAGAATAAGGAAGTGACCCCATCTTCATGATGATACAGAAATGGGTCACAATCACTCTCCTTGAATCCAATGCTCTTTATCCACTCGCTGGGAGTCTTGTACCAATTAAGCAGGGCTTGTTTGAGACCGTAAAGAGACTTGATAATTTTAAGGTACTTTGCCTGTCTTTTCAAACCAATGGGAGTTTTAGTGTAAACTTTTTTTTGAGCGGCGCATGTAGGAAGGCCCCTTTTACATTGAATTGAAGAATTGGAAGCTTCTTGTCGACAGAGTAGATGAGAAGGGCTCGGAGTGAAGCTATTTTACCAGTTGGAGCGAAAGTCTCTAGATAGTCAACCCCATAACGTTGGTTAAACCCTTGTTCACATACCCAAGCTTTAAGTGAAGTCCAACCCAAGTGAAGATCTTGTGTAACACAAAATTCCCAAGTGGTATTCAAGGGGTTGATGACTTTGGATTCTTCAGCATCTTCCCACACTCCCAATTCTTCCGCCGTCGCTAGCTCTTTTTCAACTGGTGCAATCCATTCTGGCATTTTTAGCGCCTCTTGAATAGTTTTGGGTAGATAGCTGTGATGATAGCCATATCGCGCTGGTGGTTTTAGATTGTCTTGGTTGCGTAGTTTAGGGAGGAGTCTTTCCTCAATTGATGAACTTGAGCTTTCTTCCGAATCAGAGGGAATTAAGTTCTCCTCAACAGGGAAGTCTGACTTCTCATTGCTCAAGGATTCAGACTCTAGCTTGAGGTCCGCTGATACCGGTTCTCTCTTTGTCAATGTACCCAGGTTGATTTTGACATTGTCTTCAGAGTTTTCATTGAGAATAGCGTTTTCAGGCCCTGGAGATTTGAGAAAGAGAACGTGCTTGGTATTCAGGATTTTTCCTGATCTTGACATAACTTTGTAGGATAGCAAGTGCTGATTGAATCCTAACAGAATACCTTACTCACCTTTCTCACTCAGCTTTGAGATGATTTTGGTGTTGTTCAGCAAGTAGATGCAGGCAGTGCTGAAAGGCTTCAAGTAGTCTTCTGGAAAGGTAGTTCCATGCATCATTTCCCAAGGTGTTTTCATTCCAGCTTCTTGCGGGATTTGATTCAGCGCTAGCCAGCAACTTTGGATAACCACATTCCAATAGCTCTTAGAAATGGGAGATGAACTAAAAACCAATCTTAGTGATTTCATAATAGTTTGATTTGCCCGTTTGGCCTTTCCATTATGCTGAAAGTGATAAGGTTTGCTAACTAAGTGATTAATTGCGTTTTAATTGAACATTGTGGCAAGAGTTTCATTTACAAATTCCCCGCCTCCATCTGAAACAACTTCAATGGGAAATCTTTTATTTTTCTTTGCTTCATTCTCAATGACAAAGATGATTGTTTTGGCAGCGGCATCCTTGCTTGGTAAGGGAAAAGCAGAGAGATATCCGGATTTATTGTCAACTATGGTAAGCACATATCTCATGCCACCTTTGCTTTGTGGATTGAGCGGGCCCATTAAGTCTAAATGCAAACAATCAAAGACTTGCTCATCTGGTTGCTTTTCGTAGATGAAGGGAGACTTAGTGATTTTTCCTTTCTTACATGCTAAGCATTTGAAGGCAGTCCTGATTTACTTTTTGATACCATGTCCAAGATGTTTTTCCATTCTTTCCAGGCTAGCATGGCCAAGGGTTTGATGCAATTCTTGAAGCTCTTCAAGATTCATGAAACATTCTTGTCCCCCGGACAGAGAGGAAAAATTGATGATTAAGAGATTGTTTTTGATGATTCCTCCTAGAATTTTTACTTTCTTTTTCTTTAGCAAGAAAGTAGGTGGATCAGACTTGCTATTGAATCTCAGAGAGCATCCTTGTTTGAGCAGGGAACCCATCAAAATTGGATTGACAGTTGCATCAGGAACCCAGGCCAAATTTTCTAACTTTAATTTGATTTTTCCTAAATCTAAGTTTACAGAACCGATTCCTCTAATTGGTATTCCATTGCCTTTCTTTCCAGTTTTGACTAGTTCATCTCCTGATTGGTTGATTATTGAAGAAAATAAGGATTCATCCTTTATCATGTGAATGCAAAATCCACTATCAAGAATGTATATATCATTGCTTGTCTTGTTTTGCTGGTTCAATCCACAAAAGAAGGAATAGTAGTGCCACTCTTGTGTCTTTTTCTTGCCTCCACAATTCCATTTATTCGGTGGTTTTTTGGGTTTTAGATCCAGAAATTCTTCCCAACAGTGGTCAGCAGAATGGGTTTTGAGAGCAGGGTTATTTTTACCATTTTGGAAAAAAGGGTACTCTGAATCAGGTCGACTGTGAGTGAACAGGGCCAAATTGGTTTCCAATGCTTCCTTTGATTTGGATTGAACTTCATTCTTATGTTGGACTAGATGATTTAAGACATAGGCTACAGTCAGATTGATACCAGAGTGCATAATTTTAGATTGCATTCCTTTCAGAGAATTGGGTAGTTTGAACTGAATTAAGTAGCTTAGGATATCACTGGGGAGATCAATTCTGAATTCATTGAGTTTCCCAAGATGTAGTTTGAATGATGTAACAAAGGCATCAATTTTTTTTGGTCGAATCCAAGGTATAGGAAGTTAAAGAACATTTTGGCTTGATTTGCGGCTTGATTGGAGGCAAAATGTTCCTTTGCAGCAAGCCAAATGAGTTTAGGTTGATCCTTGTTGTTGGCTGTTATTATGCTGGTGTGAGTGGAAGGATCCAGTTTGGACATAATGTAAGCGGCCGTTTCATCTGCTTCAGGAATCTCCTTGAGTTGATAATTCCAATTAATAAGAGATAGAATACCAGGCATTTTGAAGAGTCTTTCCATTTTTTTTCCAAATGGAATAGTTATTTTTGGTTAGGAGTGGAGTTGATTCCATCAGTGATTTAAGTGCCAGCGCCTTAAAGTTGCTTTCGCCTCCAGGTACAGGGGAAATAGTTTGTTGGTCCATTTGGCTAGCTGGATGAGATCAACCTTTGGATTTTAACCGTGAAAAGAATTAAGATGGGTTGAGAACCTAGACCTAGCTGTCATTTCACAAGAAGTCAAGCAACACATGAGAGCCATTGTAGAGGAGTACTTAATAGGAGCAAGTAAAATAAAAGAATGAGAATCCTTAGAAATACCAACATGCAAACGTAAGTCTACAGGCTGGGTTATGGCCTCTAAAAAGACTAAGTAGAGTTACGTGCGCAAGCAGCTAAAGAGCTGTCTAACAAAATACACACAATCACACTGATAGACACAACCAAAGTTCATCAATGCTGATGATGAGTTGATGATCTTGCAAACACCTAATTTTGTATTAATAGGATTATTGTTGCCTTCAGTTAGGTTGAAGCGTCTTCACAGATGAGGTTCAAGCAAGATCCTTCTACGTCTTGACTGACTTGGATGGTGGAATGATGGAGTTGATTGCAAGGTTATGTAGAGGGATCTGTGGTTCTTTTACCCTTTGTGTGTTGTGATTTGTGACAGTTGAGTAACAGAAACTCAAGACGTGAAGATAGAAGGATCACAGGAATACAGAAACTATGGTAACTATGAGGTAACCCAGCAGACGTAGAAGAAAGTGAATTGAAGAAAGGGACAGATAACAAATGAGAAGCCTTGGAGAAAAATCCATGAACATAATCAACAATTTTTACATTGGGTTCAATTTTTTTGAGGCCAAGAATACATCCAAAAAATCCAAAAAAAAATGAAAAAAGCTATTTATTTTTTTAATTGAATTCCTGAGAGCTTGATTAAAAAAAATGATTTTATTAAAAAGGCAAACAGAATGATCCAAAAGTGCAATGAGAAATTTAGTTTTTTTGAAATTTTTGATTTTTTGAATGAATTTTTTAAGGTGTTCTCATGCTTCCAAAAAATCCCAAAAATATTGAAAATCCCTTCGATTTGATCGTTTAAATTTCTGAGAGCTTAAGTCACAAAAATAAATAAGTAAATAATTGAAAAGGCAGAAAAAAGGATCCAAAAATGCTGTGAAAAATCTAGTTTTGTATTTATCTTTTGAATGAACTTGTTTTGGTGTAAGAATAAATACAAAAACTCCAAATAATTATCAGAAATCTTCTTGATTTGTTTTTTAAATTTTTAAAAACTCAACTCACCAAAAAAATGTAATAAAAAAGGCAAAAAGAAGGATCCAAAAATGGAATGAGGATTTTTTTTTTGAATATATTTTTCAAGATGTTTATAGCCTCCAAAAATACTAAGGATTCTTTCCGAGGGTTTTAGACACCCAGCTACACAGCTGCGGCATCAAAATCTCAAAAAAAATGAATTCTTGAAACCTCTGTGAAATCAAGTATCTGTCCATGTGTGACTTAGGTCACACAGACATAAAATTCCCCTGCGATTTAAATTTTTTCACCCATGAGAAAATCAATGACCTATTTGTATCACTCTCATCAAATAGGTTTTTAAATTTTTTCATGATTTTTTATTTTTGGTAAAAGATATGGGATATGTTAAATTCATGGCTCTTTGAGTTGTGTACACAACTCTGTACACAAATCTTTGAGTCATGTACATGGCTCAATGAGCAACGTGGCACCCTACACAACTCAAATGAGCTGTGTGGCATGTTACTCAACTCAAATGGGCGGTGTGGCATGCTACTCAACTCAAATGGGCTGTGTGGAATGCTACACGACTAAAATGGGCTGTGTGGAAAGCTACACAACTCAAATGGGCAGTGTGGCATGCTACACCTCCCATTTGCGTTTTTTGGAATGCTAAACAACTAAAATGAAGTTTTGTAGCTTCCACTGAATAATAAATGATGAATAATAAATAAAAAATACTAAATAAGAAATAAGAAATTATATATATTACATATCAAATAAAAAAAAATAAACAATAAACAATGAATATTGAATAATCAATAATAAAAAATAAATAATAAATAATAAGTAATAAATAATAAATAATAAATAATAAATAATAAATAATAAATAATAAATAATAAATAATAAATAATAAATAATAAATAATAAATAATAAATAATAAATAATAAATAATAAATAATAAATAATAAATAATAAATAATAAATAATAAATAATAAATGATAAATGAGAAATAATAAATAATAAATAATAAATAATAAATAATAAATAATAAATAATAAATAATAAATAATAAATAATAAATAATAAATAATAAATAATAAATAATAAATAATAAATAATAAATAATAAATAATAAATAATAAATAATAAATAATAAATAATAAATAATAAATAATAAATAATAAATAATAAATAATAAATAATAAATAATAAATAATAAATAATAAATAAAAAATAATAAATAATAAATAATAAATAAAAAATAATAAATAATAAATAATAAATAATAAATAATAAATAATAAATAATAAATAATAAATAATAAATAATAAATAATAAATAATAAATAATAAATAATAAATAATAAATAATAAATAATGAATAAGGAATAATAAATAATAAATAATAAATGATAAAAAATAAATAATAAAAAATAAATAATAAATAATAAATAATAAATAATAAAAAGTAAATAATAAATAATAAATAATAAATAATAAATAATAAATAATAAATAATAAATAATAAATAATAAATAATAAATAATAAATAATCAATAATAAATAATAAATAATAAATAATAAATAATAAATAATAAATAATAAATAATAAATAATAAATAATAATAATAAATAATAAATAATAAATAATAAATAATAAATAATAAATAAGAAATAAGAAATAATAAATAATAAATAATAAATAATAAATAGTAAATAATAATTAATAAATAAGAAATAAGAAATAATAAAGACTAAATAATAAATAATAAATAATAAAAAATGGATAATAAATAATAAAAACTAAATAATGAATAATAAATAATAAATAATAAATAATAAATAATAAATAATAAATAATAAATAATAAATAATAAATAATAAATAATAAATAATAAATAATAAATAATAAATAATAAATAATAAATAATAAATAATAAATAATAAATAATAAATAATAAATAATAAATAATAAATAATAAATAATAAATAATAAATAATAAATAATAAATAATAAATAATAAATAATAAATAATAAATAATAAATAATAAATAAAAAATAAAAAATAATAAATAATAAATAATAAATAATAAATAATAAATAATAAATAATAAATAATAAATAATAAATAATAAATAATAAATAATAAATAATAAATAATAAATAATAAATAATAAATAATAAATAATAAATAATAAATAATAAATAATAAATAATAAATAATAAATAATAAATAATAAATAATAAATAATAAATAATGAATAAGGAATAATAAATAATAAATAATAAATGATAAAAAATAAATAATAAAAAATAAATAATAAATAATAAATAATAAATAATAAAAAGTAAATAATAAATAATAAATAATAAATAATAAATAATAAATAATAAATAATAAATAATAAATAATAAATAATAAATAATAAATAATAAATAATAAATAATAAATAATAAATAATAAATAATAAATAATAAATAATAAATAATAAATAATAAATAATAAATAATAAATAATAAATAATAAATAATAATAATAAATAATAAATAATAAATAATAAATAATAAATAATAAATAATAAATAAGAAATAAGAAATAATAAATAATAAATAATAAATAGTAAATAATAATTAATAAATAAGAAATAAGAAATAATAAATACTAAATAATAAATAATAAATAATAAAAAATGGATAATAAATAATAAAAACTAAATAATGAATAATAAATAATAAATAATAAATAATAAATAATAAATAATAAATAATAAATAATAAATAATAAATAATAAATAATAAATAATAAATAATAAATAATAAATAATAAATAATAAATAATAAATAATAAATAATAAATAATAAATAATAAATAATAAATAATAAATAATAAATAATAAATAATAAATAATAAATAATAAATAATAAATAATAAATAATAAATAATAAATAATAAATAATAAATAATAAATAATAAATAATAAATAATAAATAATAAATAATAAATAATAAATAATAAATAATAAATAATAAATAATAAATAATAAATAATAAATAATAAATAATAAATAATAAATAATAAATAATAAATAATAAATAATAAATAATAAATAATAAATAATAAATAATAATAAATAATAAATAATAAATAATAAATAATAAATAATAAATAATAAATAATAAATAATAAATAATAAATAATAAATAATAAATAATAAATAATAAATAATAAATAATAAATAATAAATAATAAATAATAAATAATAAATAATAAATAATAAATAATAAATAATAAATAATAAATAATAAATAATAAATAATAAATAATAAATAATAAATAATAAATAATAAATAATAAATAATAAATAATAAATAATAAATAATAAATAATAAATAATAAATAATAAATAATAAATAATAAATAATAAATAATAATAAATTATGAATTATATGGAGTAGTGTATGGTCCCGCTACATGTCCCCTTGAGTTGTGTTGCATGCTAAAAAACGAAAATCAAGTTGTGTAGCCTCTACTAAATGATAAATAATAAATTGAAAATTATGTATTATGTATTATGTATTATTTATTATTTATTATTTATTATTTATAATTCATAATTTATAATTTATTATTTATTATCAATTATTAATTATTAATTATTTATTATATATTATATATTATTTATTATATATTATATATTATTTATTATTTATTATTTATTATTTATTATTTATTATTTATTATTTATTATTTATTATTTATTATTTATTATTTATTATTTATTATTTATTATTTATTATTTATTATTTATTATTTATTATTTATTATTTATTATTTATTATTTATTATTTATTATTTATTATTTATTATTTATTATTTATTATTTATTATTTATTATTTATTATTTATTATTTATTATTTATTATTTATTATTTATTATTTATTATTTATTATTTATTATTTATTATTCATTATTCATTATTTATTATTCATTATTCATTATTCATTATTCATTATTTATTATTTATTATTTATTATTTATTATTTATTATTTATTATTTATTATTTATTATTTATTATTTATTATTTATTATTTATTATTTATTATTTATTATTTATTATTTATTATTTATTATTTATTATTTATTATTTATTATTTATTATTTATTATTTATTATTTATTATTTATTATTTATTATTTATTATTTATTATTTATTATTTATTATTTATTATTTATTATTTATTATTTATTATTTATTATTTATTATTTATTATTTATTATTTATTATTTATTATTTATTATTTATTATTTATTATTTATTATTTATTATTTATTATTTATTATTTATTATTTATTATTTATTATTTATTATTTATTATTTATTATTTATTATTTATTATTTATTATTTATTATTTATTATTTATTATTTATTATTTATTATTTATTATTTATTATTTATTATTTATTATTTATTATTTATTATTTATTATTTATTATTTATTATTTATTATTTATTATTTATTATTTATTATTTATTATTTATTATTTATTATTTATTATTTATTATTTATTATTTATTATTTATTATTTATTATTTATTATTTATTATTTATTATTTATTATTTATTATTTATTATTTATTATTTATTATTTATTATTTATTATTTATTATTTATTATTTATTATTTATTATTTATTATTTATTATTTATTATTTATTATTTATTATTTATTATTTATTATTTATTATTTATTATTTATTATTTATTATTTATTATTTATTATTTATTATTTATTATTTATTATTTATTATTTATTATTTATTATTTATTATTTATTATTTATTATTTATTATTTATTATTTATTATTTATTATTTATTATTTATTATTTATTATTTATTATTTATTATTTATTATTTATTATTTATTATTTATTATTTATTATTTATTATTTATTATTTATTATTTATTATTTATTATTTATTATTTATTATTTATTATTTATTATTTATTATTTATTATTTATTATTTATTATTTATTATTTATTATTTATTATTTATTATTTATTATTTATTATTTATTATTTATTATTTATTATTTATTATTTATTATTTATTATTTATTATTTATTATTTATTATTTATTATTTATTATTTATTATTTATTATTTATTATTTATTATTTATTATTTATTATTTATTATTTATTATTTATTATTTATTATTTATTATTTATTATTTATTATTTATTATTTATTATTTATTATTTATTATTTATTATTTATTATTTATTATTTATAATTTATTATTTATTATTTATTATTTATTATTTATTATTTATTATTTATTATTTATTATTTATTATTTATTATTTATTATTTATTATTTATTATTTATTATTTATTATTTATTATTTATTATTTATTATTTATTATTTATTATTTATTATTTATTATTTATTATTTATTATTTATTATTTATTATTTATTATTTATTATTTATTATTTATTATTTATTATTTATTATTTATTATTTATTATTTATTATTTATTATTTATTATTTATTATTTATTATTTATTATTTATTATTTATTATTTATTATTTATTATTTATTATTTATTATTTATTATTTATTATTTATTATTTATTATTTATTATTTATTATTTATTATTTATTATTTATTATTTATTATTTATTATTTATTATTTATTATTTATTATTTATTATTTATTATTTATTATTTATTATTTATTATTTATTATTTATTATTTATTATTTATTATTTATTATTTATTATTTATTATTTATTATTTATTATTTATTATTTATTATTTATTATTTATTATTTATTATTTATTATTTATTATTTATTATTTATTATTTATTATTTATTATTTATTATTTATTATTTATTATTTATTATTTATTATTTATTATTTATTATTTATTATTTATTATTTATTATTTATTATTTATTATTTATTATTTATTATTTATTATTTATTATTTATTATTATTATTATTTATTATTTATTATTTATTATTTATTATTTATTATTTATTATTTATTATTTATTATTTATTATTTATTATTTATTATTTATTATTTATTATTTATTATTTATTATTTATTATTTATTATTTATTATTATTTATTATTTATTATTTATTATTTATTATTTATTATTTATTATTTATTATTTATTATTTATTATTTATTATTTATTATTTATTATTTATTATTTATTATTTATTATTTATTATTTATTATTTATTATTTATAATTTATTATTCATTATTTATTATTTAGTGGAGGCTACACAACTTGATTTTAGTTGTTTAGCGTGCTGTAGAACTCAAATGGGATGTGTAGCATGCCACACAGCCCATTTGAGTTGTGTAGCATGTTACACGGCCCATTTGAGCTGTGTAGCATGCCATACAGTCCATTTGAGCCGTGTAGCTTGCCACACGGCTCATTTGAGTGGTGTAGGGTGCCACACGCCCCATTGAGCGGTGTACACAACTCAAAGAGCCATCTACAGAGTTGTGTTCATGGCTCAATGAGCCGTGAATTTAACATTACCCTCCTTATAATTTATAGTTTATAATTTATAATTTATAACTTATAATTTATAATTTATAATTCATAATTTATAATTCATAATTCATAATTTATAATTTATAATTTATAATTTATAATTTATAATTTATAATTTATAATTTATAATTTATAATTTATAATTTATAATTTATAATTTATAATTTATAATTTATAATTTATAATTTATAATTTATAATTTATAATTTGTAATTTATAGTTTATAATTTATAATGTATAATGTATAATTTATAATTTATAATTTATAATTTATAATTTATAATTTATAATTTATAATTTATAATTTATAATTTATAATTTATAATTTATAATTTATAATTTATAATTTATAATTTATAATTTATAATTTATAATTTATAATTTATAATTTATAATTTATAATTTATAATTTATAATTTATAATTTATAATTCATAATTTATAATTTATAATTTACAATTTATAATTTATAATTTATAATTTATAATTTATAATTTATAATTTATAATTTATAATTTATAATTTATAATTTATAATTTATAATTTATAATTTATAATTTATAATTTATAATTTATAATTTATAATTTATAATTTTTAATTTACAATTTATAATTTGTAATTTATAATTTATAATTTCTAATTTCTAATTTCTAATTTATAATTTATAATTTATAATTTATAATTTATAATTTATAATTTATAATTTTAAATTTATAATTTATAATTTATAATTTATAATTTATAATTTATAATTTACAATTTATAATTTATAATTTATAATTTATAATTTATAATTTATAATCTATAATTTATAATTTATAATTTATAATTTATAATTTATAATTTATGATTTATAATTTATAATTTATAATTTATAATTTATAATTCATAATTCATTGTTTGTTATCTATTATTTAATGGAGGCTACACAACTTGATTTTAGTTTTTTAGCGTGACATAAAACTCAAATGGGATGTGTAGCATGCCACACAAAATTCATGGCTCAACGATCTGTGAATTTAACATAACCTCATTTATAATTTTTAATTTATTATTTTGTGGAGGCTACACAACTTGATTTAAGTTATTCAGAGTGCCTTGGAGCTCAAATGGGACGTGTAGCATGCCGCACAGCCTATTTGAGTTGTGTAGCATGCCACGCAGCCCATTTGAGCCATGTATCATGCCACACGCCTCATTTGAGCTGTGTAGGGTGCCACACAGCCCATTGAGCCGTGTACACGACTCAAAGAGCTGTGTACAGAGTTGTGTACATGGTTCAATGAGCTCTGAATTTAACATTAACCAATAGCTATTTGTATCATTCATATATTTTACTTATCTATTTTTGTTAGAAAGATATTTATATTCCACCTGAAATATTCAATTCTGTATAAAGAGAATGAATTTTGATAATTTTTATTATTTTTCTGATATTTGATATTTTTTTCCCAATTTTACCCAAGATTTGAGACATTTATTGTATTTTTACATTTTTCATCAACTCAAGTGATGTCTATAATTTAATTCTATAAAATATTCTACCCCAGACAGACCCCATGGGTGGGGGGTTTTCTTTTAGCCCCCAAGGCCCCAAATAACCCTGAAAGGCCTCCATAGGCCCAAAAATTTCTCAAAAGGTGTGTTTTCACACCCCAGGTTGCCCTTTGAACTCTAAAAGGCATTTTCTCTGACCCCACAGAGCTCCTTGAACCTTAAAAGGCTTGAACATGCATCCAATTCACTTATTTTCCCACCAAAGGAATTCCTCAAAAAGTTGAAAAGGTGTGTCAAAATAAATGTTTTTATTAATGCCCTTTTTATTTTGAAAAAACTTTTTAAGGTTTGCACACATCCCTTGAGTTATTCATGCGTTTTTCAAAGGAAGGTGTGGATTTAGGAAAAAAATTACTAAAATAGTGCCTTCTTTGAGAACAGTATAGCTTTAGTTAATTTGAAGAAATGATTTTAGCCTGGGAATTTCATGATTTTTTGATTATTTGGATTCTCCTCAAAAGCTTTTTGAAATAGTTTTCTCATAAAGTTTGTATCATTTTTTGATTTATCTTGTCACTTTTTTATATGAATTTGAGCTAGTCTTGAGCGGCTTCAATCCAATTTTGAAATCATGGGTTTTCCATACATCAATTTTTTTCTTAATCCCTTGTTTTCAAAATAATTGAATGTGCTTCAAAGAAGTTTCTATTGGAAATGTTTTTAATTTTATTTTGAATTTTCATAATTTTTTTTAACAAAATTTGAATTATCCTTCAAAGTGGCTTTGAATATATCTTCCAAAGATTTTTCAATAATATATATGTTAGGGCGTATCAGAGTTAGCAAAATCCCCATTTTAATGGTGGTTTTCTGAAATAAAAATACCCCTTAACTGGTGTATTTAAAAATGGCATGTTTCATGGAAATGGCAGATTTCAAACATCAAATCTGCCATTTATGCATCATCATTCATCCACCATCCATTGCATGAAAAACACCAATCCACACCTCAAAATCAGCAAATTCATAATCCATCCCATCCAATACCCCCTCATGAGCCCTGTGATTGTCCCTCTTAGCCGTTCACAGAGCCTATCTCCAACCCAACCCACCTCCATCACAACTCATTATCAACATCCAATTGAATCAGTACCAAAGGCTCAGCTAAACTCCTGGTTGTCCCATCAACTCCATTTCTCAGGTTAAAGTTCAGATCATTTGTTTCCCCATCCCTAGGCCTGAATCTTGATCATCCCAAGAATAATTTAAAAAAGACAAACCAAAAAATCTTGAGATACCTTGGTCTGATTGATAACCAATTAGAGGCTTCTGTTGTGATCAATAGATCTGTCCAATTTGCTCAATATACTCTAGATTCTTATCAAGATAATATACCTCCAAATCATAAACCAACACAGACCTTATTCCTAAGAAGGAGGATGGAAAGGAATATTGAAACACTGATGATTGAGCCTGCAGTCCCTATCTCTGTTTCTATTTTGAAAACACAAGGTTCCTATCTTTATCTTCAATCAACTAATCTGCCACCAATCACATAGATGATTTGCAAGCTGTATTTTCCTACATACAAGCTCAACTGGCTTTTTTATCTTTCTTTTTAGCTATGGTATTCTCCAATGATCCAATTCCAACTTCACTCATCCATTGATCATCTTCCCAAATAATCCTAATCCAATCCATCTTCAACCAATCCAACTTCAAGATTAGGGTACCCTACCACCACCACTTACACCCCCAACTACCATCATCCAACACTCCAATAAAATATCAATTTTATCACCAATAACTCTCACTCCTGAAAGACAACTTTCCTCCATTGTAACAAGGCCTGTCTCAAATTTAGGGCTAGAAAGGTCAATCAATCAATCCCATCCAACCCATCTACTTGTATTTCCAATCTTTAACCTCATCTCCTTATTCACTTACCTTCTACCTCTCAACCAAGTGCAATGACATCAAACCAATCTTCTCATCCTGTAAAAAATTACAATCCAATCAACAGTCTCAGTATCTCTACCATTGTCACCCAAAGTGGTGAGAATCCATCCAAACCTCCAATCATCAATTGGCCAATCAAAAATGGATCATACAACTCAATGCCAAACTAAATTCCTTACAACCAAAACCATCCCAAATTCAGTCAAACCTAGAAATCCAATACAATTCCTCAATCACTGCCCTCATCCATCCATCATCATCCTTCAATCCTCCTCTTCCTCAAATTGGCCAAGCCCCAACAAGCCTATCCATTGATCCTCTCAGTATAAAAAATTACTTTCACATTCAATTCAATCCCTATCATCGTCATCCCTCTATCTCAATCATCTCATTCAGCTCCTCAAGAATTCTCAAGCCAACACAATTGCCAATGACCTTGAGCCTGAAGACCTAGTGATTAACAGTGTTAAAATCAACCAGGCTCCCAAAAACTGTTGTTGCAAATACCATGCTTGCAGATGGTTTTGTATTCATTTTCCATTTTGAATTAATTATGCCCATCACCTGCTTTTTGAACCTGTTCTACCCCCTTCCTCATTGGTCTTAATGTTTGAAATAATCATCTTGCCTCAGGTTTGTCTTGTTTGAATTTTTTATCAACTACTTTTGATTGAATATCCATTTGGAAACTAAGTGCTCAATAAACCCTTGTTATTTAGCAATTCAGGATATAATTGCCTCATCATTGAATCAAATCTCAATCAGGATATTACAATCAGACCAATGGGATCTTAACTTAATCCTGGATCCCTTCCTTCTTGGACAATGATATATTTCAACCTAGTTTATCCAGGAAAGAGATATTTAGTTTTGTCAACATGACAACCACCAAAAATACTCTTAAGAGCTTGTTCAGTCTTGCTGATGGTAATTTTTATCCCTCCTATTCTTAACCAGCCTTTTTTCCAATCTTCCAAACCTGATGTCATTTTTTAATAATATCATTGATTTTTTTTCAGAAATCTGACAGCTCCCTTATCCAGCCACAGATCTCACTCCACTCCATCCTAATCACACTCTCCAATCCATTGGCCAACCACCAATGCCCAAGCCAGTCCAACTACTGATTCCCCCCCTTCCCTCCAAGTTCATCTACCCATCTGGGAATCCTCACCCAGCAATTATTGTACCCCTAATCACAATATTGACCCTGAAATGCAACATCAATTTTGAGTTATTTCCACACCCATCCTTTTTTCTGCAAACTCAATTCTTGTCCTGCAACCCTCAAAATGTTATAAAATGAATTGAATTGCTTCTTGATCCTTACCCCGATTGTAGTATGTGGATGGGAGGGAACAAGAAGGGAGGAGATTATTTTACAAACATACAGAGCTGTGGCAAGAATAGGGCTTGCAAACCTCAAAATTTTATCCAATGAATTGAATAACTGTTGATCCTCATCCCAATCAAAGTATGCGCATGGGAGGGAAAAAGATGCCAGGAGATGATCTGAAAAAAATACAGAGAATTGGCAAGAATGGGGCTTGCAAACCTCAAAATTGTATTCAATGAATTAAATCCCTCTTGATCCTCACCCCAATCAAAGTATGTGTATGGGAGGAGATTATTTGACAAACATAAGGAGACACAGAAAGAATAGGGCTTGGAACACTCAAAATGTTATTCAATTAATTGAATCCCTTTTGATCCTAGCATCAATCAAAGAATGTGGATGAGAAGAGATGATTATAAAAAAATACAGAGATGTGGGAAGGATAGGGCTTGAAACTTTCAAAATCTTATTCAATGAATTGAATCCCTCTTGATCCTCACCCAAATAAAAGTATGTGGATGGTGTCAAAAGGGTTGCTGGCATGCAAGCAGGGCTTGGCACAACGGGACTCTACTCTCAGTAGGCTTGAGGGAGAGCTTTTTGAAAGATTCTAAAAGGAGAAGAGTAGGAGTTTAATGGGAGATAAGGTGCTGATGACGTATGCTGGGATGAGTTACTAGTAAGAAGTAGTAAAATTATTTCTTGGGGAACAATCAGAAATGAGGAGAAGGAGGAGGCCAGTTTAAATAGACAAGAGCAGGAAATACAACAGAGGTACAGTTGGTTGGGGCTCAGAATACACATGTAAGGACAAGGGAGTAGTCTAGGTAACAGAGAGGGGTGATCAGGTATGCTACTACATTGGGGTAGGCTGCTTCTACATTGGGGTAGGCTTCTTCTACATTGGGGTAGGCTGCTTCTACATTGGGGTAGGCTCCTTCTACATTGGGGTAAGGCTACAGATCTGAGCTGTTCAATTTGGAGATTAAAGTTGAAGGATGTATGGTGTACATGATGGCCATGACAATATGTACTGGGTAGAGAGAGTATAGGATAGAATCTGCAAGAGGATGTAAATAAGGATTCCCAAAGAATAAACCATGATGGAGTATGGGTTGGACATTGTGAATAAAGTTAAAGGATGTGCAGACCTGGGAGATTAAGTATTTGAAAGCCTATGGAGTCTATATGCATGTTGTAGGAGGTTAGACTATATGTAGATATGTACTGCATGAAGATGATAAGGATATATAGTTACTGGAGATATATTGATATAAGTCTACTGAGCCCTGAGGTTGAATTTCCTTGGAAATTAGATTAGGACTGAGGGTTAGACTGAGCTTGTTGAGGGTAGACTGAGTTAGGTGTCAGTATCACAGTACACCCAGATGAAAAGGAGGGAATCTCCTGATGAACATAAAAAGAGCAGGTTGAAGAGGCCATCTTGTCTTGTTTCCTTCAGCCATGTCTTATTTAAGGTTTCCTTCTCCATATCCACAACCATCACCATCATCCAACCCATTACCATCCTAGTCTTCCCATAAAAGATCTCCTACACCAACCTACACTATGGAGAAGACTAACAACTACTACCCAGTTCAACAATACTTCCCAAGTTATGAAAGATGCATCAAAATGGAAAGGATCTGCACCACCAGCATCAAAAATAACTCCACAAACTGTTAAAGTTGTTGAAATTATGAAAGGTCTTGTGAGATGGACAAGCAGGGTAGGTAGGCCTGTTAATTGAATGGATGAGAAGTGATAAAAATTATCATATTGAAGGGACTAGGAACATTCTGAACAACAGCAATCACATGAGTTGAAGCACAAGGTGAAAAAAAAGATGAAACTGAAGAGAAATCAAGAGAGTGAAAGTAATTGAATTAAATCATACCAGACAGTCAAAAGTGTGAGCCTAGAGGAGTGAATCAAATTAAGGCAGGTTGAGGTTGATGGTTGAGTGGTTGAAAGCAATGTGGCAACGTTGAGGATGAGAGACAATAAAGAAAAAGAAAAAGAATGAGAAAATAGAAAAGAAGAAAAGAGTAGAATGAAGATACAAAAGAGATACAAAAGAGACAGCAGCCTTGTTGGAATGGATCCAAGTGAGATTGGGTTTGGGCGGGGGCGCGCAGGCTACTACAGATGGGATTTGATAGCTGCGCAGGGAGCTAATCAGTGGAGGAATTTGATAGCTGCGCAGGGAGCTACTCAGTGGATGATTTGACACCCCTTGTGGCTGGTAGGATTTCAAGATATGGGAAGTGAGGATTGATGACACGGAGGAGCTTGGAGAGTGGAATTTGGGGTAGCACTTTTGTTAGCCCGTTGGCTATCATGTTTTCTGATGGTATGAGTTTAATCTTGAGATTGTTGACTTCTAGTTCGTCCCAAATGGCCTTTTTTTATATTGATATGAAGGGTTTTGGAGTTACAGCCAAATTTCTTCAACTTGTTGTCCAAACCTTTTTTATCAATGTGATGTGTGCTTGGTTGAGTGGATTTTTCCCATATTTCTGATACCAGTCCTCTCATCCAGATGGCCTCAAGGAAAGAGTCAACTAGTGGATTGAGCTCAGCCTCAGTGGTTGAGTGAGTTACGTTTTGTTGGCAGTAGCTGCTTCACGCAATGGGGGATCCAAACAGTAGGGTCAGATGACCAGATTGAAAATGCCTGGTTTTGAGGTCATTGTTCCAAGTGGCGTCACTGAAACATTGGAGTTGAGTTTCTTGATGTTTTACCTCCAGGACTAAAGAGAGACCCTTGGTGGCTTTCAGGTATTTCCAACAATGTTTCACTTTGTGCCAGTGGTTTATCCCTGGCTGTTTGCAGAACCAAACTAAACTGGAGACAGCATAACTAATGTCTGGTCGAGTCAAGCATGCAATATAGTTCATCAAGAACACAGCTGACCTGTAGTTAATTTTGAGCGCCTTAAATTCTTTGTGTTCTTTGTCAGTTGCTGGTTGTAGATTGAGGTTTGATTTCAACAATATGTTGGATGGGTGAAACTCTGTAAGTTTGAGTTCTTTGAGCCCATGTTCAATGTGGTTGGGTTGAGAAAGAAAAATCTTGTTGTTGGTTTTTTAGTATTTCATCCCAAGGATGGTGTTGGGATTGTGAGCAGTTGAGTTCAGAAAGCATTGAAGAAAGTTTTCTTTGAAATTATTGCCAAGACCGACCAGAATGAGGTCATTGATGTCAAAGAAAATCATGGAGTGGCACCAAGGATTTAGATAGAGACAAGGGTTGGAAGACAACTGATGAAACCCCTGGCTAGAGAGCCAGGTAGTGAGTGTGTTGAACCAGTTGAGAGGAGCTTGTTTAATCCCGTACAGGGACTTCTTGAGTTTCAGGTATTTTGATTTTTGTTTCAATCCTTTTGTAGTTTTAATAATAATGAGTTCCTTGAGAGGAGCATAAAGGAAAGGACTCTTTACATCAAATTGAGTAATAGGAAGCGTGTGATAGAGACGGTAGAGTAGGGCATTCCTGAGTGAAGCTGCTTTTCCAGTCAGGGAAAACGTATCTTGATAAACTAGGCCGTAAATCTGATCAAATCCTTTTACACATAGTTGACTTTTGTAAATCAGTGGATCTCCATGACAATTGTCCTTGGGGGGGTAGACACACGTTGTGTTGAGAGGATTTGCAGGCTTGGGACCATTGTAATATTCCCAGACTTCCATCTTTTTGATGCCTCTCAATTCTGCATCCATCAATAGGTCCCAATTTTTGTATTCTTTTCATTTCTTGGCCTGTTCAAATGATTTGGGAACAAAGTAGTGATGATATCCATAAAAATTGGGTGGATTGAGCGTAGATCAATTGCGCAGAATTTGAGAGAGAGCCAGTTTTTCAGAAACCTCCTGAGATGATTGAGATGACTGGTTGTCAGCAGAATCTACTGCTTCAGCTGATGATAAACTGTGATTGACAGGTTGAGAGTTGGCAGTCATGACTTGAGAGTTGCTCTGAGTAGATTCAAAGTGTACAATAGGGAGATCAATGTCAAGACAAGAGATGATTTCTGGAGGGATTTTGATGATAGGAGTGGAGGGAAGAGACTTGACTATTTTGATTTGTTTAGAAGAAATAATTGAGTTATCTTGCTTGAAGATGCAATAAGAAAAGAGATCGGGATTAAATCCTACAAGAGTGCCTTATAATCTGTGCTCATTGAACTTATCCCCGCAAGACATTTTCAAGTTTAAGTAAACCACCCTGGAACCTAAAGGATGAAAATAATCCAAGGGTAGTTTCTTGTTTGTGAAGACTTCATGGGGGGATTTCTCATTAGGGTATTTTGGAATCTGATTGAGCATGAGGGTAGAGGCCGTGGACACTTCAGCCCAGAGATTGAGGGGTATTTTTGAAGATCAAAGGATAGTTCTGATGGATTTGACAATGGTTCAATTGGCACGTTCCACCCTTCCATTGTGTTTGTGATGGTAGGGTTCTGTGACAATGTGTTGAATGGAGTTCTCTTGAAAGAAAGAGTTGAGTTCTTGGGAGGTAAATTCTCCTCCACCATCAGTACAGATAGTGGCGGGAAAGAATACTTGTTTTTTTTTCTCAAATCTAAGGATGGATAAAATTTGAGGACAGGCGTCAGATTTGGAACAAAGAGGAATAGCGGAAAAATACCCAGAATGGCTGTTGAAAATGGTCATGATATACCTCATCCCGTTGGGGGATTCCAGATTAATTGGACCCATCAGATTGATGTGGAGCTTTTCAAGAGTTTTGGAAGCATGGTTAGCTTTAGTATTGAGAGGGCTTTTTGCAATTTTTGAGAAAACGCAGTTGGAGCATTGAAAGTTATCTATCAAGGAATGAGGAATTTGGGGATAGACATTTTTCAATTGGTGAGAACTAGCATGACCGAGTGATTGATGGAGATAAAGAATATTATTGTAATCAATAGTTTTAAGTGTGAGATAGCTGATTTTAGAGTTGTTTACAATGGAGTGAGGGAGGTTGAGAGCAAAGAGATTGTCTCAAATGAAAACTTCAAAAGAAAGTGTTCCATTATGGAGAACCTTGAACAAGTTGCCACAGGCAGAAATCAAGCATTGTTTTTCAGAAACCAAAATTACAGGAATAAAGAGATTAATAACAAGATTGGGAACAAAGAGACAGTAAGAGAGTCAAATGAGGGAGTTTCTCCAGGCAAGAACCACTTTGCCTTTTCCTTTGATAGGGAGATTAGCTCCATCCTTCCCAGTACTGATGTGTTTGCCATTGCATTTTTGTAAAGAGGTGAAATATTCAGTGGAGTTGAACATGCGGCAAAATGCCCCAGAGTCAAGGATGATGCAGTGGTTGGTGTTCACATTGTTGATCCAAGTGGTTAGAAGAGCATGATAATGAGCAACTTTGTTGCTTTTGGGTTTCTTCTGCGCTCTCCATTTGGCCTTATCTTCTTTCCACCAGTCCAGAGCTAGATGCTTCTGCTTGTGCCAGCACTGTTCCTTGGGATGATCAGTTACGTTTGGATCGTGATATCCTTGTTGGCATTGTTGAAGTTTAGAGGTTGGGGTTTTGTAGCTATTGATTGCAAGTGCAGTTTCTCTGACAGGAGTCTTGGTGAGTTTTGATTTGGATTCATTATCCAGCTGCGTAAAATTATTTAGAACTAGATCAACCGTGATTTCCTTATCTGAGTGCATAATTTGCTAAAAAAGTTAATGAAGTGAATGAGGGAATTTGAAAAGAACCAGGTAAGCCAAAATATCCAAAGGAAGTTTGATACCAACATCAAGCATTTTCTTGAGAGAAATTTTGATCTCAGTGATAAAGGAGGTGATTTCTTTGGGTTTGAAAGGATGATATAGAAAAACATTAAAGGCTTGGGCTTGATTTGCGGTTTGAGAACAGGAAAATCTTTCCTTGATTTTTTTCCATAGGCCTTTAGCTGAGTTGATGTTTTCAGAGTTAACTAAATTTTTGTGCCTAATTGTATTGATTTTGGAAAGAATCATGACTCTAGTTTCAAGATTGTCCGTGGGGCTAAGAGTTTTGGTGTCATCTTTGAGGATTTGTTTTGTTCCTTTGAGTTAAATCAGGATGGTGATCTTGTCTTTCCAAATTGAGTAATTTGTTTCTGTCAGATTTGGGAAGGCTTCAAGAGCAGCCTTGATCATAATTTGTTGGAAGCAGTCCATTGTGCCAGGTCCCTCCATAATATTGAAAGGTTGGGTAGTTGTGTGATTCAGCTTTTAACCGTGTTGATTGAATGGATGAGAAGTGATAAAAATTATCATATTGAAGGGAATAGGAAAATTCTGAAAAACAGAAATCACATGAGTTGAAGGACAAGGTGAAAAAAAGATGAAACTGAGGATCAATCAAGAGAGTAAAAGTAATTGAATGAAATCATACCAGACAGTCAAAGGTGTGAGCCTAGAGGAGTGAATTGAACCAAGGCAAGTTGAGGGTGATAGTTGAGTGGTTGACAGCAATGTGGCAATGTTTAGGATGAGAGAAAATAAAGAAAAATAAAACAAATGAGAAAAAAGAAAAGAAGAAAAGAGTAGAATGAAGATACAAAAGAGATACCAAAGAGACAGCAGGCTTGTTGGAATGGATCCGAGTGAGATCAGGTTTGCGCAGGGGTGTGTGGGCTACTAAGGACGGTATTTGATAGCTGCGCAGTGAGCTACTAAGTGGAGAAATTTGATAGCTGCGCAGGGAGCTACTCAGTGGAGGATTTGACAAGGCCATGGGTCCAAACTTGTGGTTCCAAGAGAAGAGTCATCCTTTTGATGTGAAGGAGGCCCCAGATGATGATTCCATGACATTTGCATGTTCTTCCAGATTGAATGCAGAGTCAGGTGAGTCTTTTGTGTTGAGGTTTTCAGGAGGTGCAGGGTGTTGATATATAGTTTATTAGTTCAATTGATGCAGGAAAGACTCAAGAAGACCCAGGTCAAGAAGGACAACTTGCTTCAAACCGGTCAATTGGTGCTACATGGTACATCAAGGTTGCCTGAAGACAAGCAAGGAGAGGCGTTTATAAGATGGGGGACCCCTCATTTAGATTCAGACAAGGAGGTAGTCAAAATGAAATCAAAAAGAATTAGAAATAGGGATTGAATGGATTCCCTCAAACCCGTCAAACTGTTGAAGAAGTTGGTTGAAACGTCAAAGCTAACAGTCAAACTGTCAAAGAAGGACGTCAAAGCATTAAAGGGAACAGTCAAACTAGTCACAATATTCATATAAGCACTTATTCAGTTCCTCAAGCCATCAAGGTTTGACATGATATTGTCAAAGTGGATCCCCAAAGTATTGAATCAACCCCTTGAGGGGCCAAAAAATATTGTCAAAGCATTTAACTTCAAAGATTCAAACTGCCTTGTGGAAGCGTCAAAGCATTGAAGTCTTTGTGAAAGCGTCAAAGAGGATTTGGATGCATAAGCAATTCTTGAAATGGAACTTAGTGATTTACTAGAGGAACAAGAAAGAGGAAATTATAGGGAAATGGAAGTAGGAAGGGGAAAATAAAAAAAAAACAAGAGGCTGTAATTTTAAAAGAAGGGGCCAGATCAGATGAATCCTTGGAACTAGAGGACCCTTGGAAGAAAATGAAGGATTTAGAAGTGAAGATGAAGGTTGTTGAAGATAGAAGGAACAAGAATGGAAGAGAGTAGCTTTGGCAGAATAAATTATTCATAGGCATGGTTGGAAGAATTGGAAAATGGGGAAAAATTATTGAAAATGATGGAGAATAGTGTTACGGAAAATAGGATTAGAGAAGATTCAGTTTTAAATGAAGAGTAGGTGAACCAATCTTTTGAGATTTATAGGAAAAATTCTAGATCTTTAAATTCTAGCTCGCAGCAGGTTTTGAATAAAGGATGGGGATCTGAAACTAGGAAGGAAAAATTTGGAATATTTGAGGCTAGAAAGAAAAGAATTATGTAGATAAAGAAGAGGTTGTCTGAAACCTTGGCTTTGGCTGGTATGAATTGTGAATTAGGTACTTCTGTGAGAGGGCCTAATTCCTATGAATCTAACAAGTTGAAACAAGTTAATACTTGGGTGTCTAGAGTAGAAGAATTGGAAGAGATTATTCTTGAAACTATTTAGGAGATTTTATTTTTTTATTATTATGTTTTTTTTTTGTTTTTTTTTTGATTGAGATAAAGTGTTTTTTTGATACTATGAAGAATGAATTGAATAAAAGAATCAGAGATACCTATATTTTTTTTTTATTTTTTAAGCAGGGAAGATAAAACAAGGAAGAAATAAATTCAATTGATTTTATATTTGATATTGAATATTTTTTGGAAATAAGATTTTGTTTATTATAAGGATTTTTGATTTTAAATGATAAAGTTTGTGGAAATCTTGAAGTAGGGTAGGGTAGTTGGGAAGGTTGGAGTTAGGTTCCCAAGTAGTGCGTTCTTCATCATCATGAAAACCTTTTTGCCCAACCAGATAAATTAATTCCCCCCTTTTTACCTGGGAATACAATATCTGAGACACTTCCCATTATTCTTCACCATCTATTTTGACTGGTTCAATTGGTTTTTGGTGTCTGGAAGATAAAGATTTGTCCTGGTAAGATTTGAGCAGGGAGGAATGAAACACTGGGTGAATAGGGGACCATGGGAAAGGGAGTCAAAGCTTGAAAGAATTTTTTCCAATCTGTTCTGTAATCAAAAAAGGACCTAACCATTTCTCTGAAAGCTTATTGGTTGGGTGGTTAGTTTTGATATTTTTAGAAGAAAGACAAAATTTTTTTCCAACAGCCAATGATTTAGGAAAATCACATCTTTTAAGGTCAGAATATCTCTTATATGTTTTAATTTACTTTTCCAATTCAAATCCTATTTGCTTCTGATTTTGGTGAATCTGAGTAATATAGTGACTGGCAGGTTGATTGTCAACTACATTTAGGCTTCAAAAATTGGGTTTTTGTCCTTAAGTTGTGAAGAAAGGAGATTGCTTAGCAGAAGTGAGGGTGGAGTTTTTGTAGGCAAATTCAGCTAGAGGGATCAAGGTATCCCAGTTGTCTTGGTGATAACTGACATACATCCTAAGAAATTTTTCTAGAATCTGATTTACCAATTCTTTATGAACGTCTGTTTCTGGATGATAAGGTATGGAGAGATTTATTTTTATCTGTAAATTTTCACACATTTTTAAAAAAAATAAGAAACAAAGAAAGAACCTCTGTCACTGAAAATATCAGTTGGGAGTCTATTTTTAGTAAAGATGTGGGAGATGAGCAGGTGAGATAACTCCACAGAGGAGATATCATTTATGGTTTTGATAAAGATAGAAATTTTTGAAAAGTGATTAACTAACACAAGGATTGAGTCAAATCCATTGGATAGTGGCAGCTGTGAGATAAAGTTCATAGAAAGGGAATTTCAGGGAGCCTCTGGAATTGGTAAGGGTTTAATTATTCCCAACTTCTTGTGGTTACTGGGTTTATTTCTGCTGCAAAGGTAACAAGAGGAAACATAATATTTGATAAAAGAAGTCATATTTTCCCAATGGAAATCTCTTTTAACTAGATAAATTGTCTTGTTTTGTCCAGGGTGACAAGAGAGTGGGGAGTTGTGGTGTTGTCAAATTATCTCAAGTTGGAGCTGTTCATCTTCCTTGGGGATTGCTATTCTATTCTGAAAGATAATTAGACCATATTCTGGATCTATAAGGTAACTCTTTACTTTTTCCTTTTTATGTAACTTCTGAATAATCTGCTGGGTTGATTTGTTGGACATCTGGGATTGAGTTAAGTTGTCCAAGTGTACATCAACCTTTTTTGTGGAAAGGAAGAAAATTCTGAAGGTTCAAATTCAGTCTGTTTCAAGACTTGTTTGACATTTTCTGGGTTCTTTTCTGCATAGGGAATCCCCCTCTTGGGATAAATGTTGTCTTGACTTGACAGGACATCAGGCACTATAGAGTGCTTTCCAGGTCTGTACACTATGGTGAATTCAAATTTGGATAAGAAATAAGCCCATTGGGCTTGGGGACCTTTCAAGACTTTAGAGGTCATAAAATATTTCAGAGATAAGTGATCATTGAAAACTTCAAAGGGAGAGGTAAGACTGAGGAGGTAAGCTCTACAGATCTGGATAGCCCATAAAATGGCTAAGATCTCTTTCTTGTGGAGTTTGTAGCTCATTTCAGCACTACCTAATTTTCTGCTGTCAAATAAAATTGGGTTCTTGGATCCATCAGGGAAGACTTGGGTGAGGACAGCCACTAGGGCATAGTCAGTAGCATCAGTCTCCATGAATTTTTTTAAAGAAAAATCAAAATTTTTAAGAATAGAGGCCTTTCTCAAGGTTTTTTGAGGTCCTCAAAATGCGGTAAATCCCCTGGAGATAAAAAAAAGATCAAGTCTGAACCAGTGAGAGAAGTGAGGAGATAGAACTTCCTGGAATATTTAATGATAAACCTGCAATAAAAATTTGAAAAACCCAAAAACTTCTGCAAATCCTTTTTTTTGTTGGTGCTGGCCAATCCAAGATATTTTGGATGTTTGAGTTTTCCATTTCAATAAAATTCCTAGAGATCACATAGACTAAGTAATCCACTGAGGAGGAATTAAATTTACATTTAGAAGGTTCTGCATATAAGTTGTTCTTCCAAAGTATATTCAAAACTTCACACACATGGGATATGTGTCATTTTAAGTTTTTGGAAAAAAAATAATTTCATTGAGGCATACCACCACACAGATGGTGAGGAGGTTGGAAAAAATTTCATTGAAAAGAAATTGAAAATAGGCAGGAGCATTGCTCAGTCCAAATGGCATAACCAAGTATTCAAACCTTCCAAACTGGGTCCTGAATGCTGTAAGATTTTCATCGCCTTCTTTGATTTAAAGGAGATTATAAGCACCCCTGAGTTCAATTTTTGAGAAACTAGTAGAACTGGAAAAACTGTTAACAAGTGAGTCATGGGCAAAATAGGGGACCAATTATTTCGAGTAACAGCATCAAGTTTTCAATAGTCAACAAAAAATTGCAAACCACCATCCTTCTTTTTCACAAATAGGACAGTTGCACCAGTTCTTGAAGTGCTGGGGGAAATGAAACCTTTCTATATATTTTCTGCTATAAAGGCTTTTAGGGACTCATTCTCATGATGACTGAGAGATCAGATAGGCCCAACTGGAGGCAAAGGGTCTTCCAGTTTGATATGGTGGTTTTAAGCATGGTGAGGAGGGAGTTTATCAGCTTTAACCTTGGAAAACACATCTAAAAAGGCATTTTAAGCTTCTGGAACTCTCTCCATCACAGTTTCAATTTCTTGAGTTTCCTTATCTTCATCCAGACCTTCTGCAGAAGTCTGCTTTGGGCCAGAGTGAGAAGTGGAAATAATCATACACAAAATTTGAATGAATAAATCATCCTCTATATGATCCAAGAATTTCAGAGAATTTCCAAAGAATTTTTGTTTCACAGAGGTAGATGTTGAAATTGAAGGAAAGTGTTGTGGTTGCATAGATTATGAAAATGGAACAGGAGCAGTGATATGCAGATTCACTGGCGGAAGGTAAGTAGTGGACAAATAGAGTTCAACAGAAGAGGAACAATCCAAATTTGGTTGGTGACTTGGGGTGATCAATACCAATTTCCAATTTAACTTGGGCTTACAGAAATGGAGGAATTCAATACTTAGAATGATATCTCCACTTGGGGGAGTATCAAAAACCCAGAAATCCCATTCTAAGTTGGGAAAGGAAGGTAAGGAGAAAGTGGAGGAACCCTTATGAGTGATTTCCTGAGATTGAGAGTTGGAAGGGCTAAAGGTAAATAAGAAGATAGGAGTGGTCAGAGGTTCAGGAGACAAAGAAAAGTTAGAACCCATACATTTGGAAATGATGGGTTGAGTTGCTCCTGAGTCAACAAGTACATTGTAGGCCTGATGATTGAGCAAAAAAATGAACATTAAGTCTTTATTAGGGGATTCAGATGCCTTCCATTCCAAAGTATGCACTCAAGTAGTTGAGGGTTGATGGTCATGCAGTACCACATTTCCATAACCTAGTATTTTCCCTGTTTCCCTTTAGCAGAAGTAGGCTTTCAGCAAGGTTTTAAATCCAGAGGTTTTCTGCAGAGGCTGAATTTTTGAGCCCCTCAAAAATATTTAAACAAACCATCCTTTTCTCTTCTAGCTTTTTCTTCAGCCTTAAGGTGTCCATACTCACTTAAATTAGGATTAGGACAGTAAGTTGGAGCAGGGTTAACAGAGGTATTTTTTGCTTTCCCCTTAAATTTACCTTGGTGGCTGGGTTGCCAAGGTCTTGGAGGTGTTGAGAAGCTGGGTCAAGGTCTTAGAGTCTGATGGGAGATGAGAGAATTCTCTCTGATCCTTTCATGGTACCAGGTATTGTACTTAAGGACAATGCCCATTAGGTCTCGAAGCATTTCATGAGGTCCATCATATCCAGATATTTTGTCCAATAATCTGGATGGAAGTCCCTGTCCAAAATGAAAGAAAATAGCTTTATAACCCCAACCAGAGACCTTGGACATGAGGGTACTGATTTAAGAGATATAGTTAGTTGCATAAGTGGTTTCTCTCATCTTGAGGAGAGTTAACTCCTTCTCAGAAAATTTGATTTCCAAACTATCCCCAGAAAGGGTATGGAGCTTTGGAGTAAAAAAACCAAAAAGTTAAGTAAGAAGTCTGGCTCATGATTAACAATGTGAGCAAGGTAGGGTTGGATCCATCAACTAGCTTTTCCTGAAAGTTAAGAGACTGTGAAGAAAATATTTTTCTGGTAATTAGCAAACACTCTCTCAGCATTGGCAAAGATGAGTTCAAAAGCTTGGAGAAAAGGTCTAAGCTTGGTTGGGTTTGTCCCATCAAATTTTTCTGGGGAATTAATGGATGGAGATTTGAATTTAGAAGAGGCTTAGTGGTCAGCAGGTTTAGAGAGGTGAGTCATTGCAGTGGTCATTTGCTGAAGAATGGCCAGCAGAGCAGGGTAAGTTGAAGGGCCCTGAGAATTGGAAGGAACAATAGCAGCTTGGAGAGGTGATTTTATTGCTGTATCATTAGAAGTTTGACTAGGATTGCCCTCTAGTGAGGGTGAATCCAAGACACTGAACATTCTGGAATCGAATTCTGAGTCCTCATCCTCATTATCTTATTCATCTTCTCCTGGAATTGGAACCAAGCTGGCGTCCTAAGCAGGATAGTCAAGGCCATGGTGACCTGATACCCAAAAATGTTGTGTAACTCTATGAATAATATTATCTATCATTGTCAGAAGAAGGAATAGAAGTAATAGAAACCCTGGGGATAGGCTCCAATGAGCCAGTATACATGGGAGTAGAGGTGGTAGCCACTGTTTCTGGTAAATTGGAAAATGTTCTACCTGTTAAACCAGCTCTGGGAGTAGCGGGGTCAGTAGGTTCAGTGATATCCCTTCCTCTGAAGCTACAGGTGGCATCTGGGCTAGAAATTTGAGAAAAGTGTGCACTTTGTGGAGGCATTGATTATTTCTAAGGATAAGGGGTAACCCAAGAATGTTCTTCAATTAACGAAAGAATAAATGATTCAAGAAGGTTATACCCAAAATTGATTGAATATGAATCCAATCAAGGCATCAAAGATGGTGTCAAAGGGTCAAAGTAAGGTTTTTTAGGTGGCGTCTAAGCGTCAGAGTGAAGTTTCAAAGAGTTGAAGCGTTGAAGAAAGGCATCAAAGTGTTGAAGCAGATTTTCAAAGCCTCAAAGTGGGGTTTAAGATGTTAGAAATTTGGGGTATAATGGAGTCTTTGAAAAGATAAGGGATTTAAGTGAAATTGCCACAAATTAAATAGCCAAGTCAAGGTTGGGGGTAGAAAGAAAAGCAAAGGTAAATTGCCACAAATCAATGGAAAGATTTAATGCAGTAAATAGGGTAAGTACTTTTGGTGGGTGAAGAGGATATTATTGGGAAAGAAATCAGTTTAATTTCACAAGGGCTGCTGAAATGTAATCAGGGCTTGGCACAAGGGGACTCTACTCTCAGTGGGATTGGGGGCAAGGTTTTTGGAAGATACTACAAGGAGCAGAGTAGAATTTTAATGGGAGATAAGGTGCTGATGACACTTCCTGGGATGTGCTACTAGTAAGAATTAGTAAACTGATTTCTTGGGGAACAATCAGAAAGGAGGAGAAGGAGGAGGCCAGTTTAAATAAACAAGAGCTGGAACTACAACAGAGGTACAGTTTGTTGGGGCTCATACTACACATGTAAGGACAAGGGAGTAGTCTAGGTAACAGAGAGGACTGATAAGGTATGCTACTACATTGGGATAGGCTGCTTCTACATTGGGGTAAGGATACATGTCTGAGCTTTCTAATTTGGGAGAGTAAAGTTGAAGGATGTAAAGTGTACATGAAGGCCATGACACTATTTACTAATTAGAGAGAGTATAGGATAGAATCTGCAACAGGATGTAAATAAGGATTCCCAAAGGATAGACCAAGATGGAGTATTGGTTGGAAAGAGTGAATAAGGTTAGATGATGTGCAGACCTGGGAGATTAAGTATGTGTAACCCTATGCAGTCTATCTGCATCTTGTATGAGGTTAGGATATATGTAGATATGTACTGCATGAAGATCCTGAGGATATATGATTACTGGAGATATATTGATATTAGTCTCCTGAGCCCTGCGGTTGAAATTCCTTTGAAATTATATTAGGACTGAGTTTAAGACTGAGTGTGTTGGGGGTAGACTGAGTTAGTTTTCAGTATAACAGATGGGAGGGGATGATTTGATAAACATACAGAGACGTGGAAAGAATAGGGCTTTTTAGCAAAATAGGGCTCAAAAGAGACATTCTGAAATCTCTTTGGAAGTAGCAGAGGAAGTTATTGACAAAAAGGTTGTGTGGTCTTGAAAAAAACTGCGACCTTTGGATCTGTATCCCACAATTTATTCCAAAAAGAAAAAGACAAAAAAATGAAGAGATGAGAGTGATGAAGTGAGTAGAGAAATACACTGATGAAAGTGATGAAGTGATCAATTTGATGACATGATGAAAGCCATAAAATAACAAGAGTGATACAGTGATGAGAGCATTTAAGTGATGAGAGCTTTGACATGATGAGAGTAATAAGTTGATGCAAGAGACAAAGTCATGAGAGTGATTATTGCATTATGAGACCAACAAATTGATGGGAGTGATGAAGTGATGAGAGCAATAAATTGATGAGAGTGATGAATTGATGAGAGTGATGAAGTGATGAGAGAAATAAACTCCAGATTTTTCCAATGAGGTAGGGGGTAGAAGCAGGTGGGAAAACAGGGGTGTATGATGTGCACCAATGTGTGGTTGAGGTTTCAAAAACCTTTAAATAATTTATCTGAAAATACTCATTTATTTTCAGGTAACTCTGACACATCTGATGTGGAATAAGTGTTTTTTTTTTTTTTATTTTTAATTCCATGTTAGAAATTGGGGTATTTTGCTGAAACCATGCGTTAAAAAAATGGAAGGTGGGCCAACTCTGATAAGCCCTATTTTTTCTGGAGAAATACTTTTTCTATTTTATTTCTCCTTCAAATTTTCTTACAAGCAGCATCAAAAGATTTTCTTGATTTACTTCTTTTTCATTTTATGATTTTATTTTTATATTTTTGAAGGCTTCTTGCAAGAAGGTTTGATTCAATTTGAAGAAGTCATCATTTCATGTTTAAATATTTTTTAAAAATTTTATTGATTATTCAATATTTCCCCCTCCTCATAGTCTCTGAAGGATGGAGGAAACTAATCCCCCATCAATCCATATTCTTTGAAAGAGAGAGACCACAATATGGATTTTATCAAAGGTTTCAACCCATAAAGCACAAACGAATGAAGTGTTTTAGGAAAAAATCAAAATCATCATGAAGAAACCCAATTTTGAACTTGCCAGGCACCCAGATGCACCTACTAAGCCCTGCTAGAAACAATTCAATAACCATGCAAAAATGCAAAAAAGGTTTAAAGAACAAAAAAAATAATAGAAAGTAGAAATTATTAAGCCACTTATCCATTTCATTGTTTTGATGATTCCCTGGAATTGTAATGCATCATTATTCATAAATGGCATATTTGATGTAAAAAAATTCAAATCAATATGAAATTTTCCAATTTTCACATAAAATGGTTGGAATCCAAGTTTCTTTTGGAAGATCTTATGAGATATAAGCTTCATTAAAAACAACATTTGGGTTTTTAAATTTCACACACCCTCATGAATAAATTGAGGCTTTGATTAATTTCAATTCACTTTAATTTTCACTGAAAGATTTCCTATTTATTAAAAAATTTCAAAGAATTTGAAAGCTTACAATTGAGATGAAAGATTATCTTGCACATTTTTGCATTTTGAGATTTTTAATGTGATTAATTTTACCAAAAAAGCACAAAATTGAATACTTTCTAGGAATTGAGGAGCTGGATATTTTAGTAATCCCAAAATGTAAAAATTGAGGGGGAGGGTGATTCAATAAACTATAGAAAAATTCTCTTGCATAATGGGAAGCTTTTTCAATTTTATGAAACCATTCCTTTTATTTAAAGGTAAATTTGAAATACCCAGGTGGAATCAAGGCCTAGTGGGGGGGTTAATCTCTATGTATAATTTTCTTCCAGTCTCATAATGGATTAAGTCTTTTAATTGAATTTTAAATAATCCTTTTGATAAAAAACAATCGCCTGTTTTGCAGATTAACTTGTGAGAAAAAAATTCACATCTTGATACCCAAAATGAAAAGAAAGAGGTTATTGAAAGATTTTAATCAAAGACTGGTTTGTTATGATTTTTATTTCATAATTTGGTACCTAGAAAAGACAGGCAGAATTATGATCCCATTTTATAAAGGAAAAGAGTGAATGTTACTATCTATGAAACAAGACACTCTGGATCTGAACAAAAAAAGAATATCTGGAGCTTCATGGAGAAAGAATGAAAAATGATGTCTGTGGTCTGATAATCTTTTGTTTCTAAAAGTTGAATAATTCATGGATATTGATGAAATATTATGGGAAAAAATGGCCAAATTTTCATTATTTCATTCAAAAGAGCTTTTGGATATTAGCTCTAGATATTAAATTATATTACAGAAAACAAGTCACCCCCTTAATTTTTCAATATCAAGTGTAAAATAAATCATTAGTGTGCATATCATAAGTTGAATTATGAATAAATATTTCAAGAATGATTTTGATTTGAAATTAATCCTGAAATTTTTTAAAAATATCATTCTTTACTGTTTTTTTCCAAATCCATTAAATATAAATATTCAATTTTGAGATTTTTTCAACTTTAAACTTCATGGTTGGTGTCAGCAACCATTCACATAAAGTTTTCCAAATATATGAAAAACTGATATATCTTGTTAGTATAGTGTTGAAGTAATGGGTAGTATAGTGTTGAAGGAATGGGATCACCCTTAAATTGTTTGAAATCAATTTCATTGGTTTAATATAAAAAATTTATGATAATATTTTGAAATTATGCTTTTATCAGTATTAATTGTGGAATGAAAACATTAATAATGCATATTATGTTAGAATGGTAATCCCATAAGGGGAATTAAAGTTGGTAAGATTATATTTAATAACTTAACAGTTGGAGATATCTGTGTGATTATTTCAGGAGTATAATTAATGGATAGAGAAGATAATTCTGATAATCCTAGAAAAAAGAATGAACGTACCATTTTAAAGAATAAAGAAGTTATGAACAATTTCATATTACAGAATCACACACAAACTTCACATCAGAAAGATGAAACTCAAGTATCAAAACCAGAGTATCAAAAAAAAAGGTGATGGATTGGAAGATGGTTGTATAACAGTTAAAAAGAAATCAAAAGATGGAATGCATCCAGAAAAAAAAAAATAAAACTAAAAGAAAGAGAAAACACTACTACATTACAGTTTATAGCAACAGGATGGAATGCAGCTAGGAAAATAAGACTACATTAAAGGTGGATTCCAATTAAGAAAACTAGAACAATAAAACTCAGCGGAAAACTTCAATTTCATAGCTTTTCCATTTTTATTTCCAAGGAAAAGAATTATAAATAGTGCTATCAGAGTAAAGAGAAAGGAAGGAAATTTGCTTTAATCCTCATGTAGCAAATGGTTTTCTATTGTGTTATCTTGTATTTTAAATTAGCTGAGATTAGAGGTATCTTGTCTATAAAAGACCCTCTCCTCACATTTTTATTTCATTTTTGTGAATATACATTCCTTTCATTGCATTTTGTAGATAGAAAACATCTCATTATAATGTTTTTTATAAAAAAATGTTATTATTAAGTCCTCTACCATCCAAATTTTTGATTGCCATACATTATCAGTACCAAGATATTTCTGCAATTTAACAAAACCTTAGTAATAACCATTGCTGCCATCATTGAAAAACCTGTTAAAACAGTACCAGAACCAGAATTATGGGAATAAATAAGCAAATTGCATCAACCTCTAATCACCAACACCATTATTGTGAAGATAACCAACTTTCAACAAAAAGTTACCATTTCACTATTCCAAAAAAAAAGAACAAAAACCAATGACAAGTTCCAAGTCTCTTGATGTCATTTCAATCAAATCCCTTGAAGAACATGGCTGATGGAACAAGCTCCACTTATGGCTTGAGCTTGCGGGTGTTGCTTAACAGAATAAATTAATTTGTGTGTTCAAAACTACTTAAAAGTAAGCTCGACCACATTAGGTGCCTTGGTATAACAACCAGAGACCCAACAAAGACAAACAATTATATGGATTACAAGGACTCCCATCTCCTAATCTGGTACCTTAAAAAATATTTGCTCAGTTTTTTCACCAAAATTCTCAAAGCTGAAGAGAAAGGGGTGAGTTCCATCTTATGGAATGGATCCACCTAAAAAACAAGTTTGCTGGAAGAAGTAGCCATGCAGAATATTTTTCTTATAATAACCTACATAATGTAAGATTTTTCAAAAAATTGATTTGCACTTAATCATCACCTTTATCATCTGAATTTTATTTTCATCATCTTAATATTTTTTATCAACAAAATCACTTAAAAATATCAAACCCCTACCAAATGAATCACTAATTGCAAGATTTTATGAAGAAGGATATAGAATACAAATTTAAACCAAATTATGAGGCCCCAGATGTTCCCAAAGTAATGGAATATAGATGCAAATAACTTCTTTGGGAATAAATTGTTTTATAATCCATATTCAATACTATAGATAAATTGTATAGACTTAAAATAATTCTGCTTTGAAATTAATTGAGACTTCACTAATTTAAATTTGTCTTCAAAATGTGTTAATACAGAGAAAATAGGAATTAACTGTATGGAAGGAAACTTGTAGGATGATTTCCAGGAGTTATAAATACTTTATATATATAATCAACACCAAAATACATGATTTCAGTAGATACATTCATGCAAAGATATGTGTTGAAGATTTTATTTTTTTTAATTACACATGTTCTGAGGCTTCTGAACCTTCCATATTGATGATGGGTAAGTGCTAGGACTAACAAAACTTTTGGTATGTAAATTAAGCATTCAAATTGAGAATCCACCCATGTCATACTGAAACTCATCCGGGTCTAACTTCAAAGGAACTTCAGCTTCAAAGGAACTTCAGCTCAAAGGATTTTGAACTCTGTAGAGGACTTATCTAAATAAATAATCTAAAAAGCTATATATACTCAGTATCTACACATAGTCTAATCTCCACTGATACATAAATATACTTCATAGGCTTGAATATGCTTGATCTACCACGGTTCACATAATTAATCTACAAGGATTTCCTATATTCTAAACTTATTGACTCTGTCTATCCTATATTCCATCATGGTTTATCCTTTGGGAATCCTTGTGTGAATAATTCTGTAGATTGCATCACATACTCTCTACTAATTGGTAAAAATTTTCATGACTCCCATGCACACTGTACATTGTTCAACTTTAAATTCCAAAACTAGAAATACCAGGCCTGAGAGATTTCCCAAATGTAGTAGACAGCATACCCCAATATAGTAGTACTGTAATGTCAGTTCATCTCCCTATATTTGACTGATCTGGTCACTACACATGTAGTATTAACCCCTTGGCTTTTTTGACCCCCAGTTATACCTTTCCCCCTTGAAGGCTCCCTGCTATCTCCTTGAAGACCCCTGTCTATATAAAATTTCCTCCTTTCCTCCTTTCTTGATTAATTTCCCTCAATAAATCAGTGTACTAGTTCTTACTAGGAAATCCATCCCAGAATGTGTCATCCATGTCCTCGTATTCTTCCTATGCATAATCTTCTCCTTGCAGAAATCTCTTGGATAATATTTTTACCATTTATTTTAATTTTCATGACTTACATAACTGGTCTCATTGGTTATTGAATTTATGGCCTGTTTAACAATTTATTACCCCAGAAAAATCCTATCCAACCTTCTCTTAACAACTATCCTTCTATAAATTTATGCTTCAAGTATTTGACACTTTGACTTCAATGCTTCAAATTTGATGCTTTGACAGTTAAAGTTGGATTCCTTGAATGTTTGAAACTGGAATTTCTTGTGAAAAGAAAATTGTTAAAAATTTAAATATATTGTAATATTTTATTCCTTTTTCCAATGGATCAATCAACTTTTGGGTCATTATTTATTAGGTAGTATTATGTCTCCTAGAATTTCAATTTTCTCTCATATTTCTACCCCAGCTGTAACTTTTAGTTTCTGAGGAAGGGGAAACATCAAACCAACTGACCCCTCCACACCTCAACCCCATGGAACTGGGAGAACATTTTCAGAATTTCCAGAGCCCGCAGCTAGAACCTCCACTCATATGGAGACTGGAATTTTGGAACCTGCACCACAGGTCTCCATTCCACATATTACTCCCTCTGATACAGCTAACTTCCACAGGGTCCCAGGAAAATTCACAGAAACTGGCTAACATTTTTTTTATTCTCCTTTATTTTACCCTAGTTTGGTCCCAATTCCAGGAGTGGATGAAGAAGAGGACAAGGAAAAATAATCTATCTTTGATTTGAGGATCCTTAGTGGTTTCAATTCACCTTCCCCCATGGGTAATCCAAGCCAAAAATCCAATACAACTGCATTCCCTCCAACTTCCCAAGCTACTGATACTTTAACTCCTACTCAGGGATCCTCTAACAACCCTGCCCTGATGGCCATTCTTCAGAAAATCACCACTTCAATGACTCACCTACCTAAAATTTCTGAGCACCAAACTTCTTCCAATTTTGAGTCACCATCCATCAATGCTCTGGCAAAATTCAATGGAGCTAAACCAACCAAGCTCCAAACATTCCTTCAATCTTTTGAACTCATCTTTTCCAACAATTAAAGGGTTTTTGAAGTGTCTATTAAAGTCTCCTACCTCTCAGGAAACGCTAGCAGGTGGATTCAACCTTATATTTCTTACATTGGTGACCATGAACCAGATTTTGTTCTCAACTCCTGGTTCCTCTTCAACCAATGACTCCATACTATTTGTGGACATTTCCTTTAGATCCAACATTCTGAATAAAATTTTAATCTCCTTAAAATGAAAGAGACTGGCTATGCTACTAGGTACATCAATGAATTCAGGACTATGATGACTAAGGTCTCTGGTTTGGGTGATAAAGCCTTCTTTTTCCATGTCAGAAAGGTAATATCTGTCATACTATTGGATCAACTAGCTGGTTATTACAGACCACAAGACAACCTACAGCAACCTATGGACATTGTTCTGAAGTATGATACGTGTTACCATGAAAGGATGAGATAGAAATAACTCAACTACCATCAAACCCCAAAGACTGAGCCCAGCTCTTCAATCCCTCCTAAATTCAAAAAATCCAATCAGCAAGGTAAGATTGAAGGAATTAATAAGTGTTCTATAACTTGTAGGTCCAATCCTGTAGCATATAATCATCCAAACCCTAATTTGGGGGAAGACAGACACCTTAAAGCTGAAGAAAAAGCTACACAAGCAAAGGAAGTTTTGTTTAATTAATGCAGAGGTGCTTAAAAACTCAGCATCTGCAGGAAAAACCCAGAATTTAAGTATTCCCAAAAAGCAGCACTAGCCAAAACCAAGCAGGGAAAAGCCTGGGTAAGGACAATGCAGTAATCCATGATCATAAACCCTCCAGCATTTGAGTACAGAAATTGGAAAGCAAGGCACCTGACCCATTGAGTAAAGTATTCTGTTTCATTTGTTTTCTAAAATTAAAGGATTACAGAATACTTCTCAATTCAAGGGCAACACAATCTGTTATTCAAAAATGTAGTGTTTCTAAATTTTCTTTATCTCCTATATCTCTGACCACGCCTCTTTTTCTATTCAAATTTAGCCCATCCAACTCTCCTTCAGAAGAAGAATAAGAAGAAGAAGAAGAAGAAGAAGAAGAAGAAGAAGAAGAAGAAGAAGAAGAAGAAGAAGAAGAAGAAGAAGAAGAAGAAGAAGAAGAAGAAGAAGAAGAAGAAGAAGAAGAAGAAGAAGAAGAAGAAGAAGAAGAAGAAGAAGAAGAAGAAGAAGAAGAAGAAGAAGAAGAAGAAGAAGAAGAAGAAGAAGAAGAAGAAGAAGAAGAAGAAGAAGAAGAAGAAGAAGAAGAAGAAGAAGAAGAAGAAGAAGAAGAAGAAGAAGAAGAAGAAGAAGAAGAAAACTACATATATAAACATAATATCTAAACAATTTTCAAAAATAAGTTCTTCAAGATCTTTTATTCTAGCCATCCAACAATTCACTAGTTTAAGATTTCTTTTTCATAAGAGTTACAACCTTTTACAGAAATACCCAGTTCAAAGTTCATAACAGCCAAAGCAGGAATACCAGATATTTTATCTTTTATCTTTGCACTTCTTTTCATTCTAGAATCCATAAAACCAAACTTTTTTTTAATTTCACATCCCCATCCTTTTACTAAACCTTTCTTCAAGCCAGGATACAAAGCTTCAGAGTTTTTTACTATAAACATTTAAAGAATGGGTTACTTTCTACTTATTTAGAATGATTTTTTTTCTACCTTTTTTCTTCATTACTGATGTTTCCATAATTTGAAATAACCTCTCTCCATTTTCTAATAATCCAAGCATTCTTGAGAAATGTTTTTCCTTCCTGATCCAGCCTCCTGTCATATTCTTCTTCAAATTCCCATCTTTCTAATCTTTTTATCTTCAATTTCCGTTTCCCTCAAGTCCATTTCCTTCATTTTTGTTATCATGTCTTTCAACCCAAGGGAATCATCAGATCTTTTTCCCTCTTCTACTATAATTATCTCTTTTTCTTTACCTTTTTTTTCTTTTTTTCTCTTTGACCAACTTCTTCATATTCTTTGGAGACATTGATTAACTATTTCTTCAAACTACCCTTGGAATCTGGAGCCTGTTTGCAGTGATTCATGGCGGGTGTTTTATGGCCTTCTTTGATGCTTTGGTGCCCACCTTCAATGCTTTTATGGCCTGCTTTGATCCTTCAATACTTAAAAGGTTGTCTTTGATGCTTTTAGAACCTCCATCAACATTTTGAAAAACATATTCACCAATTTTACACCCCCTTTTGATGGTTTGATGTGCATCATTAACAGATTCAATAGGTTGAACTATGTTTCTACTGTTGGATTTTTTTTCTGGGATTTAAATGGCTCCATCTTTTTCAAAATGCCTTGATGGATTTCCCCATGTTATAAAATATTAAAATATCTCATTGTCCTATAATCTTGAATTCCCTTTCAATGCAAGTTTTCCCTTTTGTATCTGGTCCTTTCTGAGCACTCCTGCATAAATTGGACTATGGATAAAAGCAAGAAACCTTAAATTCAACATTCAATGGTACACTTGATGGGATATTCTCTCAGCCTAGAATTTTATCACAGCATCATAGCATTTTAGTCTGGAGCCTCCTTCACCTGGAAGGGTTGAGTCTTCTCCTTGTCCAAGAGGGCTGGCCCCCAGGCCTTCCTATTCTGCTTATCCATTTCACAAGTTCTTCCATATGAACAACAAATTCCACATTTTGAAGAATTGTGCTTGATGCTGGTGGTACAGATGCTTTCAATTCTATTGCATCTTTCTGTCACAAATTCCCCAGGAATGCAAGGGGCTGAAGGCACAGGCACTAATACTCATATAAATCAAGGATTATTTGTTCAAATTGCAATGAAGAAGATGAGCAGAGGAGTACAAAGATTGAAATGAAGAAGATGAGAGGAGGAGTAAAAGCAATTAGAAGATGGAAGGATGGAATGGAAGAATCCAGGAGGAGGTTTTTGAATAAGGGGTTTTTTAATCCTATAAGAGAAACACCAGCAAGGGACAAGGTGATATGAGTTAAGTAGGCTGGGTGAAGGATTTCTTGTGCTGATATAAAATCTACTGGAAGAGGTACTAACCAGGAAGAAGTAGTATACAAAATTACTTGGGGGGAATTAGTCAAGGAGGGAAGGAGAGGCTAGTATATGTGAGATCTGAGAAGGAGGCCTTGAGGGATGATTGGCTGGTTTTGAAGGTTGGAGTTACCATTGTATTACATGTTGACTTATTGGGCTGGAGGCTGTAATTTACTGATTGGGCTGGAGGCTGTAGTTGAAAAATTGGGTGATGGGCCTGTCCAGGAAGGTTTGAAATGTACTGATCTGCAGTCCTGGAGGTATGGGATGAACAGACAGATGAGAGTATTTAATATGTATGTACTAAGTGTAATATGTACTAACTCACATAAAAATTTGGTTGATTAGAGATAGAGGGTGCACCAAGCCATGGAGAGAGGGAGGGATCCTTAGAAGGTTGACTGAATCACATGACGCAATGGGGAAGTTTAAATGGACATAGGGCCTATACCATACACTCAGAGGGTGAAACTGGTGGGAGAAGATTGAGACTTCAAAATATGCAGGAGTACTATCCAGTGGAAGTTAGAGGTGTAATTGAAGGTGGTTTTGATATGAGATTGAAGCTGACAAAGAGGTTTGATATTTTGAGCTGAAGGAGTTTCAGAACAACAGTCATGGCAGTACCCCCCCTGAAATGGAAGGGGAAGCTCCTGATTCCCAGAAAAGGATGCGCTGGAGCTGAAGATTGATTTCTGTTCTACTTGCTGATTAGCAGCTGGAAGGCTCTGAAGCATCAGTTGAATACCTGGAAGCAGGAGAAGCATAGCACAACTTTTGGGACATGAATTCTGAAACTAGACTGTAATTTGTATTATTGAGGTTGGAGGTCCAAAGTTTGCAGTTTGGAGCAGGAAGTTTTAATTTTGAAGTAAAAAGTTTGAATTTTGAAATTGGACCGTTGAAGTTGGACAGTTGAAGTTTGACTTTGAATTTCAATCATCAAAATTTGAAGTTTGATGTCTGATTTTGAAGTTTGACTTTGAATGTTAATAATCAAAATTTGAAGTTTGATGTCTGACTTTGAAGTTTGAAGTTTGAAGTTTGAATTTTATGTTTGAATTTTGATGTTTGAAAGGTTTGACATTTGAGTTTTGACAGGTTTGAAATTCAAAGTTTGACAGGTTTGATGTTCAAATTTTGACAAGTTTGACATTAGAAGTTTCAAAAGTTTGACATTCACTGAAGAGGGACTGAGAGGGGTTCTTCCTTGGACTAGGGTGATGATGAGAGTGCTCCTGGAGAGCTTGGAGGAGGAAATAAAACTTGGGATTGGAGGAAGATGAAGAGAATGAAGAGCATGAAGTAAAGGTAATAGAGAAGGAAGAATGGATAAAAAGAAGAGGGATTTGTGGAGGTGACCAACTTTTGTTTTGAAGGTAAGAGGAAAAGGAAAGAGGAGTGTTGAATATTCCTCAAGTGTCTTCCACCTATCCTCTCTTATTGCGCCTCCGCGCAGAGTTCCTCACTACCATTATTTCTGACCGCGCAACCGCGCCCCTGGGCGCGGATGCGCACTGAACCTACGACGGACACCCCGATGCGACTTTCTCGTACATCTCGGACGGAGCGAGTCTCCGGATCTTCTCAAGTCTCTGAAATCCTCCTCTTTCTTCTTTGATCTCACCTTTCTATGTCTCTCCCGCCTATCTTTCCCTTCTATTTATATTCTCATTCTTCTCTCTCTTCCAATCCTCTCGACAATCATCCTCCCTCCACCAAGTAAATGCCTCAGACCGAATTCGCCAATCTCTGACCGGTAAGATGACAACTTCCATAACAAACTCTATTGAAGTCAATCTAACTCGATAATCCAAACAGTTCTTCTCCAGCACCTTGGATTCCTTGTTTCTATTTCTTCTTCCCTTCTCAATTGTCTCATCGCCTACAGATCTCCTCTAAACTCGAAGCTGTCACCTTGAATACATTCTCTGATCTACGCTGTAGGACTCTTCATTTCCTTCTTCACGCTTTCTATCTCTCTCTTAAGATTCTGTCTGATATATTTCTTCCTGTCCATTCCTGATCTCTCAGCCCAAGCTGGTTATAGTTCTCAATAAATTTATCTACAACTTATTAAGGAGGATCTGGAAGATTATTTAAGAAGTTGGATTTCTTTGAGCTGAATGCTTATTGCAAGATTCTGGTGTATTTAAGACTGTTTTGAAGTGCTGATGGTAATGAAGATCCCAAAGTTAAGTTGGAGGCTTTCCAGGAATTTTTGGAACAGATTATTGAAGGTAGAACTGGGTTGATGTTGATGAGTTTGAGGATTGATGATTTGAAGGAACAAGGAAAATAAGGGATGGAAAAAGAAGTGATAGATGAACTGAGTGATTTGTGTATTCTGGAAGTATTTTCTGATGTGATATCTGGGATTTACAGGACTATTAGGAAGGTTTAAGATAGGAAGGGAAATATTTTATTTCTTATTTATTTTTATTTTTTATTCAACTTTGGTAGTGATTGATTGGAAAAAGTTGAGTTTTTTATGATGATGGAATAATTTTATGGATTTTAATTTGATGGAAGATGAATGGGTTGAATTGTGATTGGGAAGTGATGGAGATTGGAATGTGGATTGGGAAAGGAATTATAGGATGAATTGGGTTTGGAATGGTGGATGGAATTGGGTTGATTGATGAAGCAGGGAAAACCAGTAGTGATTAAGTTTGATTTTGGTTCCTAGAAGGCAGTTGGTGAAATGGAGGATGGATGAATGGATGATTTGATCAAGTTTTTGCATTTTTAAGCATGATTACCTAATTTTGAAAAGGGTAATGTTAAATTCACAACTCTTTGAGTCGTGTAAACAACTCAAATGGGCCGTGTGGCACGCTACACAGCTCAAATGGGCCATGTGGCACGCTACACTACTCAAATGGGCTATGTGGCAAGCTACAAAACTCAAATGGGCTGTGTGGCATGCTACACAACTCAAATGGGCTTTGTGGCATGCTACATGGCTCAAATGGGTCGTTTAGGGTTTTAAATAACTCAATATCTAGTTGTATTCCATACCACACAACTAAAAGAATTTCAGGCTTAAAAAAACCAAAATAAAGTGAATAAAAAAACAGAAATCAACCAAAAAATCAAAAAATGTTGATTTTTGGTTTATAAAAAACAAAAATGTTAAATATAAAATATAAAATAAAATAAAAATAATTGAATTATTGAACAACCCCAGGGGGGTTGTATCCCCCTGTACACAGGCCTAAATGATTGTGTACAGGGGTAAAAAAATCAAAAATGCCCATTATGGGGGGTATACGCCCCCCCAGGGGTTGCGCATGTTTGGAACAACCCTTTGGAGTAGTTTATGGGCCCCCAGGCGTTGAGGGGCCCTACACAACTCCCAAAGGTTGTTTGGGGGCCTACAAAACTCCCACAGGTTGTGTGGGGCCCTACACAACTCCAAAAGGTTCTGTGGGGCCCTACAAAACTCCCACAGCTTGTGTGGGTACCTACACAACTCCCACAGGTTGTGTGGGGCCCTACACAACTCCCACAGGTTGTGTGGGGCCCTACAAAACTCCCACAGGTTTTGTGGGGCCCTAAAAAACTCCCACAGAACTGGAGTTGTGAATTTATCATCACCCTGTTTCAAAATAAGCAAATGTTCCCAACCAACACTCAAAGAGATATCTTGGAAGGTCTATCAGTAGTTATTTTATTTTCAGATATTCATACTTAATTCATGGTATTCATGCCTTTTGGAATTCAGTGTATATCAAGGTCAGCATATTTACTATACTTATCCATAGGCTGTTTTGAACTTGATCAGAAGATTTTGGTTGATTTAAAGAGTATTTATATCTTTAGTTGGTAAGCATGTTGGGTATACCCACTTTAACAATGAACAGGAGTAAGAGAATGCAGGAATCTATAGAATTTTTAATCAAATCATCCCCTTCCTTCAATATTTTAATAATTTCTTGGAGAAAATTGTCAGATTATTGAGTTGAGTTCAGCTCAGTCAGTTGTGCTTCATGAATTTTCAAAGAGAGGTAAAAAATTTAAGAAGTTCCAAATTCATCAGGATTCTGTTCAGAGTAATTTTTCCCCTTTCTGGAAACATGTTGTCCCAATGTAACAGGAGGCTGGGTGAGTTCAATGAATAAATCACAAGTACTTTAAGTGAGTTGAAAAAACATAGAGTTCCAAATAATACCCTTTTATTCTGGTGAGAGCTTTGGAAGACATGTAAATAATTTTAAGGAAGAAAGGTTAGGTAGTAATTAAAAGAGCCTGTGATGCTTTAGGGGTAAGCACCCTGAGATCAATTTTGGTGAGGATGGTAGAACCTAGAAAGACATTTAATGAAAGTCATGGGAGAAATTTTGAGAAGTTTTTCCTTTGTGAAGGCATAAATTTTGCAAAAATAAACAAATGATTAAAAACCACTATCCTTCTTCTGGAAAGGAAGGGACATGTGCTCCATTTTTTGTAGTGCTGTGGCTGGATGGAACATTTCTCTACATTCTCTTCTATTTAGGCTTGTAGGCTTGAATTTTCATTTTGAGGTAGTGAATAGACAAGCCTGACTGGAGTTATGAGGCCTTCCAGTCTGATATGCTGGTTTTAAGTGCAGTTTGAAGATATTTTTTCTGCTTTAATCAGGGAGAAGAGAATCTATGAATGAATAGTAATTGGAAGTAACTTTTTTTTAAAACAGTTTCTAATTCTTCAGGAAATTCATCAGTAACAAATAGAAACATCAGAGGTAGTAACCAATTGCAAAATTATGCAAGGATGAATCCAATATATTTTCCTCCTGTGAAAAATAAAGGATCAATGAATATCTAAGAAAGTGGAAAGAATTTTGAACTCAAAGGGGATTGAAGGTTGTGTTGGGGAAACTGCAAAGTGTTCTGAAGTGAGGTAGATCGCTTTGGACTGCAGTATCAAAAGCATAGTTGAGGGAATGACAGCTTTAGGCGTTGTAGCCAGGTTTAGTTTTACAGGATTGGGGGCAAGGTCAGAGGTTAGTTGGTGTTTTGAAGTGATTAGCCCCATCTTCCAGTTTGCCTCTGGATTCCAGTTATGAAAAGAGTCAATTCCCAGGGTGCTTAATTGAGGGAATGGTGCATTGACTTGAAATATTTCCCATTCAAAGCTAGGAAAGGAGGGAGTGGAACCATTTGGGAAGTTTTACAAAGAGATGAAATTTAAAAGATGAATATGTTTGCCCAGAGGAGAGGGATTTAAGTGATGGATACTTTGAGCCATGGAATTATACAATACAGATTGAGTTGTAACTGAATCAAAAAAAACAATAGAGATAAGCCTTGAAAAAAGAAGACTAAAAGGGGTGAGCCTAATTTTTTTTTTTGCTTTGGGGTAGCACTGGAACGTTCTGGAGTAGGAAAAGACAAAGATTATTTGACAGTTTTCTTTCCACATTCATCTGTTGTGTGTTTACCACCACAATATAAGCTTAAGTCCTCCCTCTTCCTTCTTGCCTTTTCACCTTCCTTTAGTTTTACATCTGGACCTAGTTCCAAAGAGGGTCTGGTAAATGACATAGTTGGATTCCACTATTCTGGGGAATTGTAATTCTACCTACCCTCACTGCTACCCTTTTCAGGCTGATTAGAGGTAGATTGAGATTTAAAATAACCGCGGGGTTGAGAATTAATGAGAGAAGAGTATTTTTATTTTACCCTTTCATGATAACTTTTATCATATTCCAAAAATATATCCATAAGGTCCTGGAGATTTTCTGAGAGGCATTGTACCCTGCTAGTTGGTCCAGAAGGCATGAAGGAAGGCTTTTTCAAAAATGGAAGTAAAAGGCTCTATCACCCCATCCAGAGACTTTGGTCATAAGTGATCAAAATTCAGTGATTTGGGTTGAAGCATAGCCCAAGTCCTTCCTCTTCAATTTGAGCAGTTCCCTTTCAGCCTTGGAGACTTGAAGTCTGTCACCAAAGAGGGTGTGAACTTTTTCTGAAAATTGGGACCTTGAATTGAGGAGTAAAGAGGGCTCTTAGTTGGAGATGTGAGCCAGATAGGGCTGGATCCATCAACTTGCAATTCCAGAGAGTTGGGGAGCTGCAAAGAGTACCTTCTTCTCATCCATGTAAAAATTTCCTTTATCATTTGAAAAAATGAGTTCACAAGATTGGAGGAATGGTTCAAATTTGCTACAATTTTTTCCTTCAAACATGCCCAAAGCATTCATGGAAGTAGACTTGAAGGTGCAAGAGTGAGAATTACCAGTTGATGGGGATTGAGAAAGTGTTTCCAAAGCAGAAGTCATGGTATGGAGGATTTCTAATATAGTTGGGTCCACAGCAGATGTTGGAGGTTGAGTTTGGGTTGAATTTTCAGGGGTTGCAGTCAAAGTTGAAGGTGGGAATACCTCTTGAGTTTCCATGGTTGGTGAAATGAGATTACTTGGAAGTTTTGTATCAAAGCCTGAGTCCTCACTGTTTTTGTTTCACTTGTCTTCTGGAATAGGAATGATTCTGGGATCATAAGATGGAGAATCTAATCCAAAGCCTGCTTGGGGACATTTACCTATTGCAAAATTAGTGATGCAACTAACTGCAGGTGGCGCAGGAGAAACAGAAGCTCTAGGAGGAGCTGGAGGAAGGATACCAGGGTCCATTGAAGTGGAGATTGCTGGCATTAGGAGTTTGGAAGAAGTCCTCCAAAATCCACAAGCTTGAGGAGTTGAAGGGTCCTGATTAGAGATATTCACAACAGAACCTCTGCCTCTTGCTGCTATGGTGGGAGGGGGACTTGGAATGAATGGTGGTTGTGCATGTTGGGCTGGCATGGTGTCCAAAGATGCCAGAGAAGAGAAATGACCCAAAAAAAAAAATTACTCAGAGAGGATTTGAAGAAGTAAATCGCAAAAATGGATCATATTTGAAGTAGACTCAATGACACACTTCAATCTTAAAGTTTGTTGTCTTCCTCAATTTGACATATCCTTTCCTCAGTACCATATACCTCAGTCCATACATGTGACACAAATAGAAGCACAACATGAATGGTGCCTTCTGCTATCAACTCTGGCTTTCATAACAACCTTCAATACTTTTCAACTGACTCAGAAACTACTTGCAAACCTTGCAGTTAACTCTAATCCAGTTGAACATCCATTTGAGCTCTGCTCTTCCATCCTGGGTATCAATAGCCCTTGGGTTCCCATTCCCGGTAAAGCACTCTTGCTAGCTTGCACCCATGCTAGTCAGCCATACCAACTGTATAGTTCGCAATTGGAATACTCCCTTACCCTGCATAAATTACATCCTCATTTTTGCATTTTCTCTCACGTCACTCCTTCCTATCTCATCCATTACGCCCTTTTACGCTCAGACTCTATTGCCTTTAATCTACATTATGACCTTGGAAAAGTCTATACTGTTATTTAATTTCCCAATCCGTTCATTTCATTCATTTTCTCATTTCCTCTTAACTGTATTTGGCCATCCATCAGGTTGTATCTAGTCACGTTTGATTACCTTATAAAGGCAAGGCTGCTTTCCTGAAGATTTTCTCCTCAGTCATTTAATTTCATACATTCTTGAATTTTGCTAAAGCCAGTCATCACATTGGGCTTGGCTTTATTTTCCTTTCAATTGGAACAATTCATCCCTCTCACTGTGTGTCAAGTAACCCTACCATAATTTTGAACTTTGCAGTCAGCTTTACTACCTTGCACTTTCCCTTTTACTCAGTCTCTTCCTTTGCGCTCACAATCATCTAAGATTTCCCAATAGTACATGGGATGGTTGCGTGACACTGACCCCCTTTGAAGTACATAAAAGCTATTTGAGGTCCTTTCAAAGCATGTCACATCAGATTGAGCCCTTCCAAAGCATGTCAAAGCTATTTGAGGTCCTGAAAAAGCATTTCAAAGCAGATTTAGCACCATTGGAACACGTCAAAGGTATTTGAGGTCTTGGAAGCACATCAAAGATATTTGAGGTCTTGGAAGCAAATCAACAATATTTTAGGTCCTTTCAAAGAACATCAAATCAGATTGAGCCCCATTGAAGGACTTTGAAGAGGATTGAAGCCTTTTTATTTTAAAGCAGTCAAATTCAAAGTGTTTAAGCAGTCAAAGTCAAAGCTGTGAAATTCAAAGTGTCAAAGCATTCAAAGTCAAAGCAACAAAGCATTCAAAGTCAAAGCATAAAATTCAAAGCATCAAAGCAGTCAAATTCAAAGTTTCAAATCTGAAGCCGCAAAGCAGTCATTCTCAGCTTCAAAGTCAAATCTTCAAAGCAGTCAAAGTTGAAGAATAGAAGAATTCAAAGTTAAAGCGTCAAAGTTGAAGCCATCAAAGTCAAATCTGTTGAAGTCAAAGAAGTAAAATTTGAAGTGTCAAAAAAGAAATTGGGTAAGCGTTGAAAAAGAGGTTTGAAGATGTTCAAGAGTGAAATTTTGAGGGATTATCCAATGAGGAGTGGATAAGGGGAAAGGATAGTTTCTGCAGGGGTAGCCAAATATTTTTTAGAACTACTTTGGAAACATGAAAAGCCACACATTGTTTAGCTCAATCAAACACTGGTCCACAACATGCATAGACAGTGTCATCCAAGGTTGAAGATGGGATGGATTGGATTGGATTTGGTGGCATGTGATTATTGGAAGAGGAAGAGATTTGGTAGTCATTGAGGGAATGAATTATTATAATGTCACAACTGCCCCGGCATGCAAGGGGAAGAAGGCACAGGCACTACTACTCATAGATCTCAAGGATTATTTGTTGGAATTGCAATGAAGAAGATGAGATGAGGATTACAAGTGACAAGAATATGGAAGGATAGAATAGAGAAGTCCAGGAGGAGGTTGCTGGATAAGATTTTGTTGAATCCTATAAGATTAACACCAGGAACGGACAAGGTAATGAGTTAATCAGGCTGGGTGAAGGATGTCTTGTGCTCAGACCACACATACTGGCAGAGGAACTAACCAGTAGAAGTAGTATACTAATTCCTTGGGGGCAATTAGTCAAGGAGGGAAAGAGAGGCAAGTATATGTCAGAGCTGAGAAGGAGGCCTTGAGGGATGATTGGCTGGTGTTGCAGGTTGGAGGTCCCATGGTATTAAATTTTGACTGATTGGGCTAGAGGCTGTAGTTGACTGATTGGGGGATGGGCCTATCCAGGAATTTTTGGAATTTACTGGTCTGGAGTCCTGGGGGTATGGGATGAGCAGACAGAGGATAATATTTACTATTTATATACTAAGTGTAATATGTACTAACTCATATATAAATTGGGTTGAGGAGTGATTTGAGGAGAGATAGAGGGTGCACCAATCCACGAAGAGAGGGAAAGATCCTGAGAAGGTTGACTGAATCACATGAAACAATGGTGAGGGGTACATGGACATAGGGCTTATACCATACACTCAGAGGGTCAACCTGGTAGCAGAAGATGGAGACTGCAAGATATGCAGGATTACTATCTAGTTGAAGGTACATTAATAATTGAATTTGGGTTTGATATGATGGTAAAGCTGATGAAGAGGTTGGATATGTTTAGTTGAAGGAGTTTCAGAGCTATTTTCATAAACCTTTCACAGATGGTAAAGCACTCTTGAACTTTATGATGGTCATTTTTTTCCCCCAGGGTATAGGTAAGGGCGGTGGTTCTGTTTTTGGAAGATACTGATGGTAGGGGGGTGAACAATGGCAATGGTTGTGGGTAGGGGGAAGGATATCTCAAGTCAGACATGACTGGTGGGAACAAGGAATGGATACCTACTCTGCCTGTTTCCTTTATGTCATCATTAGATGCCCTCATTTCCACCAGGGGGTACTGTCACGCTGAAACTCAGCTTAGCCCAACTTCAAAGTAACTTTAGCCTCAAAGGAACTTCCGTTCAAAGGAAGTCTAACTACTAAGGAGACTTATCTAAGTAAATACCCTCAACAGCTGAATATACTTAGTATCTACATACACTGGATATCTAAATATGTTCTAATCTCCACTGATACATATATGGACTCCATAGGCTTGCATATACTTGATCTACCAGTTTGCACATACTTAATCTCCAAGGCTTTGGCATACTATAATCTGTCTATCCTATATTCCATCATGGTTTTTCCTGTTGGAATCCTTGTGTGGATCCTTCCATAAATTTTATCACATGCTCTCTACTATTTAGTACACAGTATCATGACTCCCATTGACACTGTACAGTGGGTGGGCAAATATTGTGCAACTTATTTTCAAAGTGCCCACACCCACCCACTCCAAAAAAACCCAATCTCCTTGTGTGACTCCATTTGAAAACTGGGCTTGAGCTCTTCCTTTTGACCACATTGGTTGCTTCCCCTCCATACCCCCTCCATACCCCCTCCATACTCCACCGTCACCTCTTCCAATCACCTTGACAGATGAATCTAGTAAGTTTTATTCTCATTGTGTATTTTTTTCTTAAATCTTTTCTAAAATTTTCTTTTTTTGTTAATTTTTTAACTATAGCTAACAAATCAAAACAAAAAAACACTGAATGGATTTTTTTAAGGCCAGGATTGTTGGTATGTATGACACCAGCTCTTTGGGGAACAAAATTTTTTCAAAATTGGCAAATCCAAGGACAAGAATTAATAACTTCCTAAAACACTTCTGCAATCAAGGGACAATCAAATATTCAAAACAATCCAGATTGCCTTGAAAAAAAATGGTCCAACATTTTTATGAGCTGTTCAGAATTGGCAAGAGCCACCAGAAGTTGAAGGCACCCAAGATCTGAAAGTTTATTTTTCAAGAAGTCTTTTCATGCTTCAAGCTTAAGGATTATTGTCTCCCTCACTTTGACATATCCTTTCCTCTGTACCATCTACCTCAGTCCATACGTGTGACACAAATAGAATCACAACATCAATGGTGCCTTCCGCTTATCAACTCTGGCTTGCATAACAACCTTCCATTCTTGGAGATTGACTCAGCACCTACTTGCAAACCTTGCAGTTAACTCTACTCCAGTCAACCATCAATTTGAGCTCCGCTCTTCACCCTGGGTATCAATAGCCCTCAGTTCCCCATTACCAGTCATGAACTCTCACTAGCTTTGCACCCATGCTAGTTAGCCACACCAAATGTATATTTTGCAATTTGACTAGTTCCTTACCCTGCATAAGCTATATCCTCATATTTTCATTGTCTCTCATGTCACTCCTTCGTGTCTCATCTTTTATGCCCTTGTACACTCAGATTATATTTTCCTTGAATCTATGCTATGAACTTGGAAACTTCTATACTTTTATTTCATTTCCCAATCCATTTCATGTCATTCATTGCCTCATTTCCTCTTAACTGTAGTTGGCCATCCATCAGGTTGTATCTATTCACTTTGGATTACCTTTTAAACGCTATTCCACTTGCCTGAAGATTTTCTCCTCAGTTAGTTAATTTCATACCTTCTTGCATTATTCCAAATCCAGTCATTGCATCAGGCTTGGCTGTAGTTTCCTTTCCATTGGAACAATTCATCCCCCTCACTGTGGGCCAAGTTACTCAACCATAAGTTCATACTTCACAGTTAGCTGTGCTACCTTGCACTTGCCCTAGCACTTAGTCTCTTTCGCGCTCAAGATCATCTAAGATTGCCCTATAGTATGTGGGGTGGTTGTGTGACAGTAAATAAACTAATTCAACTCATCTTTTGTAGCCTGCCAACGTATATAGATTTATTTTACAATTTCACGTACTTGCTCAACTGGGAAGGCTTCCCTCACCCCTTATAATGATGATATCCATTGGTTAGGGAGATCCAGAGTTCATTGGGCCAGACAAGTTTGCTTTGCTACCTTTCACTTGCCCTAGGACTTGTCTCTTTTGGGCTCACAATCATCTAAGATTGCTCTATAGTACGTGGGGTGTTGGTGTGACAGTAAATTAACTAACTCAACTCATCTATTGGTGTCTGCCAACCTATATAGATTTATTTTACAATTTCAGTTACTCCCTCAACCAGGAACACTTCCCTCATACCTTATGATGATGATATCCAGCATTCCTTGGGCCAGAAAACATTTAGACTCTGTTCCTTACTCTAAATCCCCTTTGATGGAACCTCTTGATGATCCCCTTGCTCCTCCTTGGGAAGCAGTGGATCCCCACAAAGAAATCAAAGACTCCAAACACTCCTCAAATGAAACCTTGACTTGTGGTAGATCAAGTTCTTGCACTAATTTTCCAAAACACATCACTTCAACCTTGCTCTTGAGCCTGATCCAGGATCTTAACCAAACTGCCTTGCAATCTGGTCCAAGTGGCCCTGGCTTTTTTACTCCATGCATGAAGCGGCCTGATTGTTTTACTGGGGAGCACACCCATAAAATTAGAGCTTACTTAAATTCCTGTAAAATCATCTTCTCAAAAAATCTTCATAAATTTCCTACCAATAGACATAGAGTTATGTATGGGTCTTCCTTCCTTGGTGGACAAGCCTTGCAGTGGTTTGAACCTCACCTCAAACTATTAGACAAAACTAGCCCCACTTGTATCCTCAACAACTGGGACAGGTCCGAGCAGCAATTGTTCACCCTGTTTGGAAACCCTAATGAAGTCCAAAAATCCAAATACAAACTTAATAACTTATTCATGAAAGAGAATAGTAGAGTTTCCGTTTATATCTCCAATTTCCAAACTTTGCAGTCTTTCATCCAATGTAACCAGGCAGCTCTTCTATTTCATTTCCAAAAAAGTTTACCGGCATGCCTAATTGAGCAGCTTGCAGTTGGGGGACATAAGACAACCTCCCTTAAGCAGTTAATTGACCAGGTGATTGATATTGATAATGGTTATCACAAAAAGAACCTCTCTTGAAACAACAACCATGGCCCGTCAACCTTGGATCCAAAGGCAGACAAATTCTTGAAACAATCTTTGAAGAACCCAAAAAAATCCAATTCAAATCCAACCTTGCACTCCAACCTGAAAGGGAAGGCCGTCTCCAAAACCCCAAAGTTCCTGGAAAAAGAAACTGGGATTCTCCAGAATGAGGAACAGTTAATGAGGGAAAAGAATGGGTTAATTATGTATTGTGGAGGAAAACATGATGTTGATAGTTGTGCAAAGCTTCCAGCGCCTGAAGTGGCTAGACAGTCAAAAAATTAGCTTGTAGTTTTTCTAATACTTGCAAGGAGAACTACACATTATCTAAATTACAGCAAGTCAATCTTTGCACTTGCCAGTCACTAGGTGCTCCATGTTTTAGATTTGTCCTTTTCCATTCCAACAACTCCTCTTATCAAGTATTGCTTGATTCTGGCGCTAAAATTTCTTTTATCAGTGAATCTTTTTCCACTTCCAAAAATCTTATGTGTTCCAAGATAGATACATTTCCCATCTATTTAGTAAGTAGTTCAACCAAGCCTTCTCATTGGGTTTGCCAAAAGGCAAAATGGACCTTTGAATTTTCTGATTTCCCCAGCTTCAAATGGGACTTATTTGTCTTGGATATTCCCCAAATGGATGATACTATTCTAGGCCACAAATTCCTAGTTTACTGGAATCCAGATGTGAATTGGAAAGAAGGAGTAATTAACCTTTGAAACTTGAAACCCCAGGACGCCAACCCTTGCTTCAAACAGGAATTAAACAAACTATCTGACACTGTCATTGAGTTGGATGACACTTTTCCGCCAGGAGATTTGCAATATCCTGACCTCCATTCCCAAGTTCCCTCTTCATATTGAGGAGTTATTGCTTGTTTTTCAAACTTACAATTTCCTTGTTTCTTCAAAGAGAAAAATGCACCAACAAAATGGTGTATTTTGATCTCTTTAATCCTCTTGCATCATGCAATCACTTCAAATCCCTTGCTTGAAGATGACAAGGTTGAAGATATAGAAATCATTTGAGAGTCTTTAATTTTGGTTTATCATTACTTTTCTGATGTCTTTTCAGCTTTAAAGGCAGACAAATTTCCCCCATCCTGTTCTTATGATCACAGGATCAAACTTACTGGCCCACCTCTGGCACCCAGACCAGTCTACTTTCTCTCAAAGCAAGAATCAACTGCAATTCAAGAATAAATTGGGGAAAATTTATCAAAAGGATTCCTTTGACCAAGCAATTTAAATACCTGCTCAACTGTCCTATTCATTCCAAAGAAAGACTGAAGACTTTGCCTGTGTGTCAACTACTCAAAACTGAACCAGGTAATCCGGAAGAATTCCTATCCAGTACTGCCTATGTTGCACCTTGTCACTCTCTTCCATAAAGCTGCTTATTTATTGAATTTAGACTTTCAAGGCGCCTATAACCCAGTTTGCATTGCAAAAGTTCATGAATATTTGCCCGCAATTAGAACATGGTTTGGCAGTTATGAGTATACCGTCATGCCTTTTGGCCTCTTCAATCCTCCTTCCACTTTTCAACACTTTGTCAACAACATTTTTCTGGACCTTGTAGAGAAATACCTTGTGGTGTATCTTTAAAATATACTAGGCTAATCAAAAACTCTTGAGGATCACATTGCACATTTGTGAGAGGTCCTACAGAGACTTTACACAAATGACCTTTTTGCAAAAGCCTCTAAGTGAAAATTCCATACTCCTTCTCTTCAGTTTCTAGATGTCATAGTCTTGCAGAAGGGACTATCAATGAATCCAGCCAAGAGCCAGCGCATATTGTACTTGCCCCCACCTTCTTCTGTCAAATCCCTTTGGTTTTCCTTGGTTTCAGTAATATTTACAGGAGGTTTATTGAGCATTATTCCAAGAAAAATTTAAAACTTATTGACCTTATTCAAAAATAAACTCCTTTTTTTTTACAGAGCAAGCTGCTTTAGATTTTGACACTTGGATGAAATCATTCACTACTGCTCCAATACTTTCTGACTTAAACAAGCTAGCTTGCACTATTGTAGAAATGGATGCAAGCAACTATGCAATTGCGGGAGTAATGTGGCAGTCTTCTTCCTCTTCTTCCCCCTTCCATCCCGTAGCTTTCAAGTTGCTTTAGAGATTAATTAAGAGATCCATGAAAAGGAACTTCTTGAAATTGTTTTTTGCTTGAAAAAATGGTGTTCATACCTTTTGAGCCTTATGGAACCCTTTGAGGTCCTAACTGATCACAATTCTTTAAAATATTTCATGAGCTCAAAAGCCCTTACACACAGACAGGCACAATGGGCCAAATATCTCTCCATGTTCACCTTTACAATCACTTAACGTCCTGGGAAACAAGCAGTAGTCCCTGATGCTTTATCACGTTGGGAAGAAGTTTACCCAGGGGGGGAGCAGCTTTGCCAACAACAACCCTGAAAGCATTAGGACACTTTTCTCAACCCTATCTACGCAACTCAGTTTGATCATCACTCACCTTTGAGATACAGCTTCCAAACTAAGACAAGATCAACTTGAAAATCCCAAGTGTACCAAAAATTTGCAAGAGTGCAAATCTATTAGATAGTGGTTTAAGTATTGATGAAAATGGTTATTTAGTTTATAAGGACCATATAGTAGTACTGTATAATACTTGCATTAAGTTAGATATCTTTGAGTCAAGGCATGATTCTCCGCTTGCTGGTCATCATGGGCAGGATAACACCTACCAATTGATTGCACACGACTTCTACTGGCCTGGTATGACCAATGAAGTAAAAGACTATGTTAACTTGTGCTATGATTGTAATCATAACAAGGCCTTGAAACACCAGAAGTATAGGCTGCTCCAGCCACTTCCAATTATGCTTATTCCTTGGCACTTGCTGTCTATGGATTTCATTTTGAAATTACCTATTTCTAGTGGTTATGATGCTATTTTAGTAGCAGTATATTGCTTCTCAAAGATGGCTTTATTACTTTGAAGTAATGTGATGGCCTCCTTAGAAGACTTAGCTAATTTATTCATAGAATATGTATTCTTCAAACATGGTCTCCCTGATAACATAATTAGTGATCATGGATCCTTTTTTGTCTCTAGCTCCTGGACCTTGCTTTGCCAAAATTTGAAGATCACTTGCAATTTATCAACGGTTGATGTTAAATTCATGACTCCAGACGTGTGGGAGTTGTGTAGGGCCATTCACGGCTCAAATGAGCCGTGGGGGCCCATAGACGACTAAAAAGGGCTGTTTCAAACATGAAAAACCCCCAGGGGGTTGTGTAGGAGCTGTTTACCCCCCAAATAAGGCAATTTCAAGCCGTGTACCCCAATACTCAGCTCAAAACCACCATGCTTGGGAGTGCACAACCCCCTGGAAGTTGTGCCAGAATTTTGGGCATCCCCTGGACCACACTTGGGTTCCGTCAACCCAAATTTGGGATCAACGCATAATTTGTGGGACTGTTGTTCCAAAGTGACTTTGAAGGGAAACCAAAGTGAAAGTAAAGTGAAGATGGAAATCATATAAAAATCTGCAAACAATTCTTTCTCAACTCAAAATTGAGCAAACTTTGTTTGTTCAATTGAAAGTTGGATTGAATACTGAAGTATACCATTGCATTCTTTTGCATGGGAACAGTGAAAAGCCCTCCTTCTTCTGACATGGCTGGGTGGAAGTTCTAAATTGATAGTGCCATCAACAAAGCTTTGTAAAAAGAAAAAAATGATTTGGTTAATGAAACATTCAAAGACCCAATTGCATCCTCATCAAGGGTGACACTTGCGGAACAAAATATTTCACAGTGCGATTTGACCTCTGGTTGTGAGTAAACTTTTATGCTACTGAGGCCTTTGCTGGACTTAATTTGATTGAAACTAATGTATGCCTGTGACTATGATACTATAAAACCTAACCATTGAATTGGTGCCAGATCCACTTGACCCACCTCCTGTGAGAGCTTTTCCTACTAGGGAAGAGGCCAAGAACTATTTTCAAACATGGGCCATGAAGCATGATTATGCTCTGAATGTTTTTAAATCAAAGAAAGATAAATATGTGAATATGGCCTGTGATTGCCATGTTTCCTATTCAGCACAACTTTTTACCAAACAGCCTAGACAAAATCAGACAAGGAAGGTTTGGTGCAAGTTTTAAATTCATGAAATTTGCACAAGGGAAACCCCTTTTGGAAAATCTCCTATAAAGAAACCCAACATAACCATCATCAATCTGAAAATCCCTCTGTGAATGCTCAACTGAGGATAATCTCTGGGCAAGCCTTGGATCTACTTAATGAAGGCATGAAAGATGGGCTCAATACATTAAAACCTAAGCAAAAATTGAGGAAGATTTATGTCAGGGATTTTTTTGATGAACAAACAATCTATAACACTGAGCAGAAGGTAACTCTTGGAGAACTAAAGGGGAAAAGTGTTATGAAGGTAATCTATGAACAGCTTGAAGAAACATGTTGGATTCACCGGTCAAAGTTCAGGGGAGAGGGTCACTTGGAGGCCTTGTACTGAGCACATCCTGAGGCAGTAAAGCTTTCAAAAAAATTCCATCATATTGCTATGTTGGATTGTACTTATAAGACAAATAAGTACAAACCCTGCTATTGAATGTTGTAGGAATGACAGCTAATTGGAAAACTTTCACAAAAGCTCTTGTTTTTATAACAAAAGAAACATTTGAGTTCTAAACTTGGTCTGTAAACGCATTAAAGGATTTGGCTTATGATCCTGAGAGACTTCCAAAAGTCTTTCTGACAGATGGTGAAAAATCTCTGATTTTTACTATTGAATCTAGTTTCCCCAAGTTATAAGGACAAAGTTGCACTTGGCACTTGTCTAAAAACATACAAGCAAACTCAAAAGAGCACTTTGTTAATGATGTTGAAGGATGGAAAAGCTTTATGACTCTTTGGGCAAAGTATGGGGCCTCAAAGACCAAGGAGGAGGCGGAGGTCAATGATGGGGAACTCAGAGTTGGTCCAAATCACTTCTTCTTATTCTTCCTATTTTTGGGTTCTGACCTTTTGACTTGTGTAGTGTTTCTTGAAAGACTATGAGGATGTACTTGAGTATATGGAAAATACCATTTTCCCAATCAAAGAGAAGTTTGTAACAGTGTGTACTTGTATAAACCCAGATTTTGGAAACAAAAAACATCTTGGGTTGAAGGGGCCCATGCTACTCCCAAACGATTCCTTGCAAACTCTTTGGGAAACCTGTTGGATGTTTGGAAAAGCCTTGAAGGAATGGTTTTGAATCAATTTAATATGGTTCATGCGTCACTTTATAACTCCTGAATTAAGTTAGGGAAAGTTCTTCCACCTGAGTTGTTACCATTGGGTTACAAATTGTCTTTAGAGGTAATTCATCTTATTAGGGAACAATTTGAGAAATTTAAAGGTGATCATGATGGCAAAGTGTGCACCAAGTCATATTCAAAGACTATGTGTTTTCCCTGTTCCAACCAAATAGGTGGCCGTCTAGCATTCAGAGGAACCATGGTACCCAAAGATGTTCATCCGCACTGGAGGTTGGACAATGACCCTTTCAGTTCTAGTTCTGTAAGTTGGCTTAAGTTGGATTGTTCAAGTTGTATTGTTCAAATCACTATGTGATTAATTCTTTTTGATAAATTCTTTTTAATTAATGATTTCTAATTCACTAATGGTTGATCCTTTTGAATTTTTCAAGTGAAATTTCAATGAAATGCTAAGCATTCCTCAGTTAGGTGAAAAAGTAAATGCAATGATCTTGGAATCTTCAGATAATGAGCAAAGCGGCCTATTGAAGGATATCATTCAGAAGATTACCAAATATTGATCAAAGCAAAGACTTGAACCTCAAGTCTTACAATTAAGTAGGGGCAGGCCAAAATTGACAGATACGCGCCAAGAACCATCTTGGTTTGAGCATGTTGTAAAACAACTCAAGGGGGAAAAATGGACTAGAAGGGCTCCAAACAAGAAAATACAAAAGATTTTAAGTCTTTTCTTTTTGGATATGTTCATTTTTTTGGTTTAATGAACTTAGTTACTAACTAATGATGAATTGTTAGTCAAAGTTGGCAGAATCTGAGTCTGAATTTCATAGTTCAGAGGAAGAGACTGAAAGCAAATCAGGATAACTTAATTTGGAATCAGAATCCTCTTCAGAGGAAGAGAACATGCAGCAAAGCTCAACCAGAATCTCATCTTTGGTGAGTATTCATTTAATTGATCTAATTAAAGAAATGAATACTAAGTTAGTTTTCATGATAGGAACCAAGCGTGAAATACCACAATCAAATACCCAACAAATTCCATAAGTTCTTGGGTAAGGTTTGGGATTCAATTGGAGATGGGATTTGTGGATTTAGAGTAATTGCTAAATCTCCTGGTTATGAAGAACATGGTTGGTTTAAAGTTAGGAAGGAAATGATTGAAACATTAGAGAAACATAAAGCATGCTACATTAAGATGCTTGGTGGTGCAAAGGAGATTGAAAAGATTAAACAAAGACTTTATTTTGAAGACATCAATGAAAAGATTCCCTCCTTGAAATGGCTGGCTCAATTTGACATGGGTCAAATTATAGCAGACACATATTTCATACCTATATCTTTCATTTCATTGGAGTCTTTGATACTTATACTCCAATTAAAAATTGTGTTAGTGATCAATCAGATCCAATTTTCATTTCATTTGGAAACAATAACCACTGGGTTCTATTAGTACTTGAGGGAGAAATGATTCCAATCCTACCCATTGTAGCAAAACCACATTCCTTAATTTCTAAAAAGGCCTCTGGTTGCATTGATAATCTTAAGGATCAACTTCAAATGTATTCTAGATTTTAGAGATTATAGACTTTGACTTCATTTCATCATTGGGTTTCATATGAATTGTAATTCAAATGCAGCTAACAAGTTCTTTTAATATAAAGGGTTATCAAATTTTTAACATCATTATGTTGAGTGTTATTAGTTAAATTCATTATATTGAGTTTTTTGAATGAGAGTTGAACTTGGTTTTTTTTGGTGTTTTTACTTTGGGGCTGGTCAAAAGACTTGTATTTCTTTTGGCACTTTTACTTTAGGGCTATTCAAATGACTTCTTGTATTGGGAAATGTTAAATTCATGGCTCATTGATCCGTGCACACAGTTTGAATAGGGACATGTGGCACACCACACAGTCCAATTCAAGCCATGTAAAACCCCCCACAGCTCAAAGAGTCTCACTGCCAACCCAGCCTGGTCAGCCAGCGTGTGGGATTCCACACAACTACATTCAAGCCGTGTGGAGTTGTAGACAACTCAAATCTAGTCATGTGGCATCCCACATGCCACCAGACTGTGGTGAGCCAAAAGAAAAAAGAATGAAAGGATGCTAAAATAATCCATAAACTAAATAAACCTTCCAAAAAAACGGAAATCAACCAAAAAATCAAAAAATGTTCATTTTTTGGTTAAAAAAACAAATAAATAAATAAATAACAAAAAAAATTGGTACTATCCATTGGAATAGCCCTAAATTGAAAGACCCAGAAAAACACAAGTAACTGGACTAGCCCTAAACTAAAAACACCAAAAAACATACAAGTAACTTGACAAGCCCTAAAGTAAAAACACCAAAAAAAAGACAAGTAACTTGACAAGCCTTAAATTTAATAGACCAAAAAAAATTCAAGTAACTTGACAAGCCCTAAAGTAAGTTCAACTTGACTAGCCCTGAAGTAAAATGGCCCAAAAATCCAAGAAGTCTTTTGAACAGCCCTAAAGTAAAAGTAATAAGTTTGCAGTTGATCTTTGAGATGATCAACACAACCAGAGACTTTTTTAGAAATCAAGGAACATGATTTTGCTACAATGGGAAGGATTGGAATCATTTCTCCCTCAAGTACTAATAGAACCCAGTGGTTATTGTTTACAAATGAAATGAACATTGGATCTGAATGAACATTACCACCATTTTTCATTGGGGTATGAGTATCACATGACTCCAATCAAATGAAACATATAGGTCTGGAATATGCCTCTGCTATGATTTGACCCTTATGTAATTTAGCCAGCCATTTTGAGGAGGAAATCTTTTCATTGATGTCTTCAACATCAAGTCTTTGTTTAATCTTTTCAACCGTCTTTGCAACACAAAGCATCATAATGGAGCATGATTCATTTTTCTCAAATTTTTCAATCATTTCCTTCCTAACTTGAAACCAGCCATGTTCTTCATAACTAAGAGGTTTAGAAATGACTCTAAATCCACAATTCCCATCTCCAATTGCATCCCAAACCTCACCCAAGAACTTATGCAATTTATTGGGTATTTGATTGAGGTATTTCATGTTTGGTTCTTATCATGAAAACTAAATTGGTATTCATTTCTTTAATCAGATCAATTAAATGAATACTCACCAAGAATGAGCTTCTAAATAGGCTGCTTTGCTCAATATCTAGAGATTCCAAGATCATTTCATTCACTTTTTCATGTAACTGAGGAATGTTTAGCATTTCATTGACATTGCAATTGAAAAATTCAAAAGGATCAACCATTAGTGAAGTAGGATTCATTGATCAAAAAGCATTAATCAAAAAGAATTAATCAAAAAGGATTAATCAAAAAGCATTAATCACATAGTAATTTGAACAATCCAACTTAAGCCAACTTAAATAACTAGAATGAAAAGGTCATAGTACAACCTCCACTGAGGATGAACATCTTTGGGTACCACGGATCGTCTGAATGCTAGAAAGTCACCTATTTTTTATGAACAGGGAAAACCCATAGTCTTGGAATATGACTTGGTGCACACTTTTCCATCATGATCACATTTTAATTTCTCAAATTTTTCCCTAATAAGATGAATTTCCTCTAAAGACAATTTGTAACCCAATGGTAATAGTTCAGGTGGAAGAACTTTCCCTTACTTAATTCAGGAGTTATAAAGTGATGCATGAACCATATTAATTTGATTCAAAACTGTTCCTTCAAGGCTTTTCCAAACATCAAATAGGTTTCCCAAAGAGTTTGCAAGGAATTGTTGGAGAGTTGCATGGGCCCCTTCAACCCAAGATGTTGCTTTGTTTCCAAAATCTGCATTTATAAAAGTCCACGCTATTACAAACATCTCTTTGATAGGTAAAATGTTATTTTCCATATACTCAAGTCCATCCTCATATTCTTTCAAGAAACACTATTCAAGTCAAAAGTTCAGAGCCCAAAACTAGGAAGAATAAGAAGCAGTGATTTGGACCTACTCTGAGTTCCCCATAATTGACCTCTGCCTCCTCCTTGGTTTTTGAGGTCCCATACTTTGCCCACAGAGTCATAAAGCTTTTCCATCCTTCAACTTCATTAACACAGCGCGCTTTACAGTTTACTTGTATGATTTGAGACAAGTCCCAAGTGCAACATTTTCTTGATGACCCAGGGAAACTGGATTCAATAGCACAAGTCAGAGCTTTTTCACGGTCCGCCACAAAGACTTTTGGAAGTCTCTCAGGATCATAAGCTGACTCCTTTAATGCATTTAAAGACAAACTGTAGAACTCAAACGTTTCTTTTGTCATAAAAACAAGAGCTTTTGTGAAAGCTTATTAATTGTGTGTCATTCCTAAAACATGCAAAAGTGGGGTTTTGTACTTATTTTTCTTATAAGTACAATCCAACATAGCAATATGATGGAATTTGTTTGAAAGCTTTACTGCCTCAGCATGTGCTTAGTACAGGGTCACCAAGTGACCCTCTCCACTGGAATTTGATTTGTGAATCAAACTTTTTTCTTCAAGCTTTTCATAGAGTACCTCCATAACACTATTACCCTTTAGTTCTGCAAGCTTTACCTTGCACTTAGTGTCATAGATTTTTTGGTCATCAACATAATACCTGACATCAATCTTGCTCAATTTTCTATCAAGCTTTAACGTATTGAGCCCATCATTCATTCCTTCTATTTGATTTTCTAAGGCTACCTCAGAGATTCTCTTTAGTTGAGGATGCACAGAGGATTTTCAGATGGTTGATGGTTATTTTGTGTTTCTTTGAAAGAGATTTGCCACAACGGGTCTGCCTCTGTGCAACTTGCATGGATTCAAAACTTGCACCCAATCTTTCTTGTGTGAGTTTGTCTAGACCGTTTGGTAAGAAGCTTTCCTGAATAGGAACCATGTCTATCACAGGCTCAATTCACATATTGGTTTTGCTTTGAGTTGAAAACTCTGAAAGTGTAGCCATGCTTCATTTCCCATGTTTGAAAATATTTTTGTTCCTCTTCCCTAGTAGGAAAAGCTCTCACAGGAGGTGGTTAAAGGGGATCTGTCATAGTTACATAGTTATATTGATGGAATGCACTCCATCAGTTTCAATCAAATTAAATATGGCAAAGACCAGTAACATAAAATGTTACTCACCACCAGAGGTCATGTCCATTTTTAAATCATTTTGTTCCTCAATTTTCACCCTTGATTAGGATGCAATTGGGTCTTCCAATGTTTCATTACCCAAATCCTTTTTTTCTTTTTCCAAAGCTTTGTTGATGGCACTATGAATGTAGACCTTCCACACAGCCATGTCAGAAGAAGGAGTGCTTGCCAATGTTCCCATGCAAAAAAAGTCAATGGTATACTTCAGTATTCAATGCAACATTCAATTGAACAAAAAAGTTTTCTCACTTTTGAGTTGAGAAAGAATTTTTTGCAGAATTTTATATGATTTCAATTTTCACTTTGGTTTCACTTTAAAGTCTCTTTGGGATTACTAGGTGTGGAACAACAGTCCCCCAAAGTATGTGTTGATCCCAAATTTGGGTTGAGGGAACCCAAGTGTGGTCCAGGGGGTGCCCAAAATTCTGGCACAACTTCTGGGGGGTTGTGCACCCCCAAACACAGCAGTTTTGAGCCGTGTACAGGGGTCCATGGCTCAAATTTGCCGTTTTTAGGGGTTACACGGCTCCTACACAACCCCCCAGGGGTTACGCGTGTTTGAAACAGCCCTTTGTAGTCTTCTATGGGCCCCCACGGCTCAGTTGAGCCATTTAGGTCCCTACATGACTACAACATGGTTGGAGCCGTGAATTTAACATCACCCTCTTGTATTTTTTGCCTGGTCAAAATACTGGTGTTTTTTTGGCACTCTTACTTTAGGGCTGTTCAAAAGACTTCTTTAATTTTTGATCCCTTTTCCTTTAGGGCTAGTCAACTTGAAATTAATTTAGGGATTTTCAATTTACTTGTATTCTATTGGTGTTTTTACATTAGGGATTTTCATGTTACTTGTCTTTTTTTGGGTGTTTTTACTTGAGGGCTTGCCAAATTACTTGTCTTTTTTTTTGGTGTTTTTAGTTAAGGGCTAGTCCATTGACTTATGCTTTTTTTGGGTATTTTTAATTTAGGGCTAGTCCATTGGATATTCCCAGTTTTTTTTGTTTTTTATTTATTTATTTATTTATTTGTTTTTTTTTTAACCAAAAAATCAACATTTTTTGATTTCTTTCATTTTTTGGTTTATTCCCGATTTTTGGAAGGTTTATTTGATTCATGTGTTATGTTAGTGCCCCTCATCCCTTTTTTTTTGGATCACCGCGGTCCGGTGGCGTGTGGGATGCCACAGGACTACATTTGAGCTGTGTACAAGTCCACACGGCTCAACTGTAGTTGTGTGGAATCCAACATGCCGGGGGACCAGGCTGGGTTGGCTGCACAACTCTTTGAGCCATGGGGGGTTGTACATGGGTTGGATTTGACGGTGTGGCTTGCCACACAGCCCCTTCTGAACCGTGGCCGCAGCTCAATAAGCCATGAATTTAACATTTCCCTTTATCAACAGACTACAACCTGGAAAAGCATGGGAAAGCCAAGCAATTCAATCAAATTCTCAAGCATTATCTTTGAATGTGTGTTGCCTACCAACAGGAAAACTGGTTGCAATGGCTCTCATTAGCCAAGTTTTCCTACAACAACTCCACTCATTCCTCCACCAAACAGTTGCCCTTCCAGACTGTTTATGGTAGAAACCCAACCTTCTCTTCTATTGATGTAGCACCTTGCCAACCTGCTACCAATTACCTTTATCACATTCACTCTATTCAAACTCAACTTCAAACCAACCTTGAAGTGGCAAACCAGCACTACAAGAAAAAAGAAAATTGACTTTTCACTTTGGCCCCCACCTTTGCAGTAGGATATCAGGTATGGCTTGATGCTTGCAATATTTGAAGTACTCACTCAACCCAAAAATTCTCTGAAAGGAAACTTGGCGCCTTCAAAGTCAAATCAGTCATTTCCCCTAATGCTTTTAAACTCACCTTACCTGAAAAATGGAAAGGTATCCACCCGGTCTTTCATGTGTCTCTCCTAGAGCCAGTTCAAGTCTTTTACCTGGGCAAGACTCATCCCCCTCCTGAACTGGTCAATCTTCAAGATCAGTTAGAGTGGGAAGTAAGTCATATTCTGGATTCCAGGTTACGCAAAGGAAAACTTCAATACCTTGTTGAATGGACTGGCTTCCAGTCTGACAAAGATTGCACCTTGTGGGAACCAGCCTATCAACTTTTCAACTCTCCCAATTTGATTCAAGAATTTCATTCAAGTTAACCTTGAAAACCTTTCCAATCATGATACCAATGCCATTCCTCACTTCAATCTCACTCTATCCCATTAATCTCATTTCATTTCTTTACTTTACCTCTCTTTCAATTCCTAAAAATCTATCAATTTCCCTTCACAATCTTTCAATTCTTTCCCTTTTTTTATTTCAAATAATAATATATAAAAACATTTTTATAAAAAAATGATAATAAAATAACATATTTATTATAATAAACTAAGATTATAAATAAAATAAATTTTTTAAAAATTTTCCTTTATTTCTTTTTCTGCTTCCTCTTAATTTTTGGTCAATTCCTCTACCATCAACCTAAATTCATCCAAATCCTCATTCTTTATCAAAGAGGTCATCTGCTGCAACACCATTACTTGTGTCACCAGGTGCTTTTCAAAGATTTATTCGCTCCTGGCAGTCCAAGCCCTCTTTGGCTGGGCATTCCATACACCTTCCTCCAAGAGCTCCTCATGGGCTCTCTTCCTTTGGCCTCTTGAAAAACCTTCTCCAGCATTGCCAGTTAATTTCCTCACATCAGTTTTGATGGGCCCTGCAACTTGTGCCCAGTTCCCTTTATCTTGGCCTTCCATTCTACCCTGTTCCTCTATCTCCCGTTCCATTCCATTCCTTCCCTCTGTTCTGTTTCCTGTTTCTTCATTCCCTTCTCTCCGTTCTGCACCACCCTCTCCTTCAGCAATTTTCCCTTTTTCCCTCCCTTTCTTCAACTGCTGCCAATTACTCAACTTGCACTTTGCCTTGCAACTTGGGATTCATTGGTTTCATCTTGAATCTGGACAACATTCCAATATAAGGTGGTGACGGCAGAGGAGTATTAGGAGTTTAACTTCTGAATTGTTGTAGTACTATCAAGAACAAAAATGATATTAGTTCCATTTCTTTTTATTTTATTTATTGTTAGTTCCTAAGTCCTAAACTACCAGGGTTTTGGAAGCCTAAGAATTCAATCTCCAGCACTGGCGGTATATGGTAACTCACTTGCTGTGCAGACCTTTGGCTTTTCCCCTCACTCCAAGACGCTACAGGGGTATCCACTATTGGTTCACTATTTATAGGGAAATTACAAACAACCTTGCTCAGACAACACTGTTTGAATTTACCTTGGAGACCTCTTGCCACAGTACTAGGAACACATTGTTCATTTTGGTGAAATACAGTTTTCACAACAATGGGATTACAACAACAACATATTTAAGTATAATTTTATTTGAAATGCAAAGAAGTAGGACAGCTACTAGGGTATACAGTACTCACAACAAGCTTTTGAATTGATGGGAAAAGCCTCTGAATGCTTGCAGGAGCTTGTGTCTTTATACCTGGGAAACTGCCATGCTTCAAGCTTAAGGATTATTGTCTCTCTCTCTTCAACATATCCTTTCCTCAGTACCATCTACCTCAGTCCATACGTTGTGGTGACCAAATCTGGACACCCTCAACCAGATGCGGAAAAATTCAAAAAGTTTTTTTTTACGATTCTTTTATTTAGGTGTAAATCAAAAAAAAAAATTGGAATTTTTTTTTGGTATCACTCCTCTAATTTCCTCATCCTTCCAAGCATTCCTCTGTCCTAGTTGTCTAGGGCAGGCCTCTCTTGGCCTCACCATTTAGGCATCTTGTTTGATCCCTTCTCTTTGTTCCCCCCTTCCTTTTGGCCAAATGCGTGGGCTGAGACCCGCTTGGCCCAGACATCCTCATCTCTATCCTCATCCTCATCCAATTAGAACCTCAACTCAACCTCCTCAACCTCACCCTCATTGACTGCCGCCATCCCGCCGGCCAACTGTTTCACTATGCACTCCATCCAGCAAATCTGGCCAGCTCCTACCAACATCCACCTCTACCATTTCAAGCCCATCCTCAGCAGCAAACGCAGCAGCAGCAGAATTATCATCAACACCAACTGTCTGGCTCCTTTGAGTCATATCATCCCCATAATTCACCTCAACCATCTCCCGCTTACTTGAATCCATCAGTACATCACCAAACCTATCCTCACACACTCTCCAATCTGTCCTGTTGCCCCGCCAGCAAACTGGCTCCAATCCTTGGACTCCCTTCCATCTACCAGCCTACAATGGTCCTCATCATGTTGTTCCAACAATCAACCCCCCCCCCTAGTCCTCCACAACCCTCTCACAACCATCTTCTATCCAACTTGAGCTCAACCCTTGCTCCACCATCCATTGATCCATTGCCCATCATCCCTTCCAACACTCTCCAGCCCCCTTCCATCTTCGGGTGGGGGTGGGAAAGCGTCGTCAACTGCCCAAAGACATCCGCGGGCGGTCTGGTCCATTTCCTTTCCCACCCTTTCCGCCTTTGGGTGAGGGGTGGGTGATCCCGGTGTTGTCGCGCGCGCCCATCCGCGGACGGACGCAAGAGAGATGAAGGGATGAGAATAGATCCAACCCCAGTCAGGGAGGCTGTATTTCCACCGGCTGCTTGATCAATTCTTCTGATCATCTGAAATCAAAAAAAAAAAAAAAATTCTGCTCTATTTGTAGAATCAGTTGTACATAGTCTAACGGGGCCTCCTGCCCATATAAGGAGGGGCTCTCCCCTGCCTTTTGGGGGACATCATATGGAATCCTACCAGAGAGTATCACCATCATCTTGAAATTAAATCATCCGTGGGGTCTCATTCCCCTTTATCTGAGAACTGAATTCTGGGTATATCCATGATTGCCCCTTGATCCTTGAGCCTCCATACTCAAACCCTGATCCTTGATCCTTATCACCAACCAATAGCTTTTCTGGTTGAAGAAGAATTTGACTGATTGAATTCTTGAGTTTGTTACACCACTCCTGATCCCTTTATCCAACCATACTGGTCCTGATCATCCTTTGATTATCTTTCTGGAACCAGTCACCTTTGACTGAAGAGGTTTTATTAAGCTTAAAACCTGGAGTGTTAAGCCTCCCTTCATTTCTTTTGAAGTTGAATTCCGCCATGCTACTCTTAAGTCCCTTGAGAAGTGTCGGGTTATCCTTGTTTGAATCAGTTATTTTCTTGCTTCTAGAGCTTCTTCAAACAATTAGCTTTTTCTTGTGCAGCCACCCACAGTTATCTGGTACCCTTCAAGCGCTTGATTGCGGAGAGTTGGGCAGGTTCATCAAGAACCTGGAGGTTTTCTGGGATTGAGTTGATCTTTCCTAAGCTTCTGCTGACGACCAGAGCTATTAGCTTGTGGGCGTTGTTACTTACAAATTGCCTTGTCTGTTGAACTCTGAACAAAACTTGACTTCTTCTACTCAAGTTTTCCCCGGCATCATCTTGCCTCAGATAGTGTTGTTTCCCCAGCTACTGACTACTATCATCTTTACCCTCTTACATTTGGTCCCTTGTTTACCAGGTTCTGGACTTTGTTCTTGGTTACATTTAAATATTTTTGTAACACTCAGGAGGGCAGCCTAAACAGCACCTTTCCCCTCCACAGAACTGCCACGGCATAGCACCGTTTGGAGTCTTACAACGTGTGACACAAATAGCAGCACAAAATCAATGGTGCCTTCCACTTATCAACTCTGGCTTGCATAACAACCTTCCATTCTTGGCAACTGACTCAGAACCTACTTGAAAACCTTGCAGTTGACTCTACTCCAGTCAACCATTCATTTGAGCTCTGCTCTTCACCCTGGGTATCAATAGCCCTTGGTTTCCCATTCCCATTCATGCACTCTCACTAGCTTGAACCCATGCTAGTTAGCCACACCAACTGTATAGTTTGCAATTGGACTGGTCTCTTTCCCTGCATGAGCTACATCCTCATATTTGCATTGTCTCTCACTTCACTCCTTCCTGTCTCATCCGTTATGCCCTTGTATGCTCAGAATTTATTTGCCTTGCATCTATGCTATGACCTTTGAAAAGTCTATACTGTTATTTTATTTCCCAATCCGTTTCATGTCATTCATTGCCTCATTGCCTCTTAACTGTAGTTGGCCGTCCATCAGGTTGTATCTAGTTGCTTTGGATTACCTTATAAAGGCTATGCCGCTTGCCTGAAGATTTTCTCCTCAGTTATTTAAATTCATATTTTCTTGCATTTTGCTAAATGCAGTCATCACATTGGGCTTGGCTTTAGTTTTCTTTCCATTGGAACAATTCATCCCCCTTACTGTGTGCCAAGTTACTCAACCATAAGTTTGCACTTTGCAGTTAGCTTTCTACCTCACACTTGCCGTAGCACTTAGTCTCTTTTGCGCTCACAATCATCTAAGTTTGCCCTGTAGTATGTGGGGTGGTCCTGTGACACATATCAACTTGGAAAACTTGACAAAGAGCCCATGAATTTGGTTTCTACTTGAGTTTGGCTGCCAAAAAGCCCAATTTGACCAGTGAACAAAAAAAGAAGACTCACCTTTGCTTGCAAGCACATCCATTGTAACATGGAAGATTGGATGAAGGTTATTTGGACCAACAAATCAAGCTTTGAAGTTGGCAAGGACTTGCAGCAAGTCATTTTCTGGAGAAACCGTCAAGGAAAATTGAAACAAGAATGCTTAGCCCCCAAATTCAAGAGTGGGAGGTCTTTTGTTATGGTCTGGGGTGCTTTCATTGGTGAAAGAACCTCCCAAACAACAAAAAGCAAAGGATTTGATCAAAATTGTTTATGAAGGGGGTCTTGTCCCATGGATCAAGAATTTCAACCCCCCCAATTTTTTTTCAAGGGTAGAAGAGCCCCCAGTCAATAAGGCCAAAATAAGCAATGACTGGAAATGCTCCAAAGGCATCAAAAAAATTGCTTGGCCAGCTCAATCACCCAACCTCAATCCAATTGAGAACTTATGTAAAATTGTAAAATTCAATATTCAACAATGGTACCAAGCAAAGACCACCCCACAGATGGAAAGAGCCCTCCAAAGCGCCTGGGATGACTTTCTGCAACAAACAATCAACAATCTTGTCAACTCCAGGCCTGATTGCATTGAGGCTGTCATCAAGGCTGGCAGTGGTTGTACCCAATGGTAGAATCAATTCTATGTTTCTTTGTTTTTTCCTTTTCTAATTACTTATCATCTTATCACTATTTCATGGAAATCCCATCATTTTTCAATGTTAAATTATTTTATGATATTTTTTAATCTATAATCAATCTTGAGCCAATTTGTAGCACTTTTTTCATTTTTCATTTTTCATTTTTGTTTTTTTTATATTTCTTTAAGTTCCAAAGCTCATTGTACAATAAAACTAGGATGCTTGATTAATTGAATACAAAAAAAAAACTTTTTTCCTGTATATATATGTGAGAAAGAATAACATGAAAAAACATGGGTTCAGAAAAAATAAGGGCATCAGTCCCATTATTTTTGTATACTCACTTTAGTCTACTCACTGTACATAATTCAACTGTACATTCCCAACCTAGACATCCCAGGACTGAGAGATTTCAAAAATGTAGTAGAAAGCCTTCCCCAATGTAGTAGTACTGTCATGTCAGCTCCTCTCTGCAGATATGACTGATCTGATCACTGAAAATGTAGTCTTAAATCCTTGGCTTGTTGTACCCCTAGTTAGACCTTGCACCCTTGAAGTCTCCCTGCTACCTCCTTTTCAGACCCTTGTATATATAAAATAGCCTCCTTTCCTCCTTTCCTGATAAATTTCCCTCAAGAAACCAATTTACTAAATCTTACTGGGAAATCCATTGCAGCATGTGTCATCCAAGACCTCTTATTATTACTCTAATGCTTAATCTACTCCCTGTGGAAAAATATCATGAAATATTCTCTTAAATCCGCTGTGATTATAGCATTCCTGTGACAAACCCTGCTTGCACATCAGTAGCACTTGTGACAACCCCAAAGAGTATTTTATGCATTATTTATCATTAGGGATGATTCAATGGGGTCTGAGCCCTTGAGAAAACAAAAGGGAAACACTTGCACTCCCCTTATTATACTTTGAGTCCCCTGAGGGATACTGTTAACATAAAAGAGGTTGCTTACACTATAGCCCTTTCCCCAGTTATGTTATTATTTATTCTTGATACAAGGATTTAGCAAGATTTAAAAAGAACACCTAACTTAGTCTAAAGAAGGATATTTAATTGAGCATTCAGCTTTGATATCAGAACCAGCAAGTAATCAACTTTTCAACTTCAATTTTGAGTGGGAATTCCTTGGTAGTTGTGAAATTTCTTTTTCCAAATAAGGGGTGTGAGTTTACTGTTCTAAAAAAGTCTCTTTTTAGCCTTATTCAATTGAGTATAGGCCCTTTATCTCTTTAAATAGAAGTCATTTTTGGCTCTATTAATTGTAATTCTCTAATAATATTCAATTTTATCTTATAGTAGCAGTAATACTGTTATAATAAGTCAGAAAATGATTTATTTTTTGGTTTTTTTGTCTTTATATTGCAGTTTCAACCACAGCAAAAGTGTAGAAATAGAGTTTAAATCCCTGAAGGTTGGTTATAATTTGAAAACATCAAATTTGTGAATATTTTCAAATATAATTCCAAAAAAAATTGTGTTATAAAATGCATGTGGTAACCAAGTTGATTTTTGTTAAATAATTTCAACTCAAGGAATTTGTGTATTTCTGAAATTCAAAATTATCTTTTTAATTGATTTATAGCTTTGATGTAGAATACCCACCATTCTAAACCAAAAAAAGATTCCAAGAATCCCCCAAAACCCCATTTTTTGGCCAAGCTGGCCAAACAATCTTGGAAATTTCTGTAGGAGCCATCTATTTGAGAAATGTCTGGCCAAAAAACTCACAAAACTTCTCAATCAGGTTTCAAAAAGAGAAATTTTGGAGAATATACTTTTTTAAGCCAAAGAAAAAATCAGGCTGCTTTTGATATGTTCAGATTTGACTTTGAATTGTTATTTTGATATAATTTTTTAAAAATTGAGGACATGAATATATTCAAGATATAAAAATTTTCTCTTCACTAAATTTTTATTGAAAAGGTTCAAGGAGTTTTTTCAATAGCTATTGAAGAGCTTTTTGGGGGCCATTTGATTTGGAAATCCTTCAAGGTCATGGGAGATAGTTAAAATATTTCCTTATTTCAAAGTATATCTTTGAAATTTTTGGAAATAATTATTGTAATCAATTGTTCCAGTTCTAATCTATGATTCTAAAGATGGCCTTTCTTGTAGGGTATTTTTGTTTTCAAAATTAATGAGGTGGTTTTTCATAAATAGTACACTGGCTCCAATTGAGTTCGATAATTAAGATAAAAAAGTGGCAATAATAGTGAAAATGATAAGAAAATCTCTTGTATGGTATGTTGTCATTATCTTTCTTCCTGAAGATCGAGAAGCCAGTATTTTGGCGTTCGGAAAAATTTTGCTTTCCTTTTCACACTGAGCTGGTGTGAGGCATCCCACTTTGTCCAGGTCATCCAAAAAGGTATCAACCTTGATTCCGCTTTCAGCTGCCAGCATAATTATGCTATAACGGTCTTTCACGCTGCAGTTAGGGCAGTTGGACAAAGCCTATTGATGAGAAAGGGAACTATAAAATATTTGAATTTATCGCTCTTCCGGGAAAAGCCCAAAAATGTCGCATTTCTGAATGATACATCTATCACTTACCCGGCTTAATGTCTTGGTGATCTCGGTTGTTTTCCCTTCTAGTCTCGCGACTTGAAAGTCAATTGCCGCGATTGCTCTACAAGAAAGAAGATGGCTTTCTTAATTATCTAAACCACTAATTCTTGGAAGGTCGAAAGTGAACGAACGATTTCAGGTGTAGAAGGTGTTCTGACCCAAAGGGTAACTCTGGACCGAGACTCCGCACCGCCATCATCGTGGACGCATACAATTCTCGACAGTTGTTGAGATAGATCAATTGCTCTGGAACCTTTTTCCTTGGGTCGATGGCGAAAATTTGGAACGTGGACATCACTGGTGTTGTAATTATGTTTGGCTGGTAGTGAATGCTCGACTTAAAATTCAAAAAATCAAGGATGTAGTCATAAGCAACTCGCGCCGTTTTGATTATCCCAAATGACGCACGTAATTAATTCCTTTGAATGATAACTCAGGTATAGGCGGAATCATCCTTTTCTGGATGCATTAAATGGGGCTCATATCACGTCAGTCCCTGTTGCTGGTTTATACTCAGGTTACTTGAAATGATCTACCCCTTCTTCAATGCACGTTACTTCTGGATTTCCTTTCATACCTGGCGGAAGCTTGAATGATCCGATCAAGAAACATGGTCCCGCCATGAAAAGGAGATCTTCCTTCGGTTTATTTTTGCTGCTCAGCCCATCTTGCTTACCTGCTTGGATTTGAGGTGAGAAATTGAAAAATCTTATCATGAGCTGTTCTCTTTTGGAAAAACTGAAAATAATGCACTGACAGGATGAATAAGCCAAGCTCAAAATCTTCAACAATATTACAAGAGTGAATGCGGTCGGGGTAAAGTGTGCACGAGCATGAATCATCCCAATTTTTTTAGAAGCCAAATCTACTTAAAGGACAACCCCTTAATTTTCGGCGAGGGAGGCGGAGATCGCGCGCTTATGCTTTTTTCGTAGTTTGAACTGCCGCTCGAGCCGGCTGAGATTTTATCTCGATTTGGGTGACAAAAGCTTCAAAAAGCTTTCCTGAGCCGTATTGGCCCACAGATAGTGCCTGAAATAGAAGGGAAATGAATGTTCATGAATAGGTGGTCCCAAACCAATCCCTCTCACTTCCGCTCCGCCAATGAGATATTATACCAAGTAAGAAATCAACGCGACTGAAACATTCTCTATGACATCAATGTAGACCTGGTGATAAAATATCATTAATCTTCGGTATAACTTACCGAATAATGTGTCGTATATCTGGCACAAGCTTATTTTTTTTGAGTAAGCCGCAACACAATTAATGCTCCTCTAATGTACGAGGCCTTATTTCAAAATTCCCGTTCAGTCGACGGGTTTTAAAACTGAATCGAGACTAGCATGGTAACGCGTCAACGACCGATGGATGCCAGGCGAAAGTTGTAAATTTGGTTTTCACTCCCGCTTCCAATCAGCGGGAATATTACATGAATAAATGTGACATAGTTATGTTAAACTGGTCAAAGTAGTAACGGACGTTGCTTGACAAAGCGGGCGGAACATCATCTCGCCAACACGGCTGGTACCACTGAAATCGACCCTCGGTCAATTCACCATATGTTCTCTGCATTAGTCTGCGATAGGGAAAAATGACATATCTTCTGAAGAGGATATGAGGCCATCACAGTCCAGGGTTGTATTAGGGAACTGATTGGAGTAGTGATGGGCAAGTGCCCAAGACTAATCTAACGGTGGCTTTCATTTGAGCCAATAGATCACCCCAAGGGCACATCAGATGACCATGTCGGAACTCCTCTTCAAAAACAATGTTAAACCGATGGCGCGTAATATTAGACAAACTCGTCGACAAGAGCTTTAGGAAGGCCGAGTTAACCCAAGCATGTCACAAAATGCGGCCGCCAAGTCTATAGTGTGTGAGAGGCTGAATAAGGCCTTCAACAAAAAGTCGGGGAGTCTATCTCTTACTTTCAATTTCGCGCAAATGACTCTAACAATAATAAAAGAGGTTCATCCAAGCGAAGTTGAAGTAGGGATGGAGCCCGATTTATTTCCATCATAACCCTCACCAGGGCAATGAATATTGGTAGCTCATAGCTCAGATTTGAGTACAAGATGAGCAGAGGAGCTCAGCTGCATTGTTGAGTTTTTCAAGAGATTTGATCGTCTGTTCAACTTTATCCCATTCAATCCTTTTGATTGTGAATTTTTTAGTTTCCAATTACTCACAAACAAGGTTAAAAGTATTCTTGATCTCATGAGAGCTTTTAAACATGAGGTAAGTTGAACAACATGAGGTAAGTTGAATTCCAGTGCGTCTTGACATAAACTACCAACAGATTTGATGAGTTGGTCAAATTATGGGGCAGATAAAAAAACAAAACATCAGTTTGAAGCTTTTGTTGATGTTGAGGTTAAAAACAAAGACAGGTAATGTCATAACCGTAGTTCTGACACTCCTTCAACTAAACCAATCCAACCTCTTCATCAAACTCACCCTCATATCAAACCCAACTTCACTACTCCTGCACCTTCCACCGGATAGTACTACCTCTGCATCTCTTGCAGTCTCCATCCTCTTCCACCAGCTTCACCCTCTCCCTGTATGGTATAAGCTCTATGTCCATGTACACCTCACCTTTCATGTGATTCAGCCAACCTTCTCAGGACCTCTCCCTCTCTCCATGGCTTGGTACAACCTTCATCACTCCTCAACCCAATTGGTATATGAGTTAGTACATACTACACTTAGTATATACATAGTACATACTCTCCACTGTCTGTTCAGCCCATACTCCCAGGACTCCAGATCAGTACATGTCAAACCTTCCTGGATAGGCCCATCACCCAATTAGTCAACTGCAGCCTCCAGCCCAATCAGTCAACATGTAATACCATGGAAACTCCAACCTGCAACACCAGCCACTCATCCCTCAAGGCCTCCTTCTCAGCTCTCACATATACTGGCCTCTCCTTTCCTCCTGGACTAATTCCCCCCAAGGAATTAGTATACTACTTCTTACTGGTTAGTCCCTCTGCCAGTAGGTGTCATCTCAGCACAAGACAACCTTCACCCAGCCTGCATAACTCATATCACCTTGCCCCTTCCTGGTGTTACTCTTATAGGATTCAACAACTCTCTCTTCAACAACCTCCTGGACTGGTCTTCTCATCCTTCCTCTTCTCATCACTTGTCCTCCTCCTTTCATCTCCTTCATTGAAATCCAATCAAAAATCCTTGAGTTCTATGAGTAGTAGTGCCTGTGCCTTCAGCCCCTTTCACGCCAGGGGCAGTCGTGACATTATACTAATTCCTTCCCCTTAATTACTGCCCACTCTCTACCTCTCAAATCATCACCTTCAACCAACTCCATCCCATCCCATCTTTGACCTTGGATAATACTGCCTACGCATGTTGTGGACCAGTGTTTGATTGAGCTGAACAGTGTGCAGCCTTTCACATTTCCAAAGGAGTACTATACAAGTTGTGGCTACCCCTGTGGAAGCTATCCATTCCCCTCATCAACTGCTCATCAGCCAAATCCCTCAATTTTCCTCTTCAACCCTCCGGTTCAACATCTCCTCAAGAGATTTTTCAATGCTTCTTTGACAATTCCTAGGCGCCTCCTCAATGAAAATTCAAAGCAATTACGGCGCCCTCGGCCGCCCTTTGACTCCCTTTGACGCACTTCGACGCACTTTGACGCTTTGACCTTACTTTGACGCTTCAACCCTGTTTTGACACAGCTTCAACTCGCCTTTGACACTGCTTTGACGCCTTCGACGCCTTTGACACACCTTTGAAATCTCTTCAACGCCTTCAACATTACTTCGACGCCTTTGACGCGCCTTGGACCATCTTCAACCCTTTTTGAACCTTTCCTTCGAAGCTTTTTCTACGCTCCTTTGACGCTTCCTGGACGCCTCTTTGACGCCAGTTTGAAGCAACTACAACGCCCTTTGATACCCTACGGCGCCCCTACGACGCCCTTTCGGCGCCCCCTTCCTTCGAAATTTCTGGGAACTTTCTTCATTGAAAATTGGCTGTTCTTCCTCAAACCTTCTCTGGGTACTTTTTTTTGGGTCATTTCTCTTCTCTGGCGTATTTGGACACCATGCCAGCCCAATGTGCACAACCTTCATTCATTTCAAGTCCACCCCTCACCATAGCAGCAAGAGGCAGAGGTTCTGTCATCAACATCTCCAATCAGGACCAGACAACTCCTCAAGCTTGTAGACGTGGGAGGACCCCTTCAAACCTTCCAATGCCAGCACTCTCCACTTCCATGGACACTGGTATCCTTCCTCCAGCTCCTCCTAGAGCTTCTCTTTCTCCTGCCCCACCTGCAGTTAGTTGTATCACTAATCTTGTAATTGGTCAATATCCCCAAGCAGGCTTTGGATTAGATTCTCCATCTTATGATCCCAGCATCATTCCTATTCCGGAAGGCAAGGACGAGGAAGGAAGTGAGGAATCGGACTTTGATTCAAGGATCCTAAATAATCTTAATTCAGAAACTATGGAACCTCAAGAAGCATTGTCACCTTCAGCTTCTACTTCAATCCCTGGACCTCCAACCCAACCTCAATCTCCAACATCTGCTGTGGATCCCAATCTATTAGCCCTTCTCAAGACCATGACTTCTGCTTTGGAAACACTCTCTCAACCCCCATCAACCAGTACTTCTCACTCTGGCACCTTCAAGTCTCCTTCCATGAATTCTCCGGACACGTTTGAAGGCAACAATCCTAGCAAACTCCAACCATTCCTCCAATCTTGTGAACTCATTTTTGCAAATGATGAAGGAACCTTTAGCGTGGACCGGAAGAAGGTACTGTTTTCAGCTTCCTACCTCTCTGGAAGTGCCAATTGATGGATCCAACCCTATCTGGCTCACCTTTCCAACCAAGAGCCCTCTTTCCTCCTCAACTCATGGTCCCACTTCACAGAGAAACTTCACACCCTCTTTGGCAACAGACTAGAAGTGTTCAAGGCTGAAAAGGAACTGGTGAACTTGAAGATGAAGGACTCTGGCTATGCTTCAACCCACATCACTGAGTTTCAATCACTTATGACCAAAGTCTCTGGGTGGGGTGATAGAGCCTTGTACTTCCATTTTTGACAAAGCCTTCCTTCACGCTTTCTGGACCAACTAGCAGGGTACAATGGCTCTCAAGAAACTCTCCAGGACCTTATGGATATAGTTTTGGACTATGATACAAGTAATAAGACAAAATTGAATTCTTGAGAACTTATAACCAACAGGCTGAAAGACAAGGAGGATCAAAAAGGACATATCAGAAAGAGACTTTGAGAAAGGAGAGATGGACAAGGAAATAGAGGTTTAGAGTCCTACAGCATAGATCAATGAGCGTTGTTCAATGAGACAGCTTGAGTTGAGGTAGATCTAGGACGGATAGACAATGAGAGAGCAGAAAGAAATAGGATTTGAGTGAAGATGGAGAAGAGCTAATCAAGGTATGAGGTCAGATGAGTTTGATGAGGTCTTGTTGAGGAGATTTTCACCTTACCAGTCATAGATTGACGTATTTGAGTCAAGCGGTTTGTTGATTGTTGATTGTAGATGAGATTGAGGATGAGATTGAGAAAGGAAATAGAAGACCATAGAAAAGGAAGCGTATGAGAAAGAAAGAAGAAAAGAAGAAGAGCCGCAGAAGAGAAGAAGAGGAGAGTAAAGATGCAGAGGAGAAGAGCAAAATCAGAGGTCAATGGTTTTCTCAACATGCGGGTCCCCGTCTTAGACTTGGTGCGCGCCTGCGCCCAGAGGCGCGGGCAGAATGAGTGAGAAAGCGCTTAAGCGTGCAGAGGATGAAAGCGGGAGAATACTCAACATACTCAACACCTCTTGTGACTGGTGAGGTGATGTTGACTTAGCGACTTAGCGTTGGTCAGACTTGGGGTGAAAAATTGATTCCTGGAGAAGTTGAAGAGCTCCAACAGAGGTGGCTTTAGTCAACGGGTCCGCTATCATTTTGTTAGTGGGAACCAGCCGCAGGTCAAATTTAGTGAGGGAAAAGTCTTCACGCAGTCCTTTAGTTTTAATATCAATGTGGCGTGACTTCAAATGTGAGCCAAATTTCTTTATTTTATTGTCTAATCCTTTGTTATCTATATATATCACTGGTTTGTTAGAGGGGGAGCCGTTCATTTCATCAACCAAGTGAGTAATCCACTTTAACTCAAGGTAAAAGTCAAGTAAGGCGTTGAGTTCAGATTCAGTTGAAGAATATGTAATTTTCCGCTGTCTTGATGAGTTCCAGAGAAACGGGCTACCGTAGTGTAGTATTATATACCCGGTTTGAGATTTGCAAGACGTGGGATTGTCACCCCACGTGGCATCACTATAGCCCGAGATGATATCTTTGGTTTAGTCACACTTCAGAGTGAGCTTGAAGTCTTTGGTTGTCTTGAGGTATTTCCATACCTTGCGGACCTCCTTCCAGTTGGTGAGACCCAGTTTTGCATTGAACCTTGCAAGACTGGAGACGGCAAAGGAGATATCCAGACAAGTATATTGAGAGAGATGGTTTAGCAATCCAATTGTGGATTGATAATTGATGTTGAGTTGGCAGAACTGAGAATGATCTTCATCTGAGGCTAGTCCGAGATGGAAGTTTTGAGTAAGAGGTGAGTTGATGTTTTTGCAGTTGGTGAGACCTAATTCTTCCAGACCCCTTTTGATGTGCTTTGGTTGACTTAGAAAAATGCTGTCCCCGTCGAATTGCATCAGCATCCCAAGAATTGTGTTTGGTGCGTGACATGAGGAATTGGAGAATCTCTTTAAGAAATTGACTGCAAACGTGTCAGATTTCCCTACCAGAATCAGATCGTCGACATGGAAGTATAGAACTTCCCCTGACTTAGAGTTGAGATAAAGGCAAGGATTGCTGGTGGATTCTTGGAATCCCTGAGATTTGATCCACGTGGTAAGCGTCTTGTACCAATTCTTGGGTGACTGGCGTAAACCGTAGAGTGATTTTTTTAACTTGAGGAAGGGAGATTTTTGATTTGATCCTTTGGGGGTTTTGATTACTACAGTTTTGTTTAGAGGAGCGTGGAGGAAGGCTCCTTTTACATCACATTGAGTGAATGTCATTTGATTCTTCAAGCCATAGACCAGAGCAAGACAAAGGGATCCAAGTTTCCCCATTGGAGCCCAAGTCTCTTCAAAGTCTACCCCTTGAACTTGATCAAATCCTTGCACACATAGCCGTGCCTTGTACTTTGCGGGTTCTCCATGACAATTCTCTTTAACTTTGAATACCCACATTTTATTAAGAACATTTTTGGGATCTCCGTAGAATTCTTCCCAGACTTCCTGAGTTTCAATTGAGTTGAGTTCTTCTTTGGAGGCTACCTTCCATATAGGCCATTCAGAGCATTTTCAAGCGGCCTTATACAAGGGAGGTTTGTAATAATGGTGAAAGCCATACCTCTGGGGTCTTCGGAGTTCATGCCTGGGACGTAGATTGATTTGTTCTTGCGGAGGTTCCAGTTCAAAGTGAGAAGGAAGAGGAGGAGATTGAGAAGGAGGGGATTGAGGTATAGAGTGGAGAGAAACTTCTTGATTGGAGTCTGAGTCGGAGTGTTCCAAGACAGGTTCTCTAATTGAGTATTGCTTTTCATTTGTGGAGAAATCATTCTTGTAGGCATTTGAGTCCAATTGGGAAAAGATGTCTAAACCTGGCGATTTGATGAATGGAAATTCATTGAGTTGATTCTTGAGGAACTTAACATGCTTAGTTTCTACGACGGCTCCAAGTGAGTTGAGAATTAGATAAGAGTGAAAGGTTGGGTTGAAGCCAATTAGGATTCCTTCAAGCCCCTTTTCGTCGAATTTTCTTCCTTTTTGCAGGCGATTAGCAAGGTAGATCACTGAAGAACCTACGGGTTGTAAGTAATTAGCTGGGAGGATCTTACCAAACATAAGTTCCCATGGAGATGATTTATTACCTTCTCGAGGGATCTGATTTAACATAAAGCAACAACTAAGTGTTACAATATGCCAGTAATTCTTGGCTAGACGGGACGAGGAGAAGGTTGACCGGGCGGATTTGATAATTGTCCTATTGGCTCTTTTGGCTTGTCCATTGTGTTGCGGGTGATATGGCTTGGAGGTGTGGAGTTTAATGAAGTTATTTTTGGCAAAGTCTTTTAGGGTGGAATTTGTGAATTCCGTTCCTTTATCAGAGATTATTTCAGACGGATAATAATTCAAGCGTTTGTGCTTGGTTTCTAGGATACTGATAATGATTTTGGGAGTTTGGTCTTTAGACGTCAAAGGAAAAGCAGCAAGGTAACCAGTGTAGTTGTCAACTAGAGTGAGAAGATATTGGTGGCCAGCCTTTGATTGTGGGGTAATCGGGCCGACCAAGTCAAGATGTATACGTTCTAGCGGCTTGTTGGCAGGAGTGGAGATATTGAAAAAGGGAGATCTAGTAATCTTACTCTTGACACAGCTATCACATTGGAAATTTGTGAGTTTGTCGTTGGAGAAACAATCTTTGAGGAGGGGTCTGAGTGTAGAGATAGATGCATGGCCGTACATTTTATGTAGATCAGAAAGAGTATGGGTTGAGTCAGAGGACTGATTAGCAACATTTGCGGAATTATTTTGGCCGGTTGATCAATGTTTTTCAATGACAAACAGATTTTCCCTTATTAATCCTTTTAGTACGGTTTGGTCTCCCCGAGTCACCTTGAACGTATTGCGAGTTTGAGTGAGATTTCAGCCTTTATTCGCAAGGATTCCAGGACTGATCAGATTAAAAACAATGTCTGGCACGTAAGCGCATTCTTCAAGGGTGACCACGGAATTGTTCCACTCTAATTTGACCGTCCCGGTTCCTTGTATTTTAAGATTGGCTTCCATTTTTCCCGTCTTGATCTCTTTGGGTTCCTCTAGTAGTTCTATGGACAAGGAAAACTTTAAATTGTTAAATATGTGAACATTAGCTCCAGAGTCCAGGAGTAGATTTGGATTGTTATCTGCATTGATCCAGAGGGTCAGCAACGCATGGTAGTTGATTTTTGGATTCCTCTTGAGCTTGTTCTTCCACTCATTTTGCTGTTTGATCCACCACTCAGGAGCTACTTTGGGATGGAGATGGAAACACAAATATTTGACATGGGGTGCATTGGGATCATGATATCCTTCACGGCAACTCATTTTTACTTTCTTCTTGTCCTTAAGATTCCTTGTCTTGGTTGTAATTAACAAAACTTCTGTGGAGGGTTTATTTGGATTGGATTGGGCTTTTCTCTTGTTGTGGTATTGGGTAAGATGATTGAACACAACATCCATTGTCAAATTCTTCTCTACATGCATAATTTGTTGTTTGAGGTTTTCAAGTGTTGGGGGAAATTTGAATAGTAATAGGTACGCTAAGATATTGTTTGGTAATTCAATACCAACATCCGTCATTCTTGTGATAGCTTTTTTCATTTTGGTAATGAAGCTCTCAATAGTGTTTTCGCGTAAGATCAAGTGGAGGAAGTGGTTGAATACTCTGGCTTGATTGGCTGTCACTGAGGAGGCGAATCTTCTCGTAATTTTGGCCCATAGAAGCTTAGAAAATGAGATGTTTGTTGAGTTGACAACATTGGCGTGAGTGGTGCTGTCAAGCTTAGATAATAGTATTGCCCTAATTTCTGTATCTTGTTTTGATGACAGGGGGCCAGAATTACGAGTGATTGCGTCCTTGATATCCTTAAGGTCAAACAACATAAGCATTTTTTCTTGCCAGATGGAGTAGTTCTCTTTGTTCAGAGGGGGTATGGCGTCAACTGATGCCTTGAGAGCAACTTGATGAAAGTAATTGTTCGCTCCTGTTGGTTTGTTCATGGCTTGGTTGGTTAGGTTCGTAGGTAGGTCCTTCGGCTTTTAACCGTAATAAGACAAAATTGAATTCTTGAGAACTTATAACCAACAGGCTGAAAGACAAGGAGGATCAAAAAGGAAATATCAGAAAGAGACTTTGAGAAAGGAGAGATGGACAAGGAAATAGAGGTGTAGAGTCCTACAGCGTAGATCAATGAGCGTTGTTTGATGAGACAGCTTGAGTTGAGGTAGATCTAGGACGGATAGACAATGAGAGAGCAGAAAGAAATAGGATTTGAGTGAAGATGGAGAAGAGCTAATCAAGGTATGAGGTCAGATGAGTTTCATGAGGTCTTTTTGAGGAGATTTTCACCTTACCAGTCATAGATTGACGTATTCGAGTTGAGCGGTTTGTTGATTGTTGATTGTAGATGAGATTGAGGATGAGATTGAGAAAGGAAATAGAAGACAATAGAAAAGGAAGCGTATGAGAAAGAAAGAAGAAAAGAAGAAGAGCCGCAGAAGAGAAGAAGAGGAGAGTAAAGATGCAGAGGAGAAGAGCAAAATCAGAGGTCAATGGTTGTCTCAACATGCGGGTCCCCATCTTAGACTTGGTGCGCGCCTGCGCCCAGAGGCGCAGGCAGAATGAGTGAGAAAGCGCTTAAGCATGCAGAGGATGAAAGCGGGAGAATACTCAACATACTCAAAAACAAGGTATCATGAAAGGGTAAAAGAAAAATCCTCTTCTCTAATTAATTCTTAACCCCACAGTTCTTCTCAATCTCAATCTACCTCTAATCAACCTTAAAAGGGTAGCGGTGAGGGTAGGGAGAATGACCAGTCTACAGAAAAGTCAACTTCAACTACCACATTTACCAGACCCTCTTTGGACCTAGGTCCATATGGAAAAATCAAGGCAGATGAAAGGGCAAGAAGAGAGAGGGAAGGCTTATGCTTATATTGTGGTGGTAAACACAAGACAGAAGACTGTAGAAAGAAACCTGTCAACTCATCTTCTTCTCCTAACCCAGCACCTTCCAGTGCTTACCCAAGGCCAAACCAAGATTAGGCTCACCCTTTTCTTGCTCTTTTTCAAGGCTTATCTCTATTGTTTGTTTGATTCAGGTGCAAATCAATCTGTAATTGTCAATTCACTGGTTCAAAAGTATCTATACCTTACAGCCCCTTCTTTCTGGGCAAAACTATTTCATCTTTCCAATCTCAGCTCATCAAATCTACTTCCAAATGGTTTTACTTCCTTCCTTTCCTAGCTTTTAATGGGAGCCCCTTCAAGTCAATGCACCATCCCCTGAAACCTTCACCCTGGGAATTGACTCTCCTCATCACTGTAATCCAGAGGCAAACTTGGAAGATGGGGCTGATCACCTCAAGACACCAACTAAACACTGACCTTCCCTCCAATCCTGTTGAACTCAACCTGGCTACACTGTCTACAGCTGTCCTTACCTTCAACTCTGCCTTTGGCGCTGCAGCCCAATGCTTTTCCCCTCACTTCAGAACCTTTTGCAATTCCCCAACACAACTTCCAATTCCCTTTGAGTTCAACACTCTTTCCACTTGCTCGGATATTCATTGATCCTTTATTTTTTCACAGGAGAAAGATATACTGGATTCATCCTTGCATACAATGCAACTGGTTACTTCTTCTGATGTTTCTCTTTGTTACTGGTGAAGTTCCTGAAGAATCAGAAACCGTGTTAAAGAAAGTTACTGCTGATTTCCATTCATTCCTAGATTCTCTTCTCCCAGGTTAAAGCAGACCAACTCTCTTCACACCGCGCTTACAACCACCATGTTGGACTGGAAGGGCTCATACCTCCAGTTGGGCTTGTCTGTTCACTACCTCACAATGAAAATTCAACCCTACAAGCCTAGATAGCAAAGAATGTAGAGAAAGGTTTCATCCAGCACCAGCACTTCAAGCACTGGAGCACCTGTCCTTTCTTCTTTCAAGAAGAAGGATACTGGTTTACAATTATGTGTTGATTTTTGCAAACCTGACGCTGTTATCAAGGAGAACCTTCACCCATTTCCTCCAATGACTTTCACTGACTGTCTCTCCATGTTCTACCATCCTCACCCAAACTGATCTCAGGGTGCTTACCCCTTAAGCATCACAGGCCTTTGATTTACTAACTGATCTTTCTTCTCTAAAAGTATTTCCATGTCTTCCAAAGCTCTCATCAGAATAAAAGGGTAGTTCATGATACTCCCTTCCTTCTTCAACACTCACTTACAGTCTTTGGAAGTTCTCAATTTAATTCACCCAGCCTCCTCTCACGTTGGGACAATGTTTTTCAAGACGGGGGAATGCATACTCTGAACAGAATCCTGATGAACTTGAAACTTCTAAACCTTTTTACCTCTCTTTGATAATTCTTGAAGCTCAACTGAGTGAATTTACCATAAATCAACAAGCTGACAAGTTACTCCAGGATATTATTCATATATTGAAGAAAGGGAATGAAGTGACTAACAATTCTATAAATCCCTACAGTTGCTTACTCCTGTTCATGGTTAAGATGGGTATACCCAACATGCTGACTAACTAAAGCTAGAAATACTTCTTCAATCAACCAAACTCCTTTGATCAAGATCAAAACAGCCTATGGATAAGTATAGGAACTATGCTGACCTTAATAGAAACTGAATTCCAAAAGGTATCCATCCTGGGAATTAAGTATGACTATCTGCAATAAAAATCACTACTGACAGACCTTCCAAGATAGCTCTTTGAGCATTGGTTGGGAACCTTTTCTTTTTTTGGAAAAATTAGATACCCATGCTTCAACTCCAAAACCCTGATCAATTCATCCATCCATCCATCCATCCATTCACCCATTCAACCATCCTCAATCTCACCAACTACCTTCTGGGAACCAACATCCAACATCCAACTTCATCACTTCTGGATTTCCCTGCTTCTCCATCAATTCATTTCCATCCATCATTCCAAACCCAACTCATCCTATAATCCTTTTTCCCAATCCAAGTTCCAATCAATCATCTCCTAAATCAAATCAAAACCAAAAGAACAGAAAATATAAATGATAAATAAAGTATTTTCCTTCCTATCCTTCACCTTCAAAATAGTCTTTTCCATCCTAAATATCATATCAGAAAATACTTCCAAATCAAAATATCCTTCAGTCCACCTATCTATTCCTTTTCCATCCCTTATATTCCTTCTTCCTTCAAATAATCAATCCTCAAATACATCAACATCAAATAACCATTATCCTCAATCATCCATCCCAAACATTCCTGGAAACCTTCCAACTTCACTTCTGGATATTCATCACCATCAGCACTTCAAACCAATCTTTAATACACCAGAACCCTCCAATAAGCTTTCATCTCAAATACTTCCAACCTCTTCAACCATCTTCCAGAACCTCCTCTTTTCATTCTCTCTTCTATTCCTTTATGTTTTTCATTCTCTTCATTTTCATCCAATCTCTCCAGGAGCACTCTCATCATCAACCCAGTCCAAGGAAGAATCCCCCTCAGTCCCTTTTAAATACCCTCCAATCCTCTCCAACCCCCTTTAAGTCAAACTTCAAATTCAAACCAGTCCAACTTCAAAGTCAAACCAGTCAAACTTTGAAGTCAAACCAGTCAAACTTCAAAGTTGAACCAGTCAATCTTTGAAGTCAAACCAGTCAAACTTCAAAGTCAAACCAGTCAAACTTCAAAGTCAAACCAGTCAAACTTCAAAGTCAAACCAGTCAAACTTTGAAGTCAAACCAGTCAAACCAGTAAAACTTTGAAGTCAAACCAGTCAAACTTTGAAGTCAAACCAGTCAAACTTCAAAGTCAAACCAGTTGAACTTCAAAGTCGAACCAGTCAAACTTTGAAGTTGAACCAGTCAAACTTTGAAGTCAAACCAGTCAAACTTTGAAGTCAAACTTTGAACTTTGAGCCTCAAACCAGTCAAACTTGCAGAACGTGGAACTTTGAACTAGTCAACTTGCCTAACTTCTCAAACTTCTCAAACTTCAAATCTCCAACTTCAAATTTCAACCTTTCAAACTCCCATTCTAACCTCAGACTTTGAGTCCCAGAAACTGTGCAATACTTCACATGCTTCAAGCTATTTAACCTTGCTTCCAAGCCTGCCAGCTTCCAACCAGCAAGTACAGCAGACCTCAATTCTCACCCCCAGCACATCCTTCTTTGGGCATCAGGAGCTGCGCCTTCCCTTTCAGGGGGGTTACTGTCATAACCGTAGTTCTGACACTCCTTCAACTAAACCAATCCAACCTCTTCATCAAACTCACCCTCATATCAAACCCAACTTCACTACTCCTGCACCTTCCACCGGATATTACTACCTCTGCATCTCTTGCAGTCTCCATCCTCTTCCACCAGCTTCACCCTCTCCCTGTATGGTATAAGCTCTATTTCCATGTACACCTGACCTGTCATGTGATTCAGCCAACCTTCTCAGGACCTCTCCCTCTCTCCATGGATTGGTACAACCTTCATCACTCCTCAACCCAATTGGTATATGAGTTAGTACATACTACACTTAGTATATATATAGTACATACTCTCCACTGTCTGTTCAGCCCATACTCCCAGGACTCCAGATAATTACATGTCAAACCTTCCTGGATAGGCCCATCACCCAATTAGTCAACTGCAGCCTCCAGCCCAATCAGTCAACATGTAATACCATGGAAACTCCAACCTGCAACACCAGCCACTCATCCCTCAAGGCCTCCTTCTCAGCTCTCACATATACTGGCCTCTCCTTTCCTCCTGGACTAATTCCCCCCAAGGAATTAGTATACTACTTCTTACTGGTTAGTCCCTCTGCCAGTAGGTGTCATCTCAGCACAAGACAACCTTCACCCAGCCTACTTAACTCATATCACCCTGCCCCTTCCTGGTGTTACTCTTATAGGATTCAACAACTCTCTCTTCAACAACCTCCTGGACTGGTCTTCTCATCCTTCCTCTTCTCATCACTTGTACTCCTCCTTTCATCTCCTTCATTGAAATACAATCAAACATCCTTGATTTCTATGAGTAATAGTGCCTGTGCCTTCAGCACCTTGCATGCCAGGGGCAGTCATGACAGGTAAACAGGATTTGGATCCTTTAAAAGACATTTCCCAAGACTAAATATTTCTTCATCCTGATGTTCCACAAGGTTGAAAATTGCCAGAGGATTGGAATTGAAATTTAGATTTATATTTGGCTCTAAATTGCATCCAGACCCAAAATCCTCAAGGTCATCTTTGGCAGCAAGTTTGATTGTATGTTCCATGCAGCCTAGAATTCCATTCTTGTGGTTGGATTTTCATAATGTTGATCTCACATATTTTATTTACCGGGGAAATATTTTTCGAAGAATTATCAGCAGTGATGAACAAGAGTATCTGAAGCAAGCCCATCATTTTTGGGGATATACAAAATATTTTTGAAAGATTCCTTCCAGTGTGTGATCCTTGGACATTTGATAAAGTTTCACTGAGATTAAGAAAATATCCAATCTGTTTCAAGGGGACTTACTGGATGGGTATTATGATCTATATTTCTGTGAGTTTCAAATTGAAATAATGACATAGGCAGTAACTTCCCCAAAAAAACCAAACAGTTTTGTAAATTCAAAGCTTCCACATTAAGATCAATGGCAGTTATACCTTCAAAAGAAAAAATCTTGATATGTTTGAAATGGGCTGTATGTATATTTTTGAACTAATTCAAAATTGATTTATGCTGAGGTATCACTGTGTCATAACCACAACTTGGAACTCTAGCATCAGTCATCTCAGCCACCCTCAATCCTCAGTACATCCAACCTCTACTCCTGCATCCACTAGCTTTGCCTCCTGTGCATCTCCCTGCAAAACCTGCTGTAATATCCCATACTCTCTCCCTCTCTCTCTATGACATGGTTTATCTTCTAAATGTCCCCAATCCAATTGGTATATGGTTTGTTACATATCACAAACATAGTATATACATAGTACATACCCCTGTCTGGTCAGCCCATCTTTCCAGGACTTCCAGATCAGCACCTGTCAGACCTTCCTGGACAGGCCAATCACCCAATAAGTCAACTACAGCCCTCATCCCAACAATTAAACAAGTAATAACATGGGAAATCTATCCCCCCCTACACCAGTCACTCATCCCTCAAGGCCTCCTTATCAGTTCTCACATTTACCAGCCTCTCCTTCCCATATGGAATAATTTCCCCCAAGGAATGAGTATAATACTTTTTTTTGGTTAGTTCCCTTCCAAAAGGTGTCATCTCACCACAAGAAAACAAACCAGCTTGCTAGACTCATCTCATCTTCCCCTCTGCTGTTACCCTTATAGAATTCAGTCAAATCCATCCTTCAGAGCCTTACTCTTGTATTCATCTCTTTGACTGTTCCATCAAAACTTTTCTGAATTCCATTCCTCCTTCTTGCTAGTGAAATCAATCTTTCTCCATCTTGAGTTCTGTGTGAAGTAGCTCTGGTGCAATCTGCATTTTGAATTCCAGGAGCATTTGTGACACACTGGAGGCACATGGGCATTGATTATAGTGAGAAAATTGATGAAAAATTCCTACTCCACAATTGAATAGTTAACGTTGGGATTTGAAATGAAGTATGAGATAATTTTTTTCATTAATTTGGTTTAATTTCCATTTGAATATTCAAAAAAAATAAAAAAAAATAAATCTATGAGTAAACAAATAAAATCATGAAAAACCTGGAGAAGGCATTTGAAATGTTCTCAATGATTTTCCATTTGAAGAAGAAATTGATCTTGGATTATTTTTCAAAGACCTTTGGGGTATGGAATATATTTTGAATTTTTATAAGAGGCTTTCCCATTGATTTGTTGCTCTTTTATCCGTTGTAAAGTATACAATTTCCAAATTAATGTCCATTTAAAAGTGGAAAAATATACATGCATTTTATATCATTTCATTTTTTGAAAAATCAAAACTACGCATATTTCCAAAACAATACCACTTGGAAATAATTTCATTTTTTTGTTTTGGTTGAGGTCTCAACATCATTAGTTGACAGGGAGAAGATTTTTTTGAGTTTTTTTGAGCAAGGAAAATCTAAATTTGAGGATAAACGTTTGCTATGCTATCATTCAATTTAGAATTTATGTGTTTTTTAAGTGGGTGCTTTTGTTTTTTTAGAATTTTTTGAAGCATTGGAGACAAGGGGGGGTTGTAAAAATTTGGCTCTGGCATTCTTGGATGGCAAACTATATACTTGATGGATGGGGGTGATTTTTGAAGGATTGGAGCTGAAATTGGCCACCTCAAGATATAAAAAGGGTGGAAACAGGGAGAACACCAGAGATAGATCAGTAAAATTTCAGAGATAAATATAAAAAAGTGCATATGGTTGGATGGTAGATAAGGAACACATAACAAAAAGTTACAATTGAGACACCATTTGAAAATTAGAGATGGGGTATCTGAGTAAAATTACAACCATTGCAATGGATATCTGATAATATCATGAAGGATGGGTGAGAAATTGATGGAAGAGGGCACTGGGAAATTTACATTGGATATTTTAGTGAAGGATTGGTGATGGGAGGATGAAGGTGATAGTGTGGAGAGAAAATATGGAGATATTTAAGGAATCAAATTGGAGCTAATCTTGATGATTAATGGGAATGAAGGTTGATGTTTATTTTATTTGAGGGCTTGCTTCTTGACCCAATACCTGTGGGTATTTTGTTGGGCCATCCAAAATTGATACCAAACAAATGGGTATACCCATTGGCTGGGTCTTTGGATTAATTTTGGGATTGGATATGCCTTGGTGTTCAGCCTGATTATAGAGATACAGCCAAGGTGAAAACTTTCACTCCAGTTGGCTCTTTAAATAACATTGATTCTAAATTATTTATATTCTGTGATGGCTCCTTGTAAGCTATAGCATGACCGCCTTTGGTAGCAAAGGTGTGCGCATACCACTGTGAACACTCTGTATATAGAGAGGGACTCTATCCTCAATGGTCCTCAATCTCCGTCTTGTCTTTCTTTTCTTCTTTTAGTTTGTTTTTCAATAGAAATCTCTTCATTCTTTTTTTCTTCTCTTTGTTATTTGTTTCTTTCATTCTTTCATCTCTCTTCACCCTATGACCACCATCACCATCCTCAACACAAATCAACTCTCAAGTCTCAATATCACTCAAGTCCACTCCAATATAAGTTGCAATCAAACCATCAATCAAATCCTCAAGATCAATTCTCACTAGTAATCTAGAAACATCAGCTGCCTATACGTAACTGGTGAGATCAGTCCATGTTATCTTAACTTACGTGTAACTCAACTTGTTTCCCTTCTTTTCAGTCTCTCTCAACCTTTCTGTTTCCTCCTACTGCTCCTTTGTCTAGCCATAGTCAAGCGCCGGTTACCTTTCTTCTGTGTTGGTGTTTCTTCATGTAATGCTCAAAAGCCCTCATAGGGTTATCTTCAAGATTCTCATTTTTTCTTCTCATTGTCTTCAAACAGACTGCTGGTCTGAAATTCAAATCATGACCCAATATGTTATACTCCTTTTTTTCCCAGGAAAGGTGGGAAGTTGGTGGGTTTTTGCATAAAGAATAATATAAACAAAGCCTTCATTTTTGATAATTCTTGAGTAATATTGAATTATGAATGAAATATTGTTGGCCTAATGGCTGTTATTTGACTAAAAATATTCATCTTGCAGAATGATGGATGTTTCTACAAGAAAATCTACTTCATTGAAAATAATTTTTTGATAGAAAATACATTGATTGTTCTCAAGATAAGATTGGGCACTATATGTTCCATCATGTCCATGAAGGATTAAAGTAAATTGTGTGACCTCCCAAAGTCCTTTCAATATGCTTCCCATTCCATAAAGATATCCCCAGAGATGATGGAGAGGGTTGAATTTCACAAGAACCTTCCTGAAAAAAGTTTTCTACTTTTTTATTAGTTGAAGAAGTTAATCTAAATTTTCAGAAAATTTGGTTAAAATATACACAAAGGAAAATATAAATGTTTCCAGAGGAAAAACAAGATAAATGGCTCTGATGAGCAAAGTAATATCTACTGATTTTGCTTTAAAATTATTGAGCATATTTTAGTGTTGTGATTAATTCTTATAGGCACCAACCAATTGTGACATAAACTGGAAAGAGTGTGGAAGGAATCACCCTCAGCACCTCAAGGATGAATATTCTGAGAAAATAGAAAATAAATTCAGAATCAGTTGTTGGCAAATATAATTGCAATAACATTCTGAAACCAAAAGTTTCTTTTATTTTGGAAAAAGATGGCAAAAATTTCAGAGAATTCCAAAGGTATGGGATAATTCTGAGAGTAAATTGGGAAATTTTGAATTTGAAACCCTAAACAACCCATTCACAATTGAAAATGGGTTGTGTGGTATGGTTTGCCACCCATCTGGGTTGTGAACGGCTTTTTGAAAACCATCTGAGGCGTGAACAGCCCTTCACAACCAATATAGGTTGCAAACTACGCTATGTATCCTGTTTTGAGTTGTGAGAGGGTTGTCTATGGTTGTTATTTTTTTTATTTTTTTTAATTATATATTTTTTTATATTTTGAATTTAAATTCATTTTCTTTATTTAATCATTTATTTTTTCTTTTATTTTTTATTTATCAATTTGTGTATTTATTTTTTTTTTGTTTTTTTTTTATTTTTTTATTTTTCTATTTTTCTATTTTTTTATTTTTCTATTTTTTTATTTTTTTATTTTTTATTTTTTTTTTATTTTTTTATTTTTTTATTTTTTATTTTTTATTTTTTATTTATTTATTTATTTTCTTTTTATTTACTTTCAATTCTCTTATTTATTTATTTATTTTAATCATTTATTTTTTTTTAATTTACTCATTTATTTATTTATTTTTGTTCAAAACTCATATGGTTTGTGAACCTCTGTTCACAACACATATGGGTCATTAAAAACTTTTGAAGCCTGTTTGTGTTGAAATATACACTCACATATCTTGTTTCTTCCTTTGTATCTTTCCTTGCTTTTCTCCCTTACTTTTTTTCTGGCTGCACTTATTTTCCTTTTTTTCTGTCACAGCTCAATCTTGTCATCTGAGGCTGCTCAAGTCCAAAGGCATGTGCTGCGCCTCACGTGACCTCACCTGCACGGCCTCAAGCACATCTCAACTCTTGAACTTACAACAAAAATTGAACCTTCTTCATCTCACACACTTGCAATCTTACAATCCTCAAGATCCTCAAGGTTCAGCAATCCTTGGATACTCCAAACAACCATTCAACTACTCTCCTTTCAATCTCTTGCAATCAAGACCTTCAAACCTTTCTAAGAGGCTAATTTGGTGCAAAGATTGATCTCACTAAAACAAGAGGGGATTCTCCCTTCTTAACTTTTTCCACTCTTAATCTCATCAAAATAATCAAACTGTGCTTTCCTCTCTCTCTCCTGTTTTTTTATATACATCTCTCCTCAGAGTGTTGGGTGTGCTTGTTGACATCCATTGCTATTGGAGCTTCCCCGCTCTTCTCATTTCTGTCCTCCTCTCTGTTATGATCACTTCTGAAAAGTTGTCTGCTATCCCTGTTTCTAATTGATTTTTTGGGTTATCCCAGTTCTGGTTCAAGTTCTATAGCAATTTAATCAAATTTTATCACAATTAACAGTTGAAAGTGCCACTGCAAACCAACAGCTTAGCACTAAATAAAGAACCAGAACAGCCTTCAAAAATGAGAAACAATTTCCAATCCACTATAGCCAAAGGAGCTCTGGAAGTCATCCCTCTTCTCACTCTTGACAATTTTTCCCTGTGGAAATCAAGGACCACCAACCTACTCAAGATTCAATCCCTTTGGAAGTCCTTGATCTCAGACTCCATCACGCTTTATCCCGTTGTTAACATCCAACTTGTGATGCTTCTCACTGCCAAGCTCAAAGCCTCTATTCACCTCAATTTCATCAATCAAACCAACAAGAGTGATTCTAAACTCATCTAGAAATCTATTAACCACTACTTTTCATCCTTCAATGCCTCTAATTACGCTAGAGTCTTCAGAAAATTCTGAACCATCCTATTAAATCCCCACAACATCCAACTATTCATTATGCAAATCAGAGCCTTGATCACCAAGTTTGTCAAAACTGACATATCCATTCCTCTCAAAATCATTGCTTACTCTATCCTCCAAAAACTACCTCCTTCCCTTGATCACCTAAAGAGTCAGATCACTCATTCTGACAAAGACAGGGTTCCCAACATGGTTCTGGACCACCTCAGAGTCCACTTCAACAATCTCCAGCTTTGATCATTTGTCTCCGCTTCCAAGGAAAACCCCACCGCCTGGCTACCTCCAACTCCACCAAATGCAGGAGAGGATGGCACAACCCAGCCACTCCACATCCAGAATCAAAGTTCTGGCTTCTCCATCCTTACCTCCGCCCTCGCTTCCCTGCTCCAGCTGCTAAAACAAAGAACAATGTCAGTAATTTCACCTATAAATTCTAAGACCCTTCTATCTTCATAGTCAAATCAGGATCTTCTTCTCATATGATGTCAAAATCCAACCTGTTCCTTGCCCCATCAATAGAAGAAGAAGCAATAGTACAAACCAGTTCTGGAAATGAAAACCTCCCCATAAAAGGGAGAGGATCTTTCAAACTTTCTAACAAACACAGAAATTTTATTCTGAAAAACCTTATTTATGTTCCTGAGCTGGCTGTTGATCTTCTCTCTTTTTGATGTCTTCTCCTTGAGAAATTCACCATCTCCTTTGAAATCAATTCCTTTCATCTCTTTAAAGATGACAACCTGGCTGCAAGTGGCCGCTACTACAACAACCTTCCTGGTCTCAGATTCAATCCCCCTGACCAGAACTCCTTCCTTTCCTTGGATGAGCTTCTACACAAATCACTGGGACATGTGATCCATCACCAAATTAGACACAAATTGGGTATCCCAGTTAGAGTCACTCAGGATTTCAAAGCCTGCCCAGTCTCAAAAATCACCAGGGCAAGTTTTAAGAGAGAAAATACTCCAGCTTCCAGACCCTTTGATGAAATTCACCTGGAAATTATTGGACCCATCTCTCCTCCATCCCTGAATATACACTGGTTCCTTCTTACCGTAGTAAACAGCAATACCAGATATTGTGCCGCCCTGCCTATAAAGAACAAAAGTGATTTCCCTGAGTTATTGAGCAATTCCTTGAGTCTGGAATCTAAATTCTTTGGGTACTTTCCCTCCATCTTGCACTCCAATTGCAGAGGCAAATTCATCAACAACAAAATTTCCCAATTCTGAAAAACTCACATCATAAAATCCAGATACTTGGATCCCTATACTCCAAAACAAAACAGACTTGCAGAAAGGTTCAACCATTCTATTCTCAAATCTATACGCTCCATTCTCTTTGATTCTACTCTCAATTGTCATTACTGGAATTAAATTGCCTTTGTGGCTGCTCTCACTCTCAATCAAATCCCTGCTCACAAATCAAAGAAGTCTCCTTACTTACTCTTCAAAAACAAATCTCTCCCCATCAGTTACTTTCATCCCATAGGAAATAGATTATCCAATATTAATCTAACTACCAAAAAAGCCTCAAAACTGCCCACTAAAGGCTCCATGGGAGCTCTCCTGGGCTACCACAAAAAGCTTCAATCCTATTGTATTATTGGGGAACATGTAAAAATCATAGACACCAAACACGTTTGGTTTCTTGAATTTAATCCCTCCATCTGCAAATCATCCTTGATCTGGTCCAGATCAGAATATCCCAATGAGAGCTTTCAAGATCTGAAACCGCCTGACCTTCCACTACCTCCTCCTATCACTTCTTCCTCCAAAAATCTGTCCCTAACTCCCTTCAATCTTGATCCTGTTCCCAAGGACAAGTCCTCCGACAGAAAAAACAAAGCAGAATCTCTAGAATTGTCTCCTGTACCTTCTTAAAACATAACCAGATATGAATTTAGAACTTGTACGTCTAAGATAAAACCTGCCAAGTACACCTACATTTCCAAAGATCCTTTATCTATTGTCAATGAAGCTGATGAATGGGAAGAACCCATGGACGCTGAAATCAAAAAAATTGAAGAGATGGATGTGTGGGAAGATTTTCACTTCAAACCCAAGTCCTACCTTTGCACTACCTGGTTCAATAAAATCAAACCAGCCACCGCCTTGTCAGCCAAACAGAAGAAAGCTTGGCTGTGCATTCAAGGCTACCTGAAAACTCTAGGAGTTGACTATAATTAGAACTTTGCACTCTCTGGAAAATTTCAATCTCTTCTTTCACTTCTCACTATCTCTATTGACAAGAAACTGCCTATCAGAAAGTTTGATGTAAAAAGCGCTTTCCTCTATGCTCCTCTTTCTGAAGACATCTTCATAGTCACTCCAAAAGGGTCTAAGCAAAAAACTCCCTTCCTCAAGCTGAAGAAGTCCCTCTATGGCCTCAAGCAGGCTCCGGCTAGCTGGTACAAAACAATCACAAAGTGGTATCAAGAGATCAACTTCCACCAATCCTCTGCTGACCCATGCCTCTACATTCATGATCACAAGAATAACTTCATATTCCTCCATGTGGAAGATTTTTTTGTTGTTGGAAATGTTGAGGCATTTGAATCACTCTTTATTAACTGCTTTCCTAGCTCCTCTGCTCACACTCCCAACACTCTACTTAGAATGGAACTTGATCTCTCACCCAATTGCATTACTCTCAATCAAAACAAACTGATCAATAAGGGGCTGGAACTCCTGGGCCTCAAGTACTGCAAACTGGTAAAGACACCTTTGACTCCTGGAATCCAACTTTGAGAGGCCTCTGAAGATGATATACTAGAGTTTGACAAGCTGAAAATAAACTACCATCAATTCACTGGCATACTCAACTACCTCTCCTTCCAATCTTGCCCCAATCTTGCTCCAGCCGTCTCAATCCTTTCAAGCTTCAACCACTCTCCTAGACTCTCATACTGGAGGGAAGTAATTCACTGTTTCAAATAACTGAAAGGTTCCCAGTTGTTATGTCTTGCGCTAGAACCCTTGTCCGTCCATCCCTCCAACTGTCTTGAATTATACTCCAACCCCACTTGGGCCAACAATCATGAAACCAGACTGTCAAAAAGGGGTTCTCTGTGTCTCTGGAAAGGAGTTACTTTGTTGTGGTCCAGCAAAAAACAAAAAAACATCATGCTTTCATCCACAGAAACAGAACTATCCTCACCCTCTGATGTGTTAGAATTCTAGTCTTATATTATTGTGTTGCCTAATACTTGAGTGCAACCATTTATTAAGCTTTATATTCTTTTATTCTGCTCTAAGTGTTATGTCTAGTGTGATCTCTATAATAAGCTTGTTAGTCTTATTTCCAGTATCATCTTTATCATTACCTACAGTAGCTTTTACCATAAGTATGATTGTCTAGTGATGTCTTTATGTTGGTCCGGCAGTACCATCTCTAGTGCCTCCTTTATCCTTCATCTACAGTGGCCCACTTCCAAAGACTTATATATCTGTGACATCTTGTGTGTTCCTGATAATCCTTATTCATTAATTTTATTCATTACATCTTTTCTTAACCACTGGTCAGCCACACTTTACTTACTCTATTTAAGCCTGTGCTTGACCTGGTGAAATACAATCATCTGTTCTTCCTCACACTGAACCGGAGCGCCCTCCTTGGCTCCCCAGATCCACTCCTCTTGGCGTCATAAGACTTCTCATCATCTTCTCTATTAACATTTCAACCGGAGCATCAACTCTAATCTCAACACGGTTAAAAGCTGAAGGCTTCCCTGAGAACTTTCTCCTTTTGCCTTTCTATCACCAACATCATCTCCTTGATCTGTTGACTCTTTGAGCAGTGATGTTGCACCGTCATTCCATTCTGCAACTGTGGTCAACTTCTTTCCTTCTTGATCACTCCCACTTGATTTTCTTACTTCAAACGCACTCTTGATGTCCGTTGATAGGTCTGGTTGTACTTTGATGCTAGATCCCCTATACCGTACCTTGGTTATCCCTATTCCTATTGATCTTGCATCGCTCAAGGCTTCATCTTGCTGCCTCAATTGCTCCTGTCCTAAAAATTGTGATTTCAATTGTATCTGCTCGGTTTCTCGTATTGGTCCATTGCCATCACCTGAACGATCAATCAAACAAGTATCCACCTTGCACCAGCTTGATTGATCACACCCTTAATCGGCATTGCCTTCATCCTTGTCAACATCTTCTATTCGCTCATCGGCTCAAACTCCAAAATCTCTCGGCCCTGACACCCAATTGGATAATGACCTGAAGTCACTCGCGCGCGAATTCATCCCCCTACCTCATTCAATCAATCATCTCTGTGCAATCGCGACCGTGCTCCTTGACTATCCATACTTGTAGTCCTTTTATCTCATCTATTTAGTTTTCCTTATTCTTAAGGTCCAGTTGTTACCTTCTTAAGTCACCTCCTTCATTATATGGTTTGTCTCGCTCTCCTCAAGTCGAGCAGTTTAGATGCTACTTAAGTCACCTGGTTTTTGCTACCTCAAGTCATACTATTACTGTCCATTATTACACTGCCCTCAAGTATTAGGCAAGGGGGCGTGTTAGAATTCTAGTCTTATATTATTGTGTTGCCTAATACTTGAGTGCAGCCATTTATTAAGCTTTATATTCTTTTATTCTGCTCTAAGTGTTATGTCTAGTGTGATCTCTATAATAAGCTTGTTAGTCTTATTTCCAGTATCATCTTTATCATTACCTACAGTAGCTTTTACCATAAGTATGATTTTCTAGTGATGTCTTTATGTTGGTCCGGCAGTACCATCTCTAGTGCCTCCTTTATCCTTCATCTACAGTGGCCCACTTCCAAAGACTTATATATCTGTGAAATCTTGTGTGTTCCTGATAATCCTTATTCATTACTGTTATTCATTAAATCTTTTCTTAACCACTGGTCAGCCACACTTTACTTACTCTATTTAAGCCTGTGCTTGACCTGGTGAAATAAAATCATCTGTTCTTCCTCACACTGAACCGGAGCGCCCTCCTTGGCTCCCCAGATCCGCTCCTCTTGGCGTCATAAGACTTCTCATCATCTTCTCTATTAACATTTCAACCGGAGCATCAACTCTAATCTCAACATGATGCAGTCCAAGAAAATCTCTGGCTGAAATCCCTCATTGGAGAACTCTGGAGGAAAAAGCTGGATAACACCACATTCCGCATTGAAAATAAGGGACTGATCAAAAATATCAAACACTTTGGCTCCAACTCCAAGAAAAAACATCTTCATATCAAAATCAAATGGCTCTGCAACCTACTCAGAAGGAGGGAGCTACACATTAGCTTAATCTCAACCAAAAACATGATTTCCGACGCTCTGAAAGAATCTTGCACATACAACTCCCTCAGGATATTTCTGAGTCTCTGCTTTCAATCTCTCTTTGCATCAAATCAAGGGGGGTGTTGAAATATACACTCACATATCTCATTTCTTGCTTTGTCTCTTTCCTTGCTTTTCTCCCTTACTTTTTTTCTTGCTAAACTTATTTTCCTTTTTTTTTCTTTCATACCTCAATTTTGCCATCCACGGCTGCTCAAGTCCAAAGCCACGTGCTGCGCCTCACATGACCTCACCTGCATGGCCTCAAGTGCATCTTTACTCTTGACCTCACAACAAAAATTGAACCTTTTTCATCTAACACACTCCAAATCTGACAATTCTTAAGATCCTCAAGGTTCAGAAATCCTTTGATACTCCAAACAACCGTTCAGCTACTCTAATTTTAATCTCTTGCAATCAAGACCTTAAAACCTTTCTAAGAGGCTAATTTGGTTCAAAGATTGATCTCACTAAAACAAGAGGGGATTCTCCCTTCTTGACTTTTTCCACTCATAATATCATGAAAATAATGGAACTGTGCTTTCCCCTCTCTCTCTTGTTTTTATATATACATCTCTCCTCAGTGTGTTGGGAATGCTTGTTGAGATCCATCTCTATTGGAGCTCCCGCCCTATTCTCATCTCTGTCCTCCTCTCTGGTATGATCATTTCCAACAAGTTCTTTTCTATACCTGTTTCTAGTTGCTTATTCTGGTTCTCCCAGTTCTAGTCCAAGTTCTATAGCAATTTCATCAAATTTCATCAGTTTGCAACCCATGCGTTGCAAATTTAACATTTCCAAAACCAATAACATATGAAAGGAACAAATATTTGATACAGAAGTAACCAGATTGTGTAGGTGATTCTTGGGGGATTGGGAAGGGGAATTTAATTACTCCAATTATTCTGGCTTAGTCAAGGGTGTTTGAACAAGGGATGCATTGCCAAGTAATATTTGAGATTAATATTTCATACATGGAAAAAATAGAAAATCATTGTTAGTGTGATGAGCATGATTTATCATGCACTGATTATTATAATGCAATATATGGAAGAGGGGGGAAAAAAAGGGGAATATAATTTTTCAATTTTTTTTCTAAATCATTTTCATTGTATTTAATTTTCAATTAATTACATAATTGCAGAATGGAGACAGACATATATACATTCACATAGATACATCTGCATTCCATAGTTCAGTAATTTCATTAAATGAAATATTTCAAAAATTAACTTTTTTCAGAAAGACAAAGTTTCAGAATTCAATTAATTCTCCAAAAGTTCTTAGTTTCAGGAGAAGAATTTTTGGAATGAAATTTAAATATTTCTGTAGAATAAATTACTCATGTAGAGAATTTAGGGAATATGGAACTACCCAGAATTGAAGCTTGAGCTGTAATAAAAATTGTAAAATCTGGTTTCTTTCACCACAGCAGGATCAAAAGATATATTTTTACTATTAAATTGATTATAATTGAAATTTTTTAATATAATCATAAGGAAATAGCTGATTATGGGTGTCTGGGCCTCATGGATGACAAAGGAAAAAATTTTCAAATGAGCTTCCAAAACCACAAAAAATCTGATGGCACTTGATAGAAATTTCCATCAATGATCTCAGGATCAGTATATGAACAAGCTCAGGAAAGGCTTCAAAAAAGCTCATGGCAATCTATAACCAAGCTTCACTGCACATGCATTGTACACAGTAACTGCACACCAAAGAATTTGTTGAATAATGAATTTATTTCAACCATAGATTGAGGAGAGCTTTTAACAGAGATTCCTACATGGCACTTGCTGTCAAGTGACACCAAATCTTTCATGGTGTAATGTTTAAATAAATTCATCCAAATTTTTGAAACCAAGGTAATCAATTAATTTTTGATTCCATTTTAGATTTGGTTATTATTTAATTCAATATTTTTGTGGATCAAGGATTCATATTTCAGATTTCAATAAATTCAATCAAGAGTTAGATTCATTCAAATTGATGAGAATTCAATGGTGGGCTGTTATTTTAAACTGTTAGACTGGTAATTTCAAATATTTTAGAAAATTTTGGAAAAGATTTTTAGGAAGTCTGAGTTTGGTAAATACCTGATAGTGTGTAATACGTGAAAAAATTGTTTAAAGGAGCTTCAGGAAGGCTGAGTTTGGTAAATGCCTAAAAATTAAGGTAGAGTAGAAAAGCAATGGTGAGATTCTGGATTAGGAGAGATTAAATACAATATGGAGAGATGCTTCTGTGAAATTATAAGCTATAATCCAGACTGTTCTGATTTACTGTACTACCTTTCCTGTTTTCATTTGGGTAATTTCATGATCAGGTTAATTATTAGGTGTAACAAATATGAAGATGCAGTAATAAAAAAAGAGAATTTGCAGGAAATGCTGAGATAAATTAAGGGTTTTTAGGGATTTTAGGGGCATTATTTCATGATGTGATTTTTCCTGTCCTGGGAAGGTACTTAATCTCAAGATCCTGTTAATTCCTTAGCTTTATCTTGAGCAATATTACTCTGATATAAATTTTCCCAAAAAACATACCCAGCAGTTAAATCAGAAAAAAGAGTACTTCTCCTTGCCTTACAAAAACCAATATTCCCATCTCCACAGTTCACTCACATGAAAAAATTCAATTCTTTTTTATAATAAGGTCAAAAACTAGGCATATATTGTAGAAAATCATTGTGCTTGAGAAATCCTGGTTTTGATTTCACTGGAAATCAAAATTTACTCACAATTGACTAAATAATCTGTAGCACAGGGTCATTAGATAGATCTATTCTTGTAAACCATCTAACATCATCTTGAAAAGATCCTTGACAACTTTGAAAATTTTTCAAGGTGTGCAAGGGTGTACTTGTTTTGAAATCAAATTTTGCAAACTTGTTGAAATAAATTGGACACACAAAACATTCATTTAGGATTTGAGGATCAGGTCCAACTATTGTTGCTTCAACAGATCACCACTTGATAATGGTTTGGTCTTCCCCTGTCTGATCCAATGCCACCCTATCTTTGTATTTTCAGCTCAAAAACATTGACGCAATCAACTTTCTGGAAATTTTCAAACACAAAAACCACAAAAATCACCTCAAAGATTAGCAAAAAAAACTTGAAGTTCCCATTAAAACATCATCAATTACCAAAAAGACAAAAATTATTCATCAAAAACCAAAATACAACTGAAAAGATAGAAATTTCTCCTTTTTCAAAAGAATGATCTTCTGGAACTTGAGGAAGAAGAAAACATTCTGTATATAATATTTAGTGATGATGACAAAGAAAAATCTGATGATAATGATGAAAGAAAGAAAGAGCAGTTCTTTGTGATTTTTTTTGGGCCACAAGCAGCTTATCAAGGACCACTCTAGCCATCATCCAACTTAAAACTCTAATTTTTTTTTGGGAGAAGATTTGGGATGATCAAGGATATATTTGAAAGAATCCTAGAATATCTCCAAAAACAAAACATCTTCTTCATGATGAAGGCAGTGATTTCAATTGAATATTTTTCTTCTTCTTCTTTGAAGCTAATGATGCTTTGAATTTTGATTTTATGTTTAATTAGGATTGTCTTGGTAAGATTTTCCTTTCTCCATATCAACAAAGTACCTCTGAAATTCTTCAAACATCCTATGGAATCAGTTCCAATAGTACTGATTAATATGTAAGAATTGGAGAAACATTTTCCCTGGGAACCCTAAAAACTACATCAATGATGTAGTTGAGCTCTATCTGTGTGAATATTTGAAGCCTCCAAGACATGAATAATTGAAGACAATCCTGAAACATAATCAGGAAAGAGGCTTCCAATGATGTATTTGCTCAATTTATTGAATGCACTTGGAATGGAAAAATTTTCTGAAAGGGTGGGAGGGTAAATTTAAAAGCAAGGGGGGGGAAACAACTATGATTCTAGAAGCTATAGGAAGTAAAAATATCAACATTTGTCATTTTTTCTTTGGAACTAGAAGCTGTAGCATGTAAAAATCTCAGAGTTTAAATTTTTTTTTGGATCTCCTGGTGCAATGAATGATGTCTATGTACTCCATAGAAGCAATATTTTTATTAATTAATATCAAGTATTAATTTTTAAATTAAAATATTATTTGATTATGATATTTTTGATTAAAATGAATCAATAATATTGGGTTTGATATTTTGTTGAACAATTCTGGTGCACAAGACAAAAACAAGTTCACAATCAATGGGAATGAATAAAATCAAGGATATTATATCTCTTATTTAATATATCCCTCTAGGTAAACTCTTGTGAAAACTATCTCCCACTCCAAAGAAGATGCAAGCAAACTTTATGCAAAAATTCAGTAAGCATATAGGAAATGTATTGAAGAATCCATTGGATTGTTTCAGGAAATGTGGGGAATCATCACTCAGCCATGTTGTTTGTGACATATTGAATTATTAAAAAATCTTATGAAATGCTGTGTTATTCTGCACAATATTATAGTTGAATCTTGATCATGGCACAATGATTTCTCTCAAAAGTCAACCTCTAATTCTCACATAGTTCCCAATCATTGTGATCCTCAATTCACTCATACTTTATCTGATTATATATAAAGAAAAGTGAATCTTTGTAATTCTGTATCACATTCCTAGCTTGGAGAATATCTTAATTTACAAAATTTCTTTCCAAAGTGAATTATTAAGTAGAAAAAAAAAAATTTAATTATTAGAATTTAAATAGAAAAGTTTCCTATTTGATATTTCATTATTTCAATGAAATTCAATAAAATTGTTTTTTGTTGTGGCATATCATTTCTCATTTTTTATTCATTGTGAATTGAAATTTTCAGATGAATTTCACTGTAGTATTATATTTTATTTTCTTATATTTTTTTGATTTCTACCTGCTCACTTTATAAAAAAAAATGGAAATGTTAAATTTGCAACCTACACAACTCCTTCACAACCAAAATAGGGTTTTGTGGTGCAACTCACAACCGCATTTAGTTGTGAACGGCCTCTTGCAACCCATGTTAGTTGTAAAAGGCTGCCCACAACCCCCAGTTGGGTTCTGAATGGCCTTTCACAACCCATTCCTGTATGAAAAAAAGAAACAAAAAGACATTAAAAATAAATTGAATTAAATTAAATTAAATTAAATTAAATCAAATCAATTAAAATAAATTAAAAATTGAAAAAATAAATTAAAAATTGAAAAAATAAATTAAAAATTGAAAAAATAAAACAAAAACACCAAAAAATAAAAATAAATTGAAATAAAACAAATAAAAATAAATGGGCGTCCAAAATGAATTGAAAATTCAAAAAACAAAACAAAAACACCAAAAAAAGTAACAAATTGAACAAATTAAAAAAACATATTAAAAGGAAATTAAAAACATTTGAAAACTCTGGGGCCATGAAAACGCAGCTGAATGTGCAGCCCATATAAATAAAAATAAATAATGAAAAAGTCTATGGACCAGCCCTAAAGAAATAATGTCAAAAAATACATGTTCAACTTGACTAGAACTAAAGTAAAAACACAAAAAATACAAGTTCAACTTGACTGGCTCCAAAGTAAAAACACTGAAAAAAAAGGCCAACTTGTGTCAAGCTGATCCCATCACAAGAAGTAAAAATACTCCATATGATGGGATAAGCCTAACAGAATTTGAACTGACTTACCAATAAAATCTCATTCAAAATTCTCAGCATAATGATTTTAACTCAAAACACTCAACATAATGATGTTCAAAATGCAATAACCCTTTATATTAATAGAATCACAACATCAGCATCAGAACCCAAACCCAAATGATGAAATTAACATGATGTTTATAACTTAGAATTCAACTTAAGTTGTTCTTTTAGATAATCAATCCAAAGAAAAGCTTTTTTAGAAGTCAAAGAAGCAGGTATGGAAAAAATGGGCAAGATTGGAATCATTTCTCCCTCAACTGCAAGATCAACCCAGTTATCATTGTTTAAAAAGCAAATGAAGATTTTATCTGATTTTTCTTTTACACCCATTTTCATAGGAGTATACATAAACATGAATCCAATGAAATGAAAAATATTGGTCTTCCATAAGTATTGGCTATTATTTGAACCTTATCCAACTTTGAAAGCCATTTTGAAGAGGGAATCCTTTCATTGATTTCATTAACATCCAGTCTTTGTTCTATCTTTTCAACATCTTTACTGCCTCCAAAGATCTTCAAATAGCACATCTTATTTTTCTTTAATTTTTCAATTAATTCCTTTTTTACTTTGAACCATCCATGCTCATCATACCCAAGTGATTTTGCAGAAAATCTTAATCTGCAATTACCATCACCAACTAGATCCCAAATCTCCCCCAAGAACTTATGTAAGCTCTCAGGTATTTTATTGAGGTAATTAGCTTTTGGATCTACAATCAAAAATTAATTAGCCAAAATCCTAATCTGATTAAAGAAATTGATACTCACCAAAGATGAGTTTCTTTTTGAATCCTCCATTTCTTCTTCTTCCTCCTTTAAAAAGGATTCTGATTCCAAATGAAGGTACCCTAATGAAATTTCAGTCTCTTCCACTGAACTATGAAATTCAGATGAAGAGCCTTCCTTGAACTACAGAACACATTTTCTACCAGTTCATTAAACAATAAAAATGAACACTCAAAATAAAATAATTACTATCTTTTATCTTTTTGGATCAATTTTAACCCTTTTTTCCCTCTTAAGTTCTCTTTCAATGTGTTCAAATTTTGAAATTTCACAAGGAGTACCTTTCAATTTTGGTTGATTGCAGCTGGAATGTAAGACCTTGGGCTCAAGCCTTGGCTTGGCAATTAAATTTGCTATAAGATTGACCATGGACCTTAAAATCTCCAATCTAAATTGTTGAGTTTTTCCCATAAGCATGGAATTCAACTTGTTGAACAATTTGGATTATTAAAGCACTGGGTCTGTGTGATTCTTTCATAAAGAAAAAAATTAATCTGTCAATCCTATGATTGTTACCCTTCAAAAAACCCAAAACCCCAACTTAATTCACTGAAAGGGTCATGTTCTAGCCTCCACTGAGGGTGAAAATCCTCAGGCACACCCAATCCTGTTAATTCTAGTATTTCACCTAAAATGTGGGAACACGGCAAGCCCATTATTTTTGAATAAGACTTTGAGCACACCTTGCCATCATGGTCATGATTTAACTCCTCAAATTGATTTCCAATAATTTTAATTGCCTCAATTGACAATTTGTAACCCAAAGGGAAAATTTCTTTTGGAATAACAGTTCCAAATTTATTTGAGATTTTTTAAGTGATGCATGCACTGATTGGATTTGGCTTTCAATTTTTCCTTCCAGTTGTTTCCACACATCCAAAATCTTTCCCAAAGATCCCAAAACTAATTTTTTGAAATTATCATGAGCCCCTTCTACCCCAGATGTAGTTTTATTTCCAAAGTCTGTGTTGACACAAGTCCAAGTTGTTACAAACACTCCCTTGATAGGGAAAATTTACTTTTCCATAACTTGAGCACATGCTAATGGTCTTTCAAGAAACACTGTATAAAAGTTTCAACATCAGCATTTCCAGCAAAGATGAACAGAAGAAGCAATGAATTGGCCTACTCTGAGTTCTTCATCATTGACTTCTGACTCCCCCTTGGTTTTAGAGGCCCTAAACTTTGCCCACAGAGTCATGAAACTTTGCAATACTTCATTGTCATTAATGAAGCAAAATTTAAAATCTGCTTGAATATTTTTAGACAAGTGCCAGGAGAAAAACTGTCTGGATGACTCAGGGAAACTATGTTCAATAGCACAAATCAGAGCTTTTTCACAGTCCATCACAATGAATTTGGGAAGCCTCTTGGTATCATAAGCCAACTTCTTCAATGCATCCAAAGCCCAACTGTAGAACTCATACATTTCTTTCTTTATAAACAAAAGACTTTGTAAAGGTTTTCTTGTTGGCTGTCATTTTTACAACATGAAATAGATGGATGTTGTACCTATTTGTTTTATAAGTACAATCCAACAAAGCAATATGACAGAATTTTTTGCAAATTTTTATAGACTAAGGATGAGCCAAGAAAAGAGCCTCTAAGTGACCCTCTCCACCAAATTTTGCCCTGGAAACCCAGTGGTATTATGGGAGCATTTCCAATAGAACATCCATAAAACCTTTTCCATATGGTTCAGAAAGGTTTACCTTCTGCTTAGTGTTATAGATTGTTTTATAATCAATTTATTCTCCAGTATCAATCTTTCTCAATTTTAATTTTAGTTGAATTGTATTTATCCCAGCTTCCATGCCTTCTTTATGTTTTTCCAAGGCTTGAAAAAGATTCTCCTCTTTTGAGGATGCACTGAGGGGTTTCCAGATGGTTGATGATTGTGTAGGCCATTTCTAATTGAGAGATACCATGTGGGATCTGCTACTTTCCAACTTGCACAGATCATGAATTGACACCCAAACTTCCTTGTGTGAGTTTTCCTTTGAAATTTTGTGAGGCATGGCCCCTCATATACCCCAAATCTTTCACATGCTAGATTTACATATTTACCTTTCCTTGACTTGAAATTTGTCAATGTGTAGCCATGCATGGCTGCACATTTTTGAAAAAAAGTCTAGGATTCTTTCCTACTAGAAAAGGCGCTCAGAGGAGGAGGTTCAAGCGGCTGTTGCACCCCTTATTTACATTGGTTTTTTTTAAGCCAAATCCTTCTTGGTAAAATGACATATGGAATGTGACATAACACCTTTAGTCAATTCCAGTTGTGAAGAAACGTCTTGTTCCTCAATTTTAACCCAAGATGAGGATGAAATTGGGTCTTCCAATGTTTTCTTTTCTAACCCCCTAGCCAAATCCCTATAATCCAAAGCTTTGTTAACAACAATTTCAATTAAGTCCTTTAACACAGCCATTTTCAAACCAGGGGGGCTTGGGCTTTCTGCTGTTCCCATAAACAAACAAAATTCAACTTGAATTTAGTATTCAATTCAATTTTCAATTCAACAACTCCAACATTTTGCTCACTTTTTGATTGAGAAAAATTAATGTATCAGACGGGCATGTGTTTTGTGTGTATGTGGTTTGTGACAAGATTGTGAAAAGACTTTTTTTGCAAATAGGCAGAGTTTTTGATTCCCAAGCTCCTTTTTGTGGTCCAATAATAGTCCCACATAGTATGCCACATCCTCAAATTTGGGTTTACGCCACTCAAATATGGTCCAGGGGTGCCTAGGTACCCCAATTCCCCCCTCAAATGGCCCATTTGCCCCAAATGGGCCAGCAAAACAGGCACAACCCCCGCTCACAACTCCCCAGCGGATGTGAAAATTGTGGAAAACTTTTCCTGCTCCTTGTGGAGTTGCAAATCTCTGTTCACAACACATATGGGTTGTGAGCAGCAATTCAGGCCTGTTTTAAATTCTTGGGTTTCAAATTGAACATTTTCCAAAAAAAAACAATAAAAAAAATAAGAATTTAACTGCTCTAAGTTCTTAGATTCAAAAAATCCAAATATAATCTTCCCATAAAATTTTTTCTGGAAAATGTCTTCAAGCTGTTTCTCTCATATAAACTTGACACAAATAATTTTTTGGAGAAATATTAATGGCTATCACCATGAAAAAACAATGATGACTTGATTGCAAGTGACAGACCTGAGGAAAAAGAGGCCCTTTGTACCCTGGTATGTCAGTTGTAATCTGGTTATCATTTTTTTTTCATGGTGTATGTATGCAAAAAATTATGTGATTTTGCATTCATTAAATTTGACATGTCTGATCATTTTATTTTGATTGCAAAATTTGTAAAAACATTTATTGCATTAACATGCACATTTTTCACAAAAAAAAACATTTCACCACTTGTTTTTGAAAAAAATCAAACTCAAATAGTATCATAAATGATTTCACCACTTTTTTTCAGAAAAAATAAAACTCAAATATTATCATCAATGTTTTATTGCACCCCCCACCGCCCACACACACAAAAACAAAATGATACAATAGTGCACCAAAAACAGTTGTTCTATCATTTTTATTTCATAAAAAAATACAAGCATTAGCACCATTCCTTTGAAAAATGAACAAGAAAATAAAATGGGGAAAAAATATCTTGCGTTCATCATAATGATAACCAGACAAAAGAAATAATAAAATTACATTTTATTTTAAAAAAAAAGAAACTATAATGTAGCAAAAAATATTTTCAAGAGAAAACAGATTCAGTGTGTTTGACTTTTTCACAGCCATTTATCATTGATTGCACTCTGAATTTTTTTTAAAAATCTCCATGCTCTCTGGGTCATGATTAGTGACATCAGAGTTGAGAAGAATTTTGAATTCATTCATTTTTACTTAAATTTTCTTATACTCTCTTTCAATTTAAAGTTTTTTTTTCTACATTCAATTTTTCCTTTCCAATAGTTAAATTTGCCTGTTGAACAACAAGATGGTTGCATTTTATTTAAAATTTTTCTTATGATAGATTTATGATTTCTTGAATTAATTTTTTTTTTTCATTGGAAGTTTCAACCTTTTCCTTTCCAAGTTTTTTTTGTTTGGGAATGTGCTTGTATTTTTAATCTTGACCAACCAAAATTTTGCTGAAGCAAAACCTCTTGCTTTCCTGCAATCTTGCAGGCTTGGGGGTTGGGTTGGCATTAGATTGAGGTGGAGAAAAAATTTGAGTAGAATTTCCTGCCTTTGAAATGGATTTAAATGCATAGAGGGTTGAGGGATCCTTCTTTTCTAGTGCCATTTTGGTGGAAATCAAAGCTTCTCCCAAGAAGCTAAATATTTGAAGGATGATTCTGTTTGGTCTTTGTAGAGGTTCAGGGTCACTCTGATTGAGCCATCTGGTAAGCTCCCACTTGGAGGATTCTTTTCAATCAAGTGGTAGAGCATGCCAAAATTGATGGTTTCTGTGTTGATACCTTCCCATTTGAAAGGAAAAGGCTTTTTCAGTACCCATCCAATATAATTGAAAAAAAGAAAAAAACTTACTGAGTGAAAATTTTATCATAGTAACAATAGTGAAATACTAAATGCAATTTGAATTTTTTTCAAATTTCTTGAGGAACACCTCTCCAGACTTGGCTGCTGAAAATTTGGGCCACTCACTGATGTGGGACCAGGATATTTCAAGTTTTTCTTCTTCCTGTGGCAGCTAATTTAGTGATTTTTTTATTTTAATTTATTTGAGATAATTCATGAGTAAAATCTGAATCCATGGGATGGGGGAGAAGATTGTGCAAAAGGGAGAAAGATTAGCTGTTTAAATAGGATGAAATATGGGGGGGAGCTCCAGTATGTCTTTTGAATTGTATGTGAATGCAAGAGAGGATATTGAGGAATGGATTGGGAAGCCATGAAAGGAAGGTGGATTTCATAACCACATTTTTTTTCAAAATCATATTCTTACAAAGTTCTTTTCTCTTTTTCTATTTTAAGATATTCATTTTCAACCTACAGCACAACCTTGTTGTTTTGATTCATGACAATACGCACCTCATTGATGCGTGCTCTTTTTGTTTTTATTATTATTATTATTATTTATCTTTATCTTATTCTGTCTTTGTCACTCTCACTGCCGTACCTTTGAACACACCGGTGTGGTCACTTCATTTCCTGATTGTTGCATTGTTACTACTTGGTTCTCTTCAACCCAATCCAAAACAGGAGGTCCTGATCCTCTCAACCAACAAAACCAATTGAAACCTCCATCTGACAATTCCTCAAACTACCAACAACTCAATTCAACCCTTGATTGATTTACATTCCCCAGAAGCCATCTTGATCATTGTAAAAATCAACTCTCCAACTCACCAATCAACAATAACTCACTCTATTCTTACACAGATCACTCAAGGAGGTCATTGGGAACTTTTGACACATTGTGCTTGGCTTGTCTCAACCTCTTCCAACCAATTCATCTCCTTCAATTCAGAAACTTCTCCATATTTTGATTCCTCTATTTCTTTGGATTAGAAGTCTGTTTGTCAACTTTCTTTCTTGAATACTCATTTTTCAAACTTACCACTCACATTGTTCCATTTTTTTATGCAATCAATTTCATTCTGGTCTTGGTGACCAACTAAATCTTTCTCAGTTTTGACACTCCTTCAACTAAACCAATCCAACCATTCATCAGCTTCACCCTCATATCAAACCCAACTTCACTTATTCCTGTACCTTCCACTGGATAGTACTCCTGCATCTCTTGAATTCTCCAGCTTCTCCTACCAGTTTCACTCTCTCCCTGTATGGTATTAGCTCTATGTCCATGTGCACCTCACCACTCTGTCATTTGATTCAGTCAAACTTCCCAGGATCCCTCCCTCTCTTACTATGGCTTGGTCCATCCTCTATCTCTCCTCAACCCATACCATGGAAAAAAAATGATCACCTGATTCCAAGTGACATACCAGGGAACAAAGGGCCCCTTTTACCTCAGGTATGTCACTTTTAATCAAGTTATTGTTGTTTTTTTGATGTTGCAAATTGGCATGTGAGTTAGTAAATATTACACTTAGCATATACATAGTACATACTCTTCACTTTCTGTTATGCCCATACTCCCAGGACTCCAGATCATTACATGTCAAACCTTCCTGTACAGGCCAATCACCAAATCAGTCAACTACAGCCTCCAGCCCAATCAGGCAATATGTAATACCATAGGAACTCCAACCTGCAACACCAGCCACTCAGCGCTCAAGGCCTCCTCCTCAGTCTCACATTAACTGGCCTCTCCTTCCCTCCTGGACTAATTCCCCCTGAATTAGTATACTAATTCTTACTAGTTATTCCCTCAGCCAGTAGGTGTGATCTCAGAACAAGAAATCCTTCACCCAGCTTGCTCAACTCATATCACCTTGTCCCTTCCTGGTGTTACTCTTATAGGATTCCACAACTCCTTCTTCAACAACTCCTCCTTCAAGAACCTCCTCCTGGACTTCTCTTCCAATCCTTCCATTTCTTCATCACTTGTACTCATCCTGTCTCCTTCTTCATTGCAATCCAAATCAATCATCCTTGAGTTCTATGAGCAGTAGTGCCTGTGCCTTCAGCCCCTTTCACACCAGGGAAAGTTGTGACTGTGGAGGACTTTGAAATTTTGTGTTGATTGAATGGGAAAGATTGGTCAATATAATGATTTGATACAATCTAGGTGATATGTTGAATGGGCAGGCAGTTTTTGGGAGAAATTTGATGGGGGGTATGGTAGAGTTTATTTATGGAGGGGGAGAGCAGGGGGCAGATAGGTTAGAGTGGGGCTTGACAGAATTTTTCTTTTTGAGCCTCAACAAGGATCCATAAATTTATGCATCCTTTTCAAGAATTTTTTCCAGGGAGAGCTATCAAGCCCTATTAAGTGCACAATGGTGGCTCAATTGGATAAATCCTTGATAATTCTGCTTAGAGCATCTTCAATTGTCTCAGTAAAACCAATTTTTCCAATTGTCTCAGTAAACCTGCTTTTTAGTTAGGTTTACCAAGAAATTTTCACAATTAAGCAAAAACATGGGCTTGCTAGCAAGTAAGCTCCATAAGTCTGGTCAAATTTCCATAAAGTTATGGGAGTTTAGCAAGCTTCCTAGCTCCATCCTTGAGTACCTCCTCTCTATCCTCTACCCTGTCAACCTGCCATACCTCCTTTCAATGTCCTTTGATACCACCTTCCACCATCATTGCAGCTCCCATATCCCCTCCTCCCCTCACCCCAGCCCCAGCTTCTTGTGGAAATTGAAGAAGAAGAAAAAATGGCAAAATGTTCCTAGCTAGCAAACTGCTAGATGGCACGCAATTGTGTGTTTTGAGTTGCTAGCTAGCTGCCACGGCCTTATCAATTGCACAATTGCAAAACGCGCGTGATAAATTGCTTGCTAGCTATTTTTTTTTAGCTAGCAAGTTGCTACCTAACAAGCCAAACTCTCCAAAAATTGGAGATGCTTTCATTGAGATGGTGGTAGATGCTCAAAAGATTAGGTACTGTTTGGCTGCCAGGTGTATTTGTAACTGTAACTCCCCCCTGCCTGCCAAATTGAAGTTATAGGGTGTTACAGTTACACAATTTTGGGTGTTTGGAAAGCACTATAACCCATCAAGTGTAACTTCTATGGAAGTTACACTCCCACACTGCCCCTGCAAAAAAAGGTAACAGCAATTTACAAGGTTTTGAGCTTTTAACTAGCTGTAACCTCTGCCTTTCCCACCCATTCTTGGAGGTTGCAGTTACAAATCAGCAGGATGTTTGGCTGCGGGGCCCTGGGGACTTGTCCAAAGTTACAGTTACAAATCCGCTCATGGAAGGATTTGTAACTTGTAACCAACAGCTACAGTTGCATGCAGCAGCCAAACGCGCCCTTAGTTTTTTGAGGCTTGGAAAATACCAACGTTGACCTCCTTCAAAAAAACCATTGAGTAGCAAGTGTTGGTCTCTGCAATCTTAGAGCATCCACAATTGTTGCTCGATAACTCCTTGTTAGCTAAGCCCTTGCTAGCGCCAAAAAATAGTAAGCAAGGGATTTAGCAAGTGTGAGGTGCAATTGTGGTTGCTAAGCCTACTTGCCAGGTAGCTAACAAGGATCAACCCGCAATCATCCACCCCTTGACAACTGCTTGCCACCACCAGTTGACAGGAATATTGGAGGGGGAGGGGCAAGAGGTAGGGGAAGGAGATATGGGACTAACCTTGGGTGGATACTCTGATGGTTGGACCTTGATGATGATGGATGGACAATGGTGATGGACGGGTGGATGTGGTGGAGTTATGGAGGGCGCTGTAAATCCTGGCGAGGGTCGGAGTTAGCGAGCTCCATAAGTTTTCGTAACTTCGTCGATTTTCGACCGAACTTATGGAGCTCGCTACGTAGCGAGGTCCTATTTAGGACACGATTGCGGCTTGTGCTCGGTAAACTTAGCTAACGAGCGGGTTTACCGAGACGATTGTGGATGCTCTTAGCCGCTGATCCGGGGTCAAGGATCTTGGCTCTCCATCAAGCTTTTACACCGGGCATCCCCAAATATGGGGGGGCAATCTAGTATCTAGTATATGTATAAAAATTAACGACACCAGTGATTACACGCGGGTTGGGTCGCTATGACTTGATTGAATTCATTCTAGCATCGAAGGTTGTCTAAGATGTTCAGGTAACCAAGCAGGCACATGGATATCATTTTATGCGGTGAAACGTTATCCGAGGTGTATCTCACTTCAGCAATTACAAAACCCGTTACTGTAGGGACAAATCCCTCAAGTTACAAACCACGGACCCAGCAGCTCGAGGGACTTTCATTGGGAAAATCAGATAAAAAAGCAATGTGCTTTTCCTTTTGTGAAACTACGCTTCCAGCTGGCTTGGGCACCTCAGCTCTAAAGCATTCCAAGACCATCAGCCACTACTTCATGCATTTCAAACAACTTCATTTCATTTCATTTTTCTTCTTGAAAGATTAGAAGCGCTGTGATGCTAATCCGATGGGTGGGAGTGCTTGGTTCTGTATTGCGGTTGGGTGTGTTGCTGATTGGTACTTCAATGCAAGCTTCTACCAAAGGTACTATGCGTTTCTCTATCTCCCGAAGTTTTCGGATGAGTGTTCGCGGGACTAAAGTTCATATGCAACCAGAGCTTCCACCTGAGGCAGGTAAAAATGCCGGGAAACAAATAACCAGTCTTCCCGATAAGCCTTGCTTTCTTGTTGACCCAGGTAAACTGCCGCGAAGCCTAAAACCAAACAAAAACGTCACCTGCGTTCCGGACGGCGTGAGCTGTTTTCATTATTCATTTTTGCTTCAAAGACTAAGCATCGTATCGATAAACTAATCGTTCAACGGCCCCGACCGTATTAATCAACTTCAGCCACAAGCCTTTCCACCCATTCCCGATTTAACCTTCCAGGGAATCAAATACGTTAGTAGAGTGGTAATTCAGCTCAATTGGAACTAAAAGAAGACCATTGAATATTTTTGCGACTCGAGGTCAGCAGTCCTCCATAGATTTTACACGAAGTAGGCCGGACAGCCCAGAACAATTTGCTTTTCGCCAGTTCAAAATATCAACAACGGATGGAAAAGAAAAAGCTGAATACTTGAAAACATGTCAACAGCTCTACGAGTCGGTATGGATGGGTTTGAGGAGCATCGATGTCAGGTCAAACATGATATCCATAAGAGAAATTGAAACGTTAGTACCCCTAGTCATTGCATCTATGTGGGAACGAGATTATCGATAATTTTATATTTCAGCTCAAAAAAAGAGGACTTCATTAAAGCCTCGAGCCGATTTATTTTTCCTAAAGAGTTTCTAATGTTGCTTTTACCTTCATCGAAAATTAGGCTTGGCTAGAGTGATACTAATTCCTTTTTTTTCTCCGATCTTTTTTTTCTCTCCACAAAAAATGCATATACAAATTTAGGATCATAGCTTTTTTAAACTTTCAGATTCATAGATTAGAATCGGATCAACCCGCAATCGAGGCAGCTTTGCATAATGTAAGCTGCTTAATTAATTGAGTTTAACCAGTTGTGTGAAATATTAATGCTGTTTTCTCTGCGTTGCCGGTCCAAAAACTGCAATGGGGGACGATTTAGGCCTTGAAGAGATGTTATCAATGTGTTGTTAAACACCGGTACAATTTGATAGCGCTTGCTTCTCAAAGCGGGGTAGATCCCGATAAATTTTTGAAAGATCTCCATGGGTTGAGGTGCAAATCTTGGGAAGAATGTTTAAGTTTGCTGTCTGGACAGGGCCAGGCAACAGGCAATATCATACCATTGGAAGAAAAGACCCAGAATAACTTAATAACTTCAAACCCAGCTACCAGCATGTCACCCAAAAATGAAATGAAGCTTTTCCATTTTTTTATAAGAATCACAATATTTATTTCACTTTATTTAATTTAAAAATCTGTGGATTGATTGATTTAGTTCTGATTGAAATTTTCCAATATCCAATGATCCCAATTTTTCAAAGACAGCCAAAATCTATCTCTCAAAATAAGCATTCAATTGAAATATCAGCTATCAAATAAATCCAAACTAAAATCCAACATTTCCAATTTTTAAACCTAACAATAGATTATTTAATTATTTGATTAAAACTTTAATTCTTGTAAATGAATCAATATAAAAATCATACAACTTGTCAATCATTTTAATTTTGAAAGTCATTTTTAAATTAATATCTATGTGTTTTTGAAAATTGAACTCAAAAACTATGCAAGGATACAAATTTCTTTGGAAATCATGTTTGCATTTAAATCTTGTTCCATATTGTTGAAAGGAATTCCTTAAAAGGGAGGGGTTTTTAATGAGTGTCTAATTGTCAAGCATGGTTGTAATATTTGCATTCCAAATGGTGGTTTTGCCTTGATGATGCCCTGACTTGAAGTTTTTTATTTATAGATAAATAACAAATTCTGCATCAGGAATTTCAATAACTGCCTAAAAATTGGGGGTATGATCTTTAAACAAATAAAAACCACATAATTTCACTAGTTAGAATGGTAAAAACATCAGGAGAGTTATAGTAGGTATGAGTATTGAATCACATGCCTGTTACCTTGAGAAAGAGGAGTTGTTGAAGGTGTGATGATTGTAGAATTAATCCAAAATTCAATCTGGAAAGGTGAGGAATCAGAGGAACCTTTTGTATAGAAGATTGTACAATGAGGTTTCTGAGTAGAAGAACCCAGCAGGAATACTAAAAGTAAATGAATTTCTGATGAAGGGTATCATAGAAATATAAACAAAATAAAAAAGGAACATTAAAAATTGATTTTTGGAATAAAATTATACCATTTTCAAGAATAAAAATTCAATTAAAGGATATTTTACTTGATTGTGAAAACTGGAAAATTCTCAGGAAGATAGATGATGAAGATTCAGAAAAATAATATATCAAGACAATAAAAAATAAATTTTGTTTTTCACTTTTAATTTAATTTTTTTCTGCAATATTTCATCTTCTCTATGATTTTCCATCACCTGCTAGCAAATCTGGACCTCACTGGTACTTAAGGAGGTCAGTTTAACATCATTCAGATTTATCATCCCAAGATGATATTCAAATAAAAAGATTTTTGTGTCATCTCAATTCCTGTAATGGATTTAATCCACCAACTAAAGATGATAAAAAGGATGGAAGCAGTGAAAAATGAAGGAGACTCAATGATGGAAGTGAAAAAACTCTGAAATTCAAGTTAGAATTCAAGATGAGAAGTTTCAATGTGACCACTGCAAAGTAAATTTAAATCCTTCAGATATTTTTCTGATACAGCAGTAAATATTGCACAGGATAAATGTAAGAATTTTTGTGGAGCAGCAAAAAGTCAAGAATCTCAAAATTGAAACCTGAAGAATTTTCTCTACAGAAAGGAAAGGCTTAAAATAATAATTAAGTCATCCCAGGATTAAACCACCCCTGAAAAATTACTGGGTTATATTGGAGTTAGCACATCCACTATAATAAAGCCACAATTCTTTGGACAAAACCAGACATTGAAGATGGTGGACTTCTGAAATATAAATACACCTTAACTGGTGTGTTTAAAACATGAAACATAAAATTTATAAATCATCATCCATCACCATGAATAACACTCATACACCCCTCCATGCCACCTCCTATCATAACCAACATACTCACTTCATGACACCATACATCTCATGCATCACTTCAAATTTCACACATCACCACAAATCACAACTCATCAATTCAAATTTCAAAAATCACCACTAATCAAACCTCATCAATTCAAATCTAACACATTTCCACCGCTCATGAAAATGTTAAATCTTACAATTTCTAAACCAGCTTCCATGCAGATAGTTGAAAATTCAATAAAAATTAATAAACTTTTTTTACTATTTGACTCTGATTCAGACACCAGTTTTTCAAGCAATATTTTATAATTTAATTCATTGTTTGAAAGGCCCTTATAGTCCCCCAAATACAGAAAGGTCACCATCCCATGTATGAAACTAAAATCTTATATTTCATCTCCCACTTGAGCTTCAATTGATTATTTATTATTTATTATTTATTATTTATTATTTATTATTTATTATTTATTATTTATTATTTATTATTTATTATTTATTATTTATTATGTATTATTTATTATTTATTATTTATTATTTATTATTTATTATTTATTATTTATTATTTATTATTTATTATTTATTATTTATTATTTATTATTTATTATTTATTATTTATTATTTATTATTTATTATTTATTATTTATTATTTATTATTTATTATTTATTATTTATTATTTATTATTTATTATTTATTATTTATTATTTATTATTTATTATTTATTATTTATTATTTATTATTTATTATTTATTATTTATTATTTATTATTTATTATTTATTATTTATTATTTATTATTTATTATTTATTATTTATTATTTATTATTTATTATTTATTATTTATTATTTATTATTTATTATTTATTATTTATTATTTATTATTTATTATTTATTATTTATTATTTATTATCTATTATTTATTATTTATTATTTATTATTTATTATTTATTATTTATTATTTATTATTTATTATTTATTATTTATTATTTATTATTTATTATTTATTATTTATTATTTATTATTTATTATTTATTATTTATTATTTATTATTTATTATTTATTATTTATTATTTATTATTTATTATTTATTATTTATTATTTATTATTTAATATTTAATATTTATTATTTATTATTTATTATTTATTATTTATTATTTATTATTTATTATTTATTATTTATTATTTATTATTTATTATTTATTATTTATTATTTATTATTTATTATTTATTATTATTTATTATTTATTATTTATTATTTATTATTTATTATTTATTATTTATTATTTATTATTTATTATTTATTATTTATTATTTATTATTTATTATTTATTATTTATTATTTATTATTTATTATTTATTATTTATTATTTATTATTTATTATTTATTATTTATTATTTATTATTTATTATTTATTATTTATTATTTATTATTTATTATTTAATATTTATTATTTATTATTTATTATTTATTATTTATTATTTATTATTTATTATTTATTATTTATTATTTATTATTTATTATTTATTATTTATTATTTATTATTTATTATTTATTATTTATTATTTATTATTTATTATTTATTATTTATTATTTATTATTTATTATTTATTATTTATTATTTATTATTTATTATTTATTATTTATTATTTATTATTTATTATTTATTATTTATTATTTATTATTTATTATTTATTATTTATTATTTATTATTTATTATTTATTATTTATTATTTATTATTTATTATTTATTATTTATTATTTATTATTTATTATTTATTATTTATTATTTATTATTTATTATTTATTATTTATTATTTATTATTTATTATATTATTATTTATTATTTATTATTTATTATTTATGATTTATTATTTATGATTTATTATTCATGATTTATTATTTATGATTTATTATTTATGATTTATTATTTATTATTTATTATTTATTATTTATTATTTATTATTTATTATTTATTATTTATTATTTATTATTTATTATTTATTATTTATTATTTATTATTTATTATTTATTATTTATTATTTATTATTTATTATTTATTATTTATTATTTATTATTTATTATTTATTATTTATTATTTATTATTTATTATTTATTATTTATTATTTATGAATTATTATTTATTATTTATTATTTATTATTTATTATTTATTATTTATTATTTATTATTTATTATTTATTATTTATTATTTATTATTTATTATTTATTATTTATTATTTATTATTTATTATTTATTATTTATTATTTATTATTTATTATTTATTATTTATTATTTATTATTTATTATTTATTATTTATTATTTATTATTTATTATTTATTATTTATTATTTATTATTTATTATTTATTATTTATTATTTATTATTTATTATTTATTATTTATTATTTATTATTTATTATTTATTATTTATTATTTATTATTTATTATTTATTATTTATTATTTATTATTTATTATTTATTATTTATTATTTATTATTTATTATTTATTATTAATTATTTATTTTTTAATATTTAATATTTAATATTTAATATTTATTATTTATTATTTATTATTTATTATTTATTATTTATTATTTATTATTTATTATTTATTATTTATTATTTATTATTAATTATTTATTATTTATTATTTATTATTTATTATTTATTATTTATTATTTATTATTTATTATTTATTATTTATTATTTATTATTTATTATTTATTATTTATTATTTATTATTTATTATTTATTATTTATTATTTGTTATTTATTATTTATTATTTATTATTTATTATTTATATTTCATTATTTATAATTTATAATTTATAATTTATTATTTATTATTTATTATTTATGATTTATTATTTATGATTCATTATTTATTATCTATTATCTATTATCTATTATTTATTATTTATGATTTATTATTTATTATTTATTATTTATTATTTATTATTTATTATTTATTATTTATTATTTATTATTTATTATTTATTATTTATTATTTATTATTTATTATTTATTATTTATTATTTATTATTTATTATTTATTATTTATTATTTATTATTTATTATTTATTATTTATTATTTATTATTTATTATTTATTATTTATTATTTATTATTTATTATTTATTATTTATTATTTATTATTTATTATTTATTATTTATTATTTATTATTTATTATTTATTATTTATTATTTATTATTTATTATTTATTATTTATTATTTATTATTTATTATTTATTATTTATTATTTATTATTTATTATTTATTATTTATTATTTATTATTTATTATTTATTATTTATTATTTATTATTTATTATTTATTATTTATTATTTATTATTTATTATTTATTATTTATTATTTATTATTTATTATTTATTATTTATTATTTATTATTTATTATTTATTATTTATTATTTATTATTTATTATTTATTATTTATTATTTATTATTTATTATTTATTATTTATTATTTATTATTTATTATTTATTATTTATTATTTATTATTTATTATTTATTATTTATTATTTATTATTTATTATTTATTATTTATTATTTATTATTTATTATTTATTATTTATTATTTATTATTTATTATTTATTATTTATTATTTATTATTTATTATTTATTATTTATTATTTATTATTTATTATTTATTATTTTTTATTTATTATTTATTATTTATTATTTATTATTTATTATATATTATATATTATATATTATATATTATTTATTATATGTCATCTGTCATTTATTATTTATTATTTATTATTTATCATTTATCATTTATTATTTATTATTTATCATTTATCATTTATCATTTATTATTTATTGGGGCGTATCAAAGTTAGCAAACCCGCCATTAGAAACCCACCATTTGTTTTGACAAAACCCGCCATTTTTAATGGCGGGTTTCTGAAATACACATACCCCCTAACTGGTGTATTTCAAAATGGCGTGTTTCATGAAAATGGCAGATTTCAATCATCAAACACGCCATTAAACCCACCATTTATGCATCATAATCCATCCACCATCCATCACATCAAAAACACCCATCCACATCAGCAAATCCATACCAGTCCCATCTCCATCGCATCACACACATCTCTATTGTTTTTCACATACCTTCACATACCCATCTTCACACAAATCCCATCATCATCTCATCACCCCACATCACTCACCACCTTTCTCAACATGTCCAATCAAACATCCCGCCAGCAAGTTGAAAACGCAAAAAAGCTGACTGAACTTTTGCTACTGTTTGACTCCCATTCAGACTCTGATTCAGACTCCAATTTGGAATCAACTTGGTTAGCTTTGAATTCTCTGTTGGCAAAGCAATACATGGTTCCAAGAATACACACTCTCCATAACCCTATGTATGAAAGGCAAAAGCTTCATCTCATCCCTGACTTAAGCTTCCAGCAACTGTTCCAAACTTTGTTGCCTTCTTTCATGAAACTTTTGGCAATGATTGAAGACCACCACATCTTCCAGAACAATTCTTGCAATCCTCAACGCAATCCAGCCATCCAACTTGCCTTTGATCTTTGTAGATTGGGGTCAAATGGAAATGGAGCAGCAATCCACCAATTGGAAAATCTATTCTCAGTCAGTTACGGAAGCATTGACTTATACACCAAAAGAGTTGTGATTGCTATCCTTTCTTTCTGTTGCTCAGTCCTTTCATGGCCAACCAAAGAAGAACGCAAGGAGATATCTCAAGTAATGGAGACAGAAGGCTTTCCTGGTTGCATTGGTTTTGTTGATGGAACCACCATCCCCTTGAGTCAAAAACCCAACCTAGATGGCAACCACTATTTTGATTGTAAAAAAAGGCAATTGATTCATTTATTTTCCAATTGCTATGATAAAACTTTGAATCACACTCTGACCAAATATGTTCCATCTCTTTGTTAAGATACTCCGTGGCACTACAACTTGTTTGCAATAACAACAAGAAGTTCATCTCCCTCCATGCTGGCCTTCCAGGTTCTTGTCATGATTCATATGTTTTCAATTGGATGCGGATTGCCCAACAACCAGAGATCTACTTTGACCAAGATCAATACCTTCTGGAAAATTTGGCTTATGCTAGTGGGAAATATGTAGTTCCAGCATACCAGAATGTTTTTTCCAATGATTAAGGAAAAACCAATTTTAACTATCATCTTGCCCAATCACAAGTTCGGATTGAGCATGCCATAGGAATTCTGAAAGGAAGATGGGCCAGCTTACGGGAGATGCAAAACCAGCTCCAATGTTTTAAAGATATGAGGTTCCTCATCAACTGGATTATCACTTGTGTAATCCTTCACAACCTTTTGGCCAACATCAAAGATGAATGGGAGGAAATATTCCAAGATGATATTCCTGATCCGCCTCAAGTCATCCCTGTCTCATCTGGTCCCTCATCTTCTTCTATGAGAGAGCAGATTCTTCCTCTCACCCTTGCTTGCTTTGATGAGTAATTTTTGATTTTGAAATTGGTAAAAATTCCCTTCACCGTATTTTTTTGGTTTTGGTTGTTCACCCAAGATTCATAGGCTGAGTTTTTTTTTATTTTTTTTTTTAGTGGACTTGAATCCAAAAAAACCTCCACCTCAAACCCTGCCACTCACCAAATGCCACCCCCCTCCCCCTCACCACTCAACCCCTTCAACCTCACCCCACTCACTCACTGGTCAAACCCTGCCTCCTCCTCACCAAACCACCTCACTCATCACCACCACCTTCAAAACCTCACCAAAACACCACCACCTTCACTATTTACCAACCTCACCAACATCCACATCACCAAAAACATACCTACCTCCCACCCAACCTCCATCAACCATCAAAGGTGAGTCCCCTCCCCTCATTGAATCACCTTTCTCTTTTTTCACCTGGCTGGTCTCCTACCATAGCCCTCCCTTTGAACCCCCCCAGGTCCAGCCAGCCCAGTCCCCCTCCCCCTCCTCATCCTCTGGTCCATCCTCTGCTCTTGGTGAGTCCCCCCTCCCCTTCATCTTCTTCCTGCCATCAATCGTGAATCAATTGGGAAATCAATTGGCAACCAATAGCTCAATTGATTTGCAATCAATCGCCAATTGATTGCTTGATTGATTGCGAATTGATCAAGCGATCGATTCGCGATTGATTGGCCAATTGATGCAGAGTTTTTGGAGGGTACAGGGAACTGAGTTTTCCTTTGTTTTTTCTTTTTTTTAGGTTTTCTAGCTCTTCCAGGTTTTGATTTTTGTCTCTTTTTTTATTTTTTTAATCCCACCGTTTGTTGCCAATAATGAGAACGTTTCTGACATTTTTTTTTTTATTTTTTTATTTTTTTGACCGGTCTTTTTGTTTGTCCAACCCCTTTTTTGATATTGATTCCTTCACTTCCTACCAAACTCAAAATGTTATACAACCATTCAAATTTCACCTTGATCCTCACCTTGGGTGCAGCAAGTGCCTGGGAGGGAGAAAGATGGAAGGAGATGGTATGAAAAACATAAAGAGAGGTGGCAAGCAGAGGAATTGTAGAAAAAGGAGGGCTCAAATGAGGGATTCGGAAATTTCCTTGGAAGTGACTGACGACTGGATCAAGGAAAATTTTGCCTGGTCTAGACAAAAGCTATGCCCTTTGGATCTGTACCCTGCTATCAGGGCTGAAAAGAAAAAGAACCCTCGAAAACCCACCCAGGAAGAATTTAAGCAAGCAAAACAGACAATTGGGGCTTTCCACTTCTTCCACCATGGAAAAGTTATTGTTCTCGACCAATCTGATCACCATGCTCTGGTTGCCGTCATTGAATTTTTGCCGTTGGATTGACTATCTGAGCAAGATAAGAAAGATATCAACTTTGTGACAACATTCCTTCACTGTTCAAAAAAATTTGTCAACCCGGTTGGTCCCTCAAGATCTTGGGGTGGAAAAATGTGGGCAATTGGTTGGCAAAAATCGATGAACCCTTTGGAGTTATTTGGACGTTATGTGAAGAAATCATCCATTAGATCTTCTCCTCAAGAGTACGCTGTCCTCAACCTGAAGGACAACAAAGTATCCCGAATTTTAGGACAAATGTTTTGTAATTTGGCCAAACTTGCCTTTGAATCAAACCGTGATACCATGAAGGACAGAAACATCCCCTCTTTCTCTTTGTTGGAATTTGGTTCCAAGCCTACACCTTTTGATTGCTCCCCACACCTCACTTTCACCTTGGATTCTTTTTACAATTCTCCTCATATTGACAAAGGCAACATCTCTGGCTATTCCTTTTTACTTGTGGTCCCAACCAAAAATCAAATGGTTGACTTATTGAAGATACGCATGAATATCCAGTTTTGGACAGTCAATTTGTTTTTCCTGACCTTGGCTTTGGAATTGATTTCAAGCAAAAAGGTATAGTCAAAATGGTTTGGGCGGCTAACAAGTACAAGCACTGTACCTTTCCAGCTGTGGACACAGCAACCCATACCAGAATGGCCATGTTCCTCCAAATTAATAAAAAAACTCAGAGCACTTGGTCTGAAAGTCCTCACTAGTATTTGAAGGCAATGTGGGAGGCCCCATTGGCTTGAGTTTTTGGCCAATCAAAAATGGATGAGCCTGTTTTTTTACAATGGAAATCACTCAGGAGCAACCAGACAGAATAAAAAACAATTTAGTTCCTTACTTGAGCAGATGTTGATGGCAACGGTGATCCAGGAATAACATCCTCCTCATTGGGCAAGTTCTCCAGTTGTTCTGCCCCAGGAAGAGAGCAATCAAAAGAAGGAAGTGAGGGGTCCGAGGTCAGGATTGACTGATCAATCAATACCAAAGTAGAAGTGATTGGAGCCGATTGTGTTTGAATATCCTCCTTTTCATCAGATGGGGGCCACTCCAAGGCCAAGGTTTCATCAAGGTCCCAATTGGTAGGCTGAGCATCCCCAGCCAAGTCCTCGGCATCAACGGAATCGGATTGTTGGGCATTGAAAGCAGCTAGGGGGGTGATGTTGGCCTTCTTTCAAAAGATTTCATCCATTTGAAAATAAAAAGGACAAATGGAGTCCATCTTATCAACCACCGAGTTGACTCCTTTGGCTTTGTCCAAGTTGGTGATACCAAAGCCAGTGGAGATAGACATGGAGTGGGCCTTTTTGTACTTGGCTCAATAGTTTTTGAACCGCTCCCTCATCTGTTTGGATGACAGATCCAGCCTACCTTTTGTTTTGTTCTTGAGTTCATTGGCCATCAGGAGATAACCATTGACCTTAGAGGATGGAGGTTGGCCAACACGTGTTTTGTTGTCGGATCCAAAGCAGGCATTGTAGTTGGAGGGAATTTTCAGCCAGTTTACCAGGATGATGTGATCAGCTCTCTTGAGCTGACTTGAGCCCTTGGAAGCTGATGGGGGAGGATTGTTTGTTGTGGAGTTCCTTGGCAATGTTCTCTTGGGTGTGTTGGACTTGCGGGGGGAGGTTTGCTGAGGGGCCATTTGAAAGAGTAAGGGCTACACAAGTGATGAGAGCGATAAAGGGATGAGAGTGGTGAAGTTTTGAGAGCAATAAAGTGGATGAGAGTGATCAAGTGATGAGAGCGGTTAAGTGATGAGAGTGATGAAGTTTTGAGAGAGATGAAGTGGATGAGAGTGATCAAGTGATGAGAGCGATAAAGTGATGAGAGTGGTCAATCAATTTTATGATGAGGGTGGGGGAAAAAATTTTCCAATGAGGTCGGAGGTAGAAGGAGGTGGGAAGACAGGGGTGTATGAAGCGGACAAGTGGTGTAAGCATTTAAATACTTTATTTGAAAAAACCCACTTATTTCCGGTTAACTTTGACACGTCTGATCTGAAATAAGTGGGTTTTTTTGATTTTTAATGGCGGGTTTGAAATGGCGGATTGAGGTTGAAACCCGCCATTAAAAAATGGCGGGTTTGGTTAAATTTGATACCCCCTATTATTTATTATTTATTATTTATTATTTATTATTTATTATTTATTATTTATTATTTATTATTTATTATTTATTATTTATTATTTATTATTTATTATTTATTATTTATTATTTATTATTTATTATTTATTATTTATTATTTATTATTTATTATTTATTATTTATTATTTATTATTTATTATTTATTATTTATTATTTATTATTTATTATTTATTATTTATTATTTATTATTTATTATTTATTATTTATTATTTATTATTTATTATTTATTATTTATTATTTATTATTTATTATTTATTATTTATTATTTATTATTTATTATTTATTATTTATTATTTATTATTTATTATTTATTATTTATTATTTATTATTTATTATTTATTATTTATTATTTATTATTTATTATTTATTATTTATTATTTATTATTTATTATTTATTATTTATTATTTATTATTTATTATTTATTATTTATTATTTATTATTTATTATTTATTATTTATTATTTATTATTTATTATTTATTATTTATTATTTATTATTTATTATTTATTATTTATTATTTATTATTTATTATTTATTATTTATTATTTATTATTTATTATTTATTATTTATTATTTATTATTTATTATTTATTATTTATTATTTATTATTTATTATTTATTATTTATTATTTATTATTTATTATTTATTATTTATTATTTATTATTTATTATTTATTATTTATTATTTATTATTTATTATTTATTATTTATTATTTATTATTTATTATTTATTATTTATTATTTATTATTTATTATTTATTATTTATTATTTATTATTTATTATTTATTATTTTTTATTTATTATTTATTATTTATTATTTATTATTTATTATTTATTATTTATTATTCATTATTTATTATTTATTATTTATTATTTATTATTTATTATTTATTATTTATTATTTATTATTTATTATTTATTATTTATTATTTATTATTTATTATTTATTATTTATTATTTATTATTTATTATTTATTATCTATTATATATAATTTATTATTTATGATTTATGATTTATTATTCATTATTTATGATTTATTGGAGGCTAAACAACTTGATTATAGTTGTTTAGCGTGCTGTACAACTCAAATGGGACGTGTAGCATGCCACACAGCCCATTTGAGTTGTTTAGCATGCCACACGGCCCATTTGAGCCGTGTAGCATGCAACACGGCCCATTTGAGCCGTGTAGCATGCAACACGGCCCATTTGAGCCGTCTAGCATGCCACACGGCCCATTTGAGTCGTGTAGGATGCCACAGGGCCCATTGAGCTGTGTACACAACTCAAAGAGCCATGTACAGAGTTGTGTACATGGCTCAATGAGCCATGAATTTAACATTAACCTTTTAAAATAGGTAAAAATTAACATGAAAGTTATTTTCTTTTTGGTTGTACAAGCTAGAATCCTAGGCTGACTTAGGGTTTTTTTTCTTTTTTTTTTTTTGGTGGACTTAGATAAAACAACACACAACTTCCACCTCATACCTCACCCCACCAAACCACTAGTCCCTCCTTTCTCCTCCTCACAAAACCAACCAAACCAACCAGTCCAGTCCTTTCTCCTCTTCCCAACCATTCCATTCCTTTCTCCTCCTTACCAAAATGCCTCACTGACCAATTCCACCTCACCATCCAACTCCACCTCAATTCTCATTCTTTGCTCAGCACCCTGACCCAGGTAAGCACCCCCCCTCCTTATTCTCCTCATCTTGATAACCTCCTCTTTCCTCCTGCCCCTTTAGTCCATCCCCCCTCCTCCTTTTTTTGCTTTTTTGGTGCTTGGCACCCCATTCCTTGTAAGCCCCCCCCCTCCTCCTCCTCCTAATTGATTAATAGATTGATAATCAAACAATCAATCAATTTATTTTCTTGAAGAAAGCTGAACCCTCGCCCCTCCTCCTTCTCAGGCAACCCCCCCCCTTCTTATTTTCTCCTTCATTGCCCTGCTCAGGTCAGCCCCCTCCTCCTGCTGATAAATTGATCAATTGATTGCTTTCTAATTGACCAATTGATTGCTCAATTGGCCATTGATTGATCATTCAATAATCCATTGATTGGTTTATCATCAACTGATTTTCATGAAGCAATCTGACCCCCTGCCCCACCTCCTACTCCTCAGCCAACCCCCCCCCCTTCCTTGCTCCTCCATTGCCCTGCCCCAGGTCAGCCCCCCCTCCTTTTCCTCCTCCTGATTGGTCAATCAATTGATTGTCATGAAGCAAGCTGAACTCCTGGCCCTCCTCCTCCTCAGGCAATCACCCCCATCCTTTCTCCTCCATTGCTCATTATTCACCAACCTGCCCCACCCTTCCTTCTCCTTCTCCTCTGTCCCCTCCTGGATGGTTAAAATATCTGGCTGACCTTTTGGGGGGAGATTTAACAGTACTTGATCATTTATTTTTATGTTTTTCTTGATCATCTACCTCAACTATAAGTTACTAACAGATTTTTTTTTTGATTCCATGCAATGCAACACATCTTTTCACCCCTTTCTCTTTTGAAAACCACCATTTTTCCTGCTGTCCAATTCTTCTCCCACCAAACTCAAAATGCTACTCAATCACTTAAATCCTTTCTTGATCCTCACCCAAATTGAAGTATTTGGATGGAATTAAATGATTTGCTAAGCATACAGAGAGGTGGAAATAATAGGGCTTTTCAGCAACTTCCTGTATTTCTTCCACTGTCCTACTGCTACCAATACAAGCCGTAGCTACCCATAACCTATCTTCTTTTTCCATTGCTAGTTGTTCCCTCTCTTTTTTCAGTCTCTCTTCCTGCCAATCCTTCCCCTTTTCCTCTTTTTGAAACTCCTGTTCTTCCTGTTTAATTTGCACTTGGCATCAAATTTCTGTTGATGAGCCAAAATCTTGGATTTCTCCTTTTGAAAATAAATAGCCAGTTGAAAATCCCAGTTCTCCTTTTTGAATTGAAGTTTTTTGGATTTCATCTGTGATTTCACTGTTTTTTGGAGGGGAAAAAGAACAAGCTTGATTTTGAAAGCAAGGAGATTCAATCAATTCACTTACTTGAATCTTGCTTCTCCATGATATCTTCAAAGCCGGAAAAATTGAAATTTTCTCTCCTCTTTTGATGGCTATTGGGGTTGATATTGATGGGATTGGAGGCCTTTTGCTTTCCCTTTGTGGATAAGGTTTGTGTGTGAACATCATCAATCTCATTTGCAGGCCATGTGGGAGGCCCCATTGGCTTCAGTGTTTAAATGGATGTTAGTGTTTCTTTACAATCTAAATCAGTCAGGATTAACCAGAAAGAAAAGGAAACAACTGGCTTCCTTAATTTAACAGATGTTGATTGTAATAGAGATAGTGGAATAAATTGCTCCTCATTGGCCAATTTTTTAAGTTCTTCCACCCCCGGAAGAGAGAAATCCAAAGAAGGAAGTGAGGGGTCCAAGGAAGGGTTTGAATCATTGATTAATTCCAATGTAGATATGATTGAAGCTGGTTATGTTGGAATATCCTCCTCCACATTTAATTGGAGCCACTCATAGGTTTTGTTGGGATCATCATTGCTAGGCTGAGCATCCACAGCCAAGTCCTCAGCATCTACTGAATTGGATTTTTGGGCTTCAAAAGCAGCTAAAGGCTTATTTTGGCCTTCCTTCCAAATATTTCATCCATTTTGATACAAAAAGGAAAACTTGAGTCCAAATTGTCAACCACCAAGTTGATTCCCTTGTCTTTATCCAAGTCAGTGATTCCAAAGCCAGTGGAGATTGACATTGAGTGGGCCTTTTCATACTTGTCTCAATAGTTCTTGAATTGCTTTTTCATCTTTTTGGATGAAATATCTGGCCTAAATTTTGTTTGATTCTTTAGTTCATTGGCCATCGGGATATTAGCCTTAGAGGATGGAGGTTGGCCAACTCATTTTTTGTTGTTGGATCCAAAGCAAGCATCAAAGTTGGAGGGAATTTTGAGCCATTTTACCAGGATAATTTGAGCAGATCTCTTGAGCTGACTTGAGCCTTTGGAAGCTGATGGGGGAGGATTATTTTATGTATAGTTCCTTGGGGATTTTTGCTTTGGTCCATTGAATTTGTGTGTGCACTTGCAGGGGGGCTTTGCTGAGGGGAAATTTTAAAAGAGTAAGAGGTATTAAGAGATGAAGCAATGAGATTTAGGATTTCATTGAAGAAATAAAGTGATGAGATTGATGAAGCAATGAACAAAGAAATGAAGAGATGTGATTGATGAAGTGATGAGAGCAATGAATCAATTTTATTGGATGAGGTTGAATGTATAATTTTTCCAATGAGTTTGGAGGTTGAAACCAGGGGTGATTATGTGGAATGATGCCTGTTTGAGGCGGTTAAAGCCTTTAAATAATTAATTTAAAAAAATCCATTTATTTTCAGGTAACCCTGACACATCTGATGTGAAATAAGTGGGTTTTCTGATTTTTAATGGCGGGTTTGAAATGACAGGTTTGGGCTAAAACCTGCCATTACAAAATGGATGGTTTGGTTGAATCAGGTATGCCCTATTATTTATCTTCTAATACTTTTTCAAAAAGAAAAACTTCCAAGTTGTTTTTTTTTTGTACCTTTCACCACATCACTTCCTGTTCTAGCTCACTGGTTGAAATTCTCCAGTTAATCCTCTGAATCACCACCCAAATTCAACCCCCATGCCATATCCTCACCTTAAACACCACTCATGACCACCTACTCAACCACAGAACCACCTCCTTAGTTCCCATTACCTCAACCGCACCACCACAACAAAACCCTGCTTGCTGGTCCCAAAAATGTCTTATCAACCATCATTACTCAATATTAAAGGCCCCTCTACTTTCCATTGGTCTTCCTAACATCCTTCTTGAACCTTACCTTGCCCTTGGTCTCCCCCACTATGTAACCTCCCTCCCTCCCTTCTCCTCTCTCCCTTCTTCCTCTTTCTATCCCCCTTCCCCCTTCCTTCCTTTGAGCAACCCCTTAAAATAAAGTTGAATTTGATTAGAAAAACAAGCCTTAAATCAATACTAGATTCAATTTTTTCATGAATTTTAAATGAAATCTGTTAATCAATTATAAATTTGATTATCCAATCAAGTATAAATTTGATTATCCAATCAAAAAAAAATTTGATTATCCAATCAATTTTGAATTTGATTATACAATCAATTATCTGCCAAATGTTAAACTGATTGGCTAATCATTATCAAATTGATTGGATAATCAATTAGAAAATTGATTGGCTAATCAATTAGAAAACTGATTGGCTAATCAATTAGCAAATTGATTGGCTAATCAATTAGCAAATTGATTGGATAATCAATTAGCAAATTGATTGGATAATCAATTAGCAAATTGACTGGCTAATCAATTAGCAAATTGACTGGCTAATCAATTAGCAAATTGATTGGATAATCAATTGGCAATTTGATTGGATAATCAATTAGCAAATTGATTGGCTAATCAATTAGCAAATTGATTGGCTAATCAATTAGCAAATTGATTGGCTAATCAATTAGCAAATTGATTTGCTAATCAATTAGCAAATTGATTGGCTAATCAATTAGCAAATGGATTTGCTAGTCAATTAGAAAATTGATTGGCTAATCAATTATAAAATTGATTTTGTAATCAATTAGTAAATTTATTGTCTAATCAATCAGAAAATTGATTTGCTCATCAATTATCAAATTGATTTGGTAATCAATTATAAAATTGATCTGGTAATAAATTAGAAAATTGATTTGGGAATCAATCAGAAAATTGATTTGGGAATCAATCAGAAAATTGATTTGGTAATCAATTAGAAAATTGATTTGGTAATCAATTAGAAAATTGATTTGGTAATCAATTAGCAAATTGATTTTTTAATCAATTAGCAAATTGATTGTGTAAACAATTAGCAAATTTATTTTGTAATCAATTAGAAAATCTATTTTTTAATCAATTAGGAAATTGATTTTGTAATCAATTAGAAAATTTATTTTGTAATCAATTAGCAAATTGATTTGTTCATCAATTAGCAAATTTATTTGGTCATCAATTAGAACATTGAGTTGGTCATCAATTAGCATATTGATTTGGTCATCAATTAGAAAATTGATTTGGTAATCAATTAGCAAATTGATTTGTCAATCAATTAGCAAATTGATTTGGTAATCAATTAGACAATTGATTTGGTAATCAATTAGCAAATTGATTTTGTAATCAATTAGAAAATTGATTTGGTAATCAATTAGCAAATTGATTTTGTAATCAATTAGCAAATTGGTTTGGTAATCAATTAGCAAATTGATTTGGTAATCAATTAGAAAATTGATTTGGTAATCAATTAGCAAATTGATTTGGTAATCAATTAGAAGATTGATTTTTTAATCAATTAGCAAATTGAATTTGTAATCAATTAGCAAATTGATTGGTAATCACTTAGCAAATTGAATTTGTAATCAATTAGCAAATTGAGTTTGTCATCAATTGGCAAATTGATTTGGTAATCAATTAGCAAATTGATTTAGTAATCAATTAGAGAATTGATTTAGTAATAAATTAGCAAATTGATTTAGTAAACAATTATAAAATTGATTTAGTAATCAATTAGCAAATTGATTTAGTAATCACTTATCAAATTGATGTAGTAATCAATTAGCAAATTGATTTAGTAATTGAGTAGCCAATTTATTTAGTAATCAATTAGCAAATTTATTTAGTAATCAATTAGCAAATTTATTTAGTAATCAATTAGCAAATTGATTTGGTAATCAATTAGAAAATACATTTTCTGATTGATTAGCTAATCATTTATCAAATTTCTTTGCTAATCAATAGGGCTTATTGAGTTAGAAAATCATTTTTTTTGACCAAACCCACCATTTTTGTTGACCAAACCCACCATTTTTAATGGGGGGTTTCTGAAATACACATACCCCCTAACTGGTGTATTTCAAAATGGCGGGTTTCATGAAAATGGTGGATTTCAAACATCAAGCCTGCCATTTAACCAACCATTTATGCATCATCATCCATCCATCATCCATCTTATCCAAAACACCCATTGACGTCAGCAAATCCATACCAATCCCATCTCCATCACATCAGAAACATCTCATCTCCATTGCTTCACATCTGTATTTCTTCACATCTCTATTGCTTCACATCTCCAATTTTACACAAATCCTATCATCATCTCATCAACCCACAATAAACTACCATCTTTGTCAACATGTCCCATCAAAGTTCCTGGCAGCAAGGTGAAAATGCAAAATAGCTGACTGAACTTTTGTTAGTATTTGACTGCCATTCAGACTCTCATTCAGACTCCAATTTGGAATCAACTTGGTTGGCTTTGAATGCTCTATTAAAAAAGAAATACATGGTTTCAAGAAGACAAACTCTCCACAACCCTATGTATGAAAGGCAAAAGCTTCATCTCCTCCCCAACTTAAGCTTCCAGCAACTGTTCCAAACTCTATTGCCTTCATTTATAAAACTTTGGAGATTATTGAAGACCACCACATCTTCCAGAACAATTCTTGGAATCCTCAATGCAATCCAGAAATCCAACTGTCTGTTTCTCTTTGTAGATTGGGATCAAATGGAAATGGGGAAGCAATTCATCAATTAGAAAATCTATTCTCAGTTGGTTATGGAACCATTGACTGATACACTAAAAGAGTCATGATTGCTATCCTATCTTTCTGTTTCTCAATCCTTCTTTGTCCAACAAAAGAAGAATGCAAGGAGATATGTCATGTGATGGAGACTGAAGGCTTTCCTGGTTGCATTGGGTTTGTTTATGGCACCACCATCCCCTTGAGTCAAAAACCCAGGCTAGATGGCAACCACTATTTTGATTGGAAAAAAGGCAATTGATTCATTTCCTTTCCAAAGACTTTGATAAGAAACTGACCAAATTTGTTTTATTTTTTTGTATAAATACTCTGTGGCAATACAACTTGTTTGTGATAAAAACAAGAACTTCATATCCCTCCATGGTGGCCTTCTGGGTTCTTTTCACGATTCATATGCTTTCAATCAGATGCGGATTGCCCAAAAACCAGAGAACTACTTTGACCAAGATCAATATCTTCTGGCCAATTCAGCTTATGCTAGTGGGAAATATGTGGTTCCAGCATACGGGAATGTTTTGTCCAGAAATAAAGGAAAAAACAATTCAACTATCATCTTGCCCAATCACAAGTTTGGATTGAGCATTCCATAGGAGTCCTGAAAGGAAGATGGACCAGCTTAAGGGAAATCCAAAACCAGCTTCAAAATCCCAAAGACATGAAGTTCCTCATCAACTGGATTATCATTTGTGGAATCCTTCACAATCTTTTGGCCAGAATGAAGGATAATGGTACAAAATATTTGAAGAGGATATTCCTGATCCGCCTCAAGTCATCCCTGTCTCATCTTGTCCCTCATCTTCTTCTATGAGAAAATGGATTCTTCTTCTCACCCTTGCTCACTTTGATGAGTAATGTTTGATTTCCAATTAGGTAAAAAATTCCTTCACCAAATTTTTTTGGTTTTGGTTGTTCACCCAAGATTCCTAGGCTGAGTTGGGTTTTTTTTCTCATTTGGTGGGGTGGACTTAGGCAAAAAAGACTCAAAAATTCCAAACCCCCCACGTCACCCCACCAAACCACTGGTCAAACCACCAACCTCACCCCACCAAACTACCAGTCAAACCACCCACCTCACCCCACCAAACCACCGGTCAAACCACCCACCTCACCCCACCAAACTACCGGGAAGTCCACTCCTTCCTCCTCCTCACCAACCACCTCCACCTCACCCATCACCTCCACCCCACCCACCACCTCCCCTCCTCCTTTGGTTGGAACTCCTGGTAAGCTTCCCCCCCCCCTCCTCCTCATCCTCCCCATCATCCAATGCTCATCCTTTGATTCATCCACATCCATCCTCCTTCAGGCCCCCCCACCCTCTTGGTTGATGCCCCAGATAAGCTCTCCCCTCCCTCCTCCTCATTTCACTTTTCCCTCCCTCTAACCCCCTCTCACTCCCTCCCACTCACTCACCAACACCCCCCCTCTCCCCCCCCTCCCTTGTTCTCCCTCCCATCTTGCTTTCCCCCCCCCCCCTTGCTCCTCACTCCTCCTCCTCCTTGCCAGCCGACCCTTGCCCACCCTGGCTTAGCCCTTCAACTTGCCAGCCCCCCCCCCCTTGATCCTTGCTCCTCCTCCTCCTCGCTGGCCACCCTTGCCCTCCCTTCCTTGGCCCTTGACTTCCCAGCCCCCCCCCCCTTGCTCCTCATCTTCCTTGCTTGCCCCCCCCCCCTTGCTCCTGGCTGTCCCGCCCTTGCCCTCCCTTGCTTGGCCCTTGGCTTGCCAGCCCCCCCCTTACTCCTCCTTGCCCTCCCTCAGTTGGCCCTTGGCTTGCCTGCCCCCCCCCTTGCTCCTCCTTGCCAGCCTGCCCTTGCCCCCCCCCTTGCTCCTCTGCGCTGTCCTGCCCTTGCCCCCCCTTTGGCTTGCCGGCCCCCCCTTGCCCCCCCGCTCCTCCTTGCTCCTCCTTGCTGGCCCCCCCTTTCCCCCCCTTGTCTCCCTAGGCTTGTCAGCCCCCCTCCCATGCCTTGCTCTCATCTGCCGCCCAACTCAAAGCCTTGCTTGATTGGCTTGGACCCCGGTAATTTTTTATTTTTTATTTTTTTCTTTTTTTTTTTTGGTGATGACATTAACTTTTTTTTTTTTTGGTAATAAGCCCCCCCCCCCCAATTAGCTCATGCCCACGCCCAGTAATTTTTCATTTTTTTCATTTTTTTGGTTTTTTTTTGTTGATCACGTGACTGACATGTTTTTTTTTGTTTTTTTTTTTAACCCTTCTTTGACCCCTTTTCCTTCAATTCCATCCCTTCTCCCACCGCACTCAAAATTTTATCCTCCAAATTTAATCCCTTCTGGCCTCACCCCAAGTGGAGAATTTGCCTGGGAGGGAACAAGATGGAAGGAGATGAGGTGAAAAAAATATAGAGAGGTGGAAAGCAGAGGGCTTTGAAGCAAAAGATGTATCAAATGAGGGCATCAGAAATCTCTTTGGAACTTGCAGAGGGGGGTATCCATGAAAAGGTTGTATTGTCAGGACGGAAACTACAACCTTTTGATCTGTATCCTACCATCACTGGCAAAAAGAAAAAGAACTATGAAAAACCCTCACCCACTGAGTTCAAACATGCCAAGCAGACAATCAAGCGATTCCATTTCTGCAGCCATGGAAAATTAATTGTTCTCAATAAATCTGATCACAATGGCCTTGTTGAAATAATTGAATTTTTCCCATTGGAGAAAATTTATGACCAATAAAAGGAGGACATCAACTTTGTGAAAAGTTTCCTTCACCGGTCAAAAAAATTTGTCAACACTGTTGGTCCCTCAAGATCTTGGGGTGGAAAAATGTGGGCAATTGGATGAAAAAAAATTGATGGACCTCTTTGAGTTACTTGGACGCTATGTGAAGCAATTATCTATTCAATCTTCCCCTCAATAGTATGCTTTTCTGAATCTTAAGGCAGACAAAGTCTCTCAAATTTTAGGACAAATGTTTTTCAATTTGGCCAGACTTCCCTTTGAATCAAACAGTGAAATAATGAAGGAAAACTGCATCCCCTCCATCTCATCACTCAAGTTTGGTTCTTGGCCTACTCCCTTTGAATGCTCTACACATGTCACTTTAACATCCAACTCTTTTTAAAACTCACCTCACATTAAAAAAGGTGACATCTCTGAGTATTGCTTTTTACTTGCAGTTCCATCCAAGAAATCAAATGGAGAACTTTTTGAAACTACGGTGTGGTAGTCCAAACCTGTCCCATAGCAATCAGACTCACTTTTCAAGTTTAACAACAGCTCTAAACCTCAAATTAACCTCAGAAATGGATTCTACATCAGAAATAACCCAAAGTCACTCAGCCAAAGTACCCCCTATCTCTCATGGATTAGAAGATACATCCCAACAAACCTCCAACTGTGGCAAACTCATACCCAACCAGGGGTCACATCTCTGTGAAATGCATATAGAAATACCCTGGAAAGCCTCAAGTACATACCAGTAACAGCTTACCCTCAACACCAGGACCATAAAACCCTATAACCTCAGCCAGAATACAGCAATACAGATACAGGAGGCAGTGCAGCTAGTTCAGCTCCTGTCACCTCACCAAACAAACAAGCAAATAAACATACAGGAGGCTGTGCAGAAGTATACAGGAACATTGCAGGCAGTAGGAAGTGACACAAGTCTCAACCAGAACCAAACAAACAAGCAAATATACATACAGAAAGCTGTGCAGAAGTATACAGGAGCAGTATAGGCAGGAGAAAGTGGGACCAGTCTCAACCAGAACCAAACAAACTACCAATACCAACCCACCCCAGAACCACACAGCAATTCATACAGCCTGTAGCATGTGATGCCAAACAAACTACCAGTGCCAACAACCCCCAGCACCACACAGCAATTTAAGTATTCAGAAGCATATGATTCCAAACAAACTACCAGTACCAACCCACCCCAGCACCACACATTAATTTATGCAGCCAGTAGCATGTGATTCCAAACAAACTACCAGTACCAAAAACCCCCAGCACCACACAGCAATTTATGTAGTCAGAATCATGTGATGCCAAACAAACTACCAGTACCAACAACCCCCAGAAGCCCACAGCAATTTATGTAGTCAGAAGCATTTGATACCAAAAAACCCACCAGTAAAAGTACCACAGGGCTACCCAGAAATATATGCAAGCAGTCAAGACCATGTAGTACCAAATAAACCACCAGTGAATGCACAGCAATACATGCAGGAAGAACAGTCAGTACCAAATAAGCAACCAGAACCTGACCCACCTTATCAGCAACTCACAGAAATTTATGCAAGGCTGTGCAGGCATGAAAACCCTGTACAATCTTTTCCCAACCAGCAGAATTGCATCATTTTCATGCAGTGTCTTTTTTCCAACCAGAAGAATTGCCTCAGATTCATGCAGTGTCTTTTTCCAACCAGCTAAAATGTCTCATGTACCTTTATCCCACTGTAACAGGGGAATCCCCAGGGCACCCTCAGGGGCAGCCCTGAGCATCCCCTGGGGACCAGATTTTTTATTTAAGGAGGGCCTCTCTGCCCTATCCAGATTGTATCAGCATGCCCTCAGATACCGTCTGGCCTATCATTCAATCCACCTCCAGGGCCCTCACAGTTCACTCAATCACCCACCACATATAAGGCCCTCTTGGCCCAGATAAAAATAGTATCAGTGAATCAGATATAAAAGGAAACAAGGAATCAGAAACCAAGTTATTACCCATATTTAAACAATTAAACCACCCACAAGGTGCTTGAATAAGGTTTCTTCTGTGACCTAAATATTCAGCACCAGATTAAAGAAAAACCGCCCCTTAATAAATAAATAACCTTTACAAAGAAAGAGAGCACAAAAAAAAAGAAACCAACAACCTTTCCTCTACCCATCCCCCTGTGGGTAAACCCATCCTTGGGTCCTCTCCTGAATGGTCCCTTTGATAAACCCTTGAACCCTTTAATATTGGGATACTGGTTAAGATCAAATATATCTGATCAATAAATAACCAATAACCCAATATACCTGGTCTATTCTTCAATAAATCCTACCAATATTGCAATTAATAATTAATCTAGGTCTGATATGAGACCTATGTTAAGTCTCAAAGAAATCAGAAATTGATTTAAATAAATTATTGTGCAGACTTACTATAGTACTAGAAGGGCAGGAAATTTAAAACAACTCTTAGTTTTACTAATACTCTAAAGGAGTAGAAGCAATACTAAATTCCCCTTCAAGGACTGCCAGCAAGCTATTTTCTACTATATTGATATAATCCCACAGGAGTCTCTACAACCAATGGATATGAAGTATCAGATGGCCAAGTTTTTTTGCTGACCTTGGCTTTGGAATTGATTTCAAGCAAGAAGTTATAGTGAAAATGGTTTGGGCAGCCAATAAGTACAAGCACTGTACTTTTCCTTCTGTGGAGACTTCCACTCATACAAGAATGGCAATTTCAATGCAAATCAGCAAAACAACTCAAAAAACTTGCAGGGACTTGGGGAGTGGGAAAATATACTCCAGGAAAAAAATATTTCTTTATTGGTGGGGTTAAAAATAGTCTTAAGCATTGTTGTAATCAAAAATTATTTCTTTTTCTTTTTAAATTTTTCATCAAAGAAAATATATTTAAAAGCCCAGAATTTGAGTAATCTACTACAATTCATCTACTGTTCTACTGCTACCAATATATGCCTCAGCCATTGACCACTTATCCTTTTTTTCTGTTGCCATTTGTTCCCTCTCCATTTCCAGTTTTGCTTGCTGTTGATCCTTCTCCTTTTCCTCTTTTTGAAACTCTAGCTCAGCCGTTTTCAACTTCCACTTTTCATCCCATTTTTGTGAATGAGAAAAACTCTTGGCTTTCTGCTTTTGCAAATCAATAGACAGTTGACAATACCACTTCTCCTTTTCAAACTGAAGTTTTTCAGATTCAATTTTCAATTTGACTGTTTTTCAGAGGGTAATAGGAATGAGCTTGATTTTGAAATCAAGGATAATCCAATGGGCTTACTTCAATATTTCTTCTCCACAATCTCCCCAAAGTCCGAAAAATTTGAAGGGTTTTTCCTCTTTTGAATGCTTTTGGGGTTTATGTTGGTTGAATTGGATGCCTTTTGCTTTCCCTTTGCAGAGGAGGTTTGTGTGGGAACATCATTGCTCTAATTTAAAGTGGATGTGGAAGGCCCCATTGGATTGAGTTTTGGGCCATTCAGGAATGGATGATCCTGTTTTTTTCAAATCTAAATCAGTCAGGATTAACCAGACAGAAGAGAAAAGAACTTGGTTCCTTACTTGAGCAGATGTTGATGGCAATGGTGATACAGGAATTACATCCTCCTCATTGGCCAAGTTCTCCAGTTCTTCCACCCCAGGAAGAGAGCCGTGAAAAGAAGTATGTGAGGGGTCCAAGGTTGGGTTTGACTCATCAATCAATGCAGAAGTAGACGTGATTGGAGCTGATTTTGTTTGTTTATCCTCCTCTGCATTGGATGGGGGCCACTCAAAGGCAAAGTTTTCATCAAGGTCCTCATTTCTAGGATAAGCATCCCCAGCCAAGTCCTTGGCGTCAACTGAATCAGATTGTTGGGCTTCAAGAGCAGCTACAGGGGTCATGTTGGCCTTCTTTCCAAAGATTTCATCCATTTGAATATAAAAGGACAAATGGAGTCCAACTTATCAACCACCAAGTTGATTCCCTTGGCTTTGTTGGAGTCAGTAATGCCAAAGCCAGTGGAGATTGACATGGAGTGTTCTTTTTTTGTACTTGGCTCAATAATTCTTGAATTGCTCCCTCATCTGTTTGGATGAAAGTTCCAGCCTACCTTTTGTTTTATTCTTGAATTCATTTGCCATCAGGATATAACCATTAGGGTGTATCAAAGTTAGCAAACCCGCCATTAGAAAACCACCATTTTTTTTTGACCAAACCCGCCATTTTTAATGGCAGGTTTCTGGAATACACATACCCCTAACTGGTTTATTTTGAAATGGCGGGTTTCATGAAAATGGTGGATTTAAAACATCAAACCCACCATTGAACCTGCCATTTATGCATCATCATTCATCCACCATCCATCACATCTAAAACACCCATCCACATCAGCAAATCCATACCGGATGCATCTGCATTGCATGACACACATCTCATCTCCATTGCTTCACATCTCTATCAATTTTCACATCTCCATCTTCACACAAATACCATCATAATCTCATCACATCACCATCTTTCTCAACATGTCCAATCAAATTTCCTGCAAGCAAGTTGAAAATGCAAAAAAGCTGACTGAACATTTGCTACTGTTTGTCTCCCATTCAGACTTGGATGCAGACTTCAATTTGGAATTGACTTGCTTATCTTTTAATTCTCTGTTGGAAAAGCAATAAATGGTTCCAAGAATACATGCCCTCCACAACCCTATGTATGAAAGGGAAAAGCTTCATCTCCTCTCCAACTTAAGCTTCAAGCAACTATTCCAAAGGTTTTTGCCATCATTCATGAAACTTTTGGAGATGATTGAAGACCACCACATCTTCCAGAAGAATTCTTGGAATCCTCAATGCAATCCAGCCATCCAACTTGCTTTTGCTCTTTGTATATTGGGATCAAATTGAAATGGAGCGGCAATCCATCAATTGGAAAATATATTCTCAGTCAGTTATGGAAGCATTGAATTATACACCAAAAAATTCATGATTGCTATCCTATCTTTCTGTCATCCAGTCCTTTCTTGGCCAACCAAAGAAGAACTCAAGGAGATATCTCAAGTAATGAAGGCCAAAGGCCTTCCTGGTTGCATTGGGTTTTTTGATGGAACCACCATCCACTTGAGTCAAAAACCCAAGCTAGATGCCAACAAATATTTCAATCACAAAAAAAGGCAACTGATTCATCTCTTTTTCAATGACTTTGATAACACCTTTGATCACACCACTGACCAAATATTTTTCATCTTTTTTTTTTAGATACTGCGTGGCCCTACAACTTGTTTGTGATAACAACAAGAAGTTCATATCCCTCCATGTTGTCCTTCCAGGTTCTTGTCATGATTCATACGTGTTCCATTGAATGCAATTTGCCCAACAACCAGGGAACTACTTTCACCAAGATCAATACCTTCTGGCCAATTCAGCTTATCCTAGTGGCAAATATGTGGTTCCAGCATACCAGAATGTTTCATCTAAAAATCAAGGAAAGACCAATTTCAACTATCATCTTGCCCAATGACAAGTTTGAATTGAGCATGCCATAGGAGTCCTGAAAGGAAGATGGGCCAGATTAAGGGAAATGCAAAACCATCTGCAAAAGCCCAAAGACGTGAAGTTTCTCATCAACTTGATTATCACTTGTGTAATCCTTCACAATCTTTTTGCCAACATCAAAGATGAATGGGACAAAATATTTGAAGATGATATTCCTGACCCACCTCAAGTCATCCCTGTCTCATCTTGTCCCTCATCTTCTTCTATGAGAGAGCGGATTCTTCCTCTCATCCTTGCTTGCTTTTATGAGTAATGTTTGATTTTTAAATAGGTGAAAAATAACTTCACAGTAAGTTTTTTTTTTTGGTTGTTCACCCAAGTTTCCAGGCTGAGTTGGTTTTTTTTTTCTTAGTGTACTTAGACAAAATCAAAAAACACCTCCACCTCATGCACCACCACTTGCCAGCCCACCCACCTCTCCCCTCCATCTCACTGCTCCAACACTTCCACCTCACCCCACTCACACACCAGTCACCTTCCTTCCTCCTCCTCATCAAACCACCTCCTTCACCTCACCAACCTCACCAACCTCACCAGCCTCATCAACCTCACCAAGAAACCTGCCTCACCAAGCTCCCCAAAACATCCACCATCCAACTCACCAACAGACTCAGTGAGTCCCCTTCCCTCATTCTTTCCACTCACTAAACCACCCTTTCTTACCTCTCCTTTGAACTTCCCCCAGGTCTTCTCTCTCAGCTCCACCTCATCTCACTTTCATCCCCCTCCTCATCTGATAAGCCCCTCCCTTCTCTTTGTCCCCCCTTCCTCCTCCTCATAATCCTCCTGCCTTGCTTGACCAACCCCCACCAATTGATTAGGAATCAATTGGTTGATCAATTCCTAATTGATTGATTTAGATTTGATCAATCAATTTGGTTTTGATCAATCAATCAATCATCCAAATCCTAATTTTTTTATTTATCAATCAACCAATTGATTGCAAATTGGTTGCTTGATTGATTTGCAATTTTTCAAGCAATTGATCAAGCAATTGTTTTTCAATCAATTGCCAATGCCTCCTGCACCTGTTTTTCAAGATTTCTTTGGAGCTGACCTCCGTTTTTTTTCTTTTATTTTTGATCTTTTTTTCTTTTTAGGTGTCTCTGGACTGCACTGGTGGCCAACAGGGTGTTTTTTGGTTTTTTCAGGTGTTCTTTGCAATGGAAGGTAGGTTTTTTTTTAATTTTAATTTTTTGATAACTTTGCTTGTTGGTGTGTTGCATGGGTCACTCATGCCAGTTTTTTGGGGGGGATTCAGCTTCTGGTTTCCCTGGGTTCAAGTCCAGGTTTGGCTTCTTTTTTTTTTATTCAATCATGTTTCACTGATGATGTCTATTGGACTGACTTTGTTTTCTTTTTTTTGGGAAAACATTTGACTGCTTTTGCAATACATCCAATTCTTCTCCCACACCCCTCAAAATGTTACACAAAAAATCAAATCCTGCCTTGTTCCTCACCCCAATCTAAATATAGGATTGGGAGGGAGCAAGATGGAAGGAGATGGCTTGAAAAACACACAGAGAGGTGGGAAGAGTAGGGCTGCTTGCCAAAAGAGGCTTCAATCTCAAGATTCAGAAATGTCTTTGGAAGTTACTGAGGACGGTATTAATGAAAAGGTGGTCTGGTCTGGTCTGAAACCACATCCTTTGGATCTATACCCTTCAATTGTTGCAGAAAATAAAAAGAATAGTTGAAAACCCACCCATGCAGAGTTTCAGCAGCAAAACAAAAAATCAAACAGTTCCATTTCTTCCACTGTGGAAAAGTAATTGTCCTCAATTGATCTGATCACCAAGCCCTGGTTGCAATAATTGAATTTGTGCCCTTGGATACACTCTCAGAACAAGATAAGAAGGGACATCAACTTTGTCACCACTTTCCTTCATGGTTCAAAAAAATTTGTCAACCCAGTTGGTCCTTCAAGATCCTGGGGTGGAAAAATGTGGGCAGTTGGATGGCAAAAATTGATGCACCCTTCAGAGTTATTTAGACGTTATGTGAAGAAATCATCTATTATATTTTCTCCTCAATAGTATGCTTTCCTCAACCTTAAAGCCAACAAAGTATCCCAAATTCTAGGACAAATGTTTTGCAATTTTTGCCAAGCTTTCCTTTGAATCAAACTATGATACCATGAAGGACAACAAGATCCCCTTTTTCTCTTTGTTGGAATTTGGTTCCAAGCCTACACCTTTTTATTTCTACCCACACATCAATTTCACCTTGGATTCTTTTTACAACTCTCCTCATATCAACAAAGGCAACATATCTGGCTATTCCTTTTTATTTGTGCTTCCAACCAAGAAATCAAATGGTTGACTTATTGAAAATACAGACAAATATAAAGTATTGGATTTCCAATTGTTTTTTCCTGAACTTTGCTTTGGAATTGATTTCAAGCAAAAAGGTGTAGTCAAAATGGTTTGGGCAGCTAATAAGTACAAGCACTGTACCTTTTCTGCTGTGGACACAGCAACCCATACCAGAATGGCCATGTCACTTCAAATTAATAAAACAACTAGAAAAACTTGTAGGAACTTGAATAATGGCCAAATGTACTCTAAAAAAAATAAATAAAAACAAAAAAGATTTGTATGTTGGTGGGGTTAAGAATACTCTCAAAAGTTGTAATCAAAAATAAATTTTTTGTTTTTCTTTCACCCATGAAAATATATTAACAAGCCCAGCATTTGAGTTATCTGCTGTATTTCATCTACTTTTCTACTGCTAACAATGCAAGTCAAGGCTACTCATACCTTATCCTTTTTTTTGTTGAAAGTTCCCTCTCCTTTTCCAGTTGTGCTTGCTGTCAATCCTTCTCCTTTTCCTCTTTTTGAAACTGAAGCTCAGCCTGTTTCAACTTTCACTCAGCATCCCATTTGTGGTGATGAGCCAAACTCTCAGCTTTCTGCTTTTGAACATCCATGGCCAGTTGAAAATCCCACTTTTGCTTTTGAAACTCAAGTTTTTTGGATTCAATTTGTGATTTGACTGTTTTTTGCAGGGGAAAAGCAATGAGCATGATTTTGAAAGCAAGGATATTCAACCAATGGACTTACATGAATCTTTCTTCTCCATGATTCCTTCAAAGCCCAAAAAACCAGAAGTGTTTCTCCTCTTTTGATGACTTTTTGGGTTGATATTGATGAAATTTGAAGCCTTTTTCTTACCCTTGAAAGAGGAGGTTTGAGTCAGAAAGTTGTCAGGAGTGTTTGAAGGTAATGTGGGAGGCTCCATTGGCATGAGTTTTTGGCCATTCAGGAATGTATGAGCCTGTTTTTTTACAATTTACAATTTAAATCAGTCAGAATTCACCAGAAAGAAGAGAAAATAGCTTGGTTCCTTTCTTGAACCAATGTTGAGGTTAATGGAGACTGAGGAGTGTCTTTTTCTGCATCAGCAAGGTTGATGAGATCTGCTAACCCAGAGAGCAATCCAAAGAAGGAGGGGAGGGGTCCAAGGTATGGTTACACATCAATCAACGCAGAAGTAGACATGATTGGAGCTGATGGGGTTTGAATATCCTCCTTGGCATTGGATGGGGGCCACTCCAAGGCAACAGTTTCTTCAGGATCACCATTTCTAGGCTGAAAATCCCCAGCCAAGTCCTCAGCTTCAACTGAATCGTATTTTTGGGCATCAAAAGCAGCTAAAGGGGTGATTTTGGCCTTCTTTACAAAGATTTCATCCATTTGAATATAAAAAGGACAAATGGAGTCCAAATTATCAACCACCAAGTGAATTTCCTTGGCTTTGTCAGAGTTGATGATACCAAAGCTGGTGGAGATTGACATGGAGTGGGCCTTTTTGTACTTGGCTCAATAATTCTTGAATTTCTCCCTGATCTTTTTGGGTGACAGATCCAGCCTACCTTTTGTTTTGTTCTTGAGTTGATTGGCCATCAGGAGATAACCATTGACCTTAGAGGAGGGAGGTTGGCCAACACATGTTTCATTTTCCAATCCAAAGCAGGCATCATAGTTGGAGGGAATTTTGAGCCAGTTGACCAGGATGATGTGATCAGCTCTCTTGAAATGACTTGAGTCCTTGGAAGCTGATGGGGGAGGATCTTTTGATGTGGAGTTCCTTGGCAATGTTTTCTTTGGTGTTTTGTACTTTTGTGTGGACTTGCGGGGGGAGGTTTGCTGAGGGGCCATTTGGAAAGAGTAAGGGCAATAAGGTGATTAGAGGGATAAAGTGACAAGCAAGATAAAGTCATGAGAGATAGGAAGTGATGAGATCAATAAAGTGACAAGAGAAATAAAACAATGATTGGATTCTTTGGATGAGGTTGGAGGTACAAGTTCTTGTTGGAGGTAGAGTGATTAGAGCAATGAAGCAATGAGAGCAATGAAGCAATGAGATTAATGAAGCAATGAGAGCAATAAAGTGGTGAGTGATCAAGTGATGAGGGTGATAAATTGATGAGAGTGAGAAAGTGATTAGAGTGTTGAATCTTTTCATGATGAGGCTGGAGGTAAAGAAATTTGCAATGAGGTTGGAGGTAGAAGGAGGTGGGAAGCCAGGGGTGGATGACATCAACAGGTGGCGGAAGCCTTTAAATACTTTATTTGAAACAACCCACTTATTTCATAAAAACTTTGAAACGTCTGATGTTAAATAAGTGGGTTTTTTTGATTTTTAATGGCGGATTTGGGTTGAAACCTGCCATCAAAAAATGGTGGGTTTGGTTAAATTTGATACGCCCTAATGGGGTCAACTGAAAAAAATGGAATTTTTAGAAAAACAATGGATAATCCTGGAATAAGCCATTTAATTTTTTGAAAATTTCAACTCTGATAAGCCGTATTCTGATGGTTGAAATAACCAAAAAAAAAAACAAAAAAATATCCAAAATGAGGATTCAAGACACCATTGAAAAATTGGTTTTTGCAGATTTTGTTAATTTTATGATTTCATTTTTGGAGGGGTTCTAATGCCTGCAAAATCACCAATAATTTAGTTCAATGGTTTATGAATGCCATCTATGGGAATGTGCAATCAGAAAAAAAAATTCCTGAAACAACTGTGAGATAAAGTATTTTTCTGTATAGCATCAAAGGCGCACAATGGGGCACAGATGTAAAATTCTGTGATTTAAAGGATAGGAGGTGTGAGAAAATTGATGCCCTAAATCTTTTGCAAGCAAATCAAATCTGAACTCAGTTTTGAAACAAATTTCATCCAATTCACAAAAAAAGAGAAAAAACCATTATAATTCATTTTTTTTACACAAAATGGAATATTTCTGGTGGAACAGAAGCAGTTTTGTCCCAAAAATGAAAAAACACATATAAAATCTCAATACACCTATTTCATGATGTTAATACAAATATGAAAAATATGAAAAAATAAAAATCATCAAGTAGATAAATAAATTCACAAAATAAGAAAAACATATTTATTTGAAGGACTCTCAGCCTTTATTATGGAATTCAAATATCTTTGTACCAAACCTGAAAAAAAAAATAAAACAACAGGTACATATATCTAGTTCATGACAGTAATTTAAATAATTTTGAATAAAAATATCAACCCTTTTAACAAAATTGAAGAAAACCATGCTGAACTGGGGGATGAAATTTTTTCCACAGATCCAGGCAATTCTGATATTCTATTTCCCAGTTCTTCATACCCTTCCTGGGCCTTAATTGTTTTCAAATTTCATCAAAAGGTGGAATGGGAAAAATGGCTTCTTTACTCATTTTCAATGCTATTAAATTACACTCATCCACAAAAGCAATAAAAATAGGGGATCTGGAGAGCTTTGATTCTAAGAACCATTACTTATCCTTTCTTTTCTTTTATTTATTT